>CM069458.1:25249355-25376369 GCA_035610835.1 Ophiura sarsii
CATTGAATCGGTGCATGACGTCCAATTCATTGCATGAATCGTGTTGCCAGATTGGCGTACATATATCTTGAACAAAGTCATTATTCCCGACAAGATGGCAGTTAATCCGACATGGATAACCTCTATTGGAGTTAATCCGACATGGATAACCTCTATTGGAACGACTTAATAGTGCATGATGGCGTGTGATTTCAAGCACCGACGGATCATGGAAGTACCCCCATGAACGAAGAACATTTCCTGAACTTTCGCGCAAGTGCTGTACCAGGGTCATTGGAATATGTACTGATTGTAACTGCACTGCGCAAGGTTGATGGACTATATGGTGAGGAGTTACACCCTCTCTTTTTCCCATTTTTTAATTTAAAAAAAAAAAAATCTTTCAAAAGTGAAATGATTTTTTTTATGACGAATGAAAATCAATATGTGCTAAATTTATATTACTATTAAAATGGAATTCGTAGAAATAGAGCCATAACATCTGATTGATTCATTATCCAAATCCAAGGTTTTCATATTGTGGCATCTGCTGTCTTTTCGCTCTTCCTAAACCTGATGTAAACAGCCATGATAAAATAGTTAGTAGAACCACTTCATTGCCCGTAGTCTATGATGTCTCAAGCATTTTAAAGGGGCATTGAGAGATACGTATAGGAGTGCGCCCTCAATTTCCCTGGAAATCAGGTGTTTTGCACCTATGTAATACTTGGGCAACATACATGTGCTAGCTACCATCTGAAACTGTTTACCTTGGATGGATGATGATATAATGTCTATACAAGTGTAAAATGTCATGATTTGGTAATTTCGATGTAGATCACATCAAAATTATCTGCACCACTCACCACATAAATTGATTCAACCGAATGTGTATCTAGGGCCATCATTCAACCATTTTTCCATAAATTATTACACTTCAGGGTTTCTACATATCTAATCTATTGAAACAATTGATTTTTTCCAAAATTTTCTTGGAAATCTCTCAATGCCCCTTTAACCAAACAAGGCACAGCCATGACAAGCGGCCCCATTTCTGCAGAAACATCAATCATAGGAAGGGAGGGGTAATGTAGATTATAAAAGGCTTATAACGACAAAATGATGTCCTGTTTAGTACATCGTAGGACTAGCCTGATGATGAGCTTGAGCGTTCGGTTTCTTTTCTCAAGGGGTCATTGATAGTAAATGGATCGGGCTCACTTAAGCATTACTATAAAAGTGGTAATTTTTGTGCAATTATTTTTTTGCGCTCGCTTTGCCGATTTTTAACTGGTTTGCAATATTTGTATTTATGTAGCTTCATTCATCACATACATGTAGACCAGGCAATACTCCAAAGAAAGACTTCCGTGTGCTATCTTATTTTCGAGGTAGAGTCTTCGAGCACGAAATGCGCAAAAATATATGTAGCATAAAAAATTTCACTTTAACAGTATCAGATAGCTTAGGGATAGGCAATTTGCGCTTTGTAAAAGCACTAAATGTGTTGTCTGATTTTGGAAAAGTGTACACAAATATGCCATATGCAGTAAAAATAAACCCAAATGCACCGCTATGTTGCGCTTTTTTTATGTTAACACATTTTTATTTAATTGTCAAAACCATCATTTTTCATTCATAACTAATTTCAAACTAAACAATGTGTAGAATACACACTTCCACAGTTAAGCAATTTTGGTTGATTTTTGATAAATGGGCGTTATTTATTTTATTTGGACTACTTTTGAAAAAAAAGGCTGTGGGATGAGAAGGTTTCTTTTTTATTGCATAAGGTCATGTTTTTTATACTGGGTACAATTTGTGTTACATGTCCCTTTTTCCATATATTAGGTTCCTTTTTCAGTTAATGCATTATATCTGAAAAAGTTTACATTTTAAGTTGGTAAAAGTATACATATTCTGAAAGCATATACTGTAACGGATGCAAATAGCATACAATAAAGTTGATTATGCAGGGTGGCCCGAAATTGTACAGGGTGTAACAAGCAAAATCATCTAAAAAAGAAGGGTTTCAATAATTACTTCCACTATGTATATGAAGTGATGAGAGAAAAGTTCAGTACAGATTTAAAGTAGTTTAATAAAATACCCATCCAGACATATGCAAATTAAATTTCATTATGAATCTAAAATTCTACATATAGGGTGTCTAAAAATTTGTTTATTTAGTTCCGGAAAAATGCTTCTATACATACAAAGACTAGTATTTTAACAAAATTCAAGTAGATTTCAAATAAAAATGCATCAATTACATGTACATGAACATTGATTGATTTTAAAAGTCACCCTTTTCTTATGTAAAGGTGTTAATTTTAAACCTATAGGGTGTTTAAAACATTAATTTAGGTATACATGATTATCCACAAATCATTAAATTGAATGAATTTAAATTTGCATCTGAAACATGATTTTACATTCCAATTTGAAGTGGCAAATGCTTAAAGTGCATGGTATGAGTTTCAAATAATGTTCAATAAAAAGGGGCCCTTTAACTACAGGGTGACTCAAATTTTCCCAATGGGACATGTTTAGTGGCATACAAGTAATTGCGTGAGGTTAATTACATATCTTCTTTTAATTTTTAATTAAATAGTTAAATTTATTTATTCAAAAGGGTACCTCAACCTTTCTATACTTTTAAAATTGACAGCTTGGTGCAGGCAAATGTTTGCATACATTCGTAAACTGCGACCAACTTACGTTTCTTAACAATTTTTTGAGCTTCTTAATGCTAATTAATGATTCCTTAATTAACTAATTTTTAATTCAAATATGCTTCAATAATGTTATGTTTTCAATATAGAATTGTACCAAGAGTGAAACCAGTGCATTTTATGTTTGCCCAATGTATATTGCACCATACTTGTTCAACTATGCACTCCTCCTCCTCCGCATACTCCTCCTCCACATACTCCTCCACCCCTGACTAATTAGGTTTAACGAACTTTTGTAATTAACAGAACCATGGTAGTTTATATTTTTCTTTTTAAAATAAAGGCCAAATACTTTCTCATCAAAATAAGACCAAATTTGAGTATGTGTGATAAAGAATAGCCAAAATATATGCATGCAAAGTAATAATATGTAGTGCAAATGTAACAGATCCACCTTTTTTGGGTACCCAGTATAAAAAACATGACCATAAGGTACATTAGGCAAAAAAAAAGTTGACTTGCCCTTCCAGGCCAGAGTTTGGGTCGAACGGTCAGATTTTTTTTAATATTAATTTAAACAGGGAGATACTACACAAAAACACATTTTAAAGAAGAAACAAATTGATTTTTTTGTTTTTGATTTTTGATTTTTGATTTTTTAAATTTTTAAACAAGCAGATACTACTCAAAAACACGTTTCCATCTTTCTTTATTGTTATGTGCTTCTTTCTTGTTTTTTTTTGTTTTTTTAAAGAAAAAAATAATAATAAAAAAAACAGCGACCCTGGATTTCCAAAAAATTGGGTCGGTCGGAAAGGGCAAGTCAACTTTTTTTTTGGGGGGGGGGGGGCCTTATAGCGCATTTTCCATATCACTAGAGAAGCTGAATGTGTTTGCACACATACTACTTTTTGTAGACGACACCTATGAAGTTCACAACCTGTGTAAATGATTCTGATTCACATTTTCCTTAAAATTTGGCACCTTGCCTGGATCGGTACTGATTCAACACATTGTACTATAAGTTTGTTTTGGATGCCCTCTGTAGGAACCAGAAATGTTTGCGTGCATTTAAATTTTACTAATTTCGCCAGGAGCACATTACATGCAGCGAACATTTCTAATCTACATGTACCTTCTAGCAGTCCATTGCAAAGTTACATTCGTGACATTTTCATGCTGTGAATTAGGCCACTATTGCTGATTCGCGAAATTTTAACCTCATAAATATTTCTGATTTTACAGTATGTTTAGAGAGTTCCCACCCCTCCCCTGGGGGGGCCAGTCAGATATAATGTTGTAATCATCCGCGTGAATGAAAACGCGGAATATGGGTGCTATTTTCGACCAGAACGCAGGTCCGCGCGGACCCGTGCTAAGGGTATCATAATCGCCAATTTCAAAGAATAAGGGTGTCTTTTTCAACATGAATCCGCGATAAGGGTTACTTGGGGCGATAGTCATGTGTTATCAATAAGATATAACCCCCAAAATGGTTGGCCCATAGGGATAAATTTACAAACAAAACTGAATCATGCACTTACTTCATACGTTCATGTCAGTGTTAACTCTGTCTTTAGGGCTATATTCTTTGTATGAGTATGATTCTTTGAGTGGCAATCCTTGTTAAGGGTCACTTTTACCTTCTTTGAGAATAACACGGATGATTACAACTTTTATGCATGAGTGCCCCCCCCCCCCCCCCCCCCCCCCCCCCCCGGCACTCCTCCTCCTCTCCTTTCAAATTACAATGTTGATTAAGTCAGAAAATCAATCAAAAAACTGTAATTTCGCTTTATAATAGACTTATTTTTCTTGAAAATGCAGTAAATTGCCTCTATTTCCAGTTAAAAGATCAATTTACAAAAAGTTATGATGCACACCATACAATCATTAGATTACCTGGTAACCCACTCCTGAAAATCAAACTATTTACTACCAAAATTCAAGTCAGTTTCAGTAGAATTTGGCCTAATAATTAAGCATAACAACAACATTTCCATAAAAACAATGAAAATGTCTTTACACAATCCTCAAAACGGAACTTCATAGGTAATAAATACCATACTCTCATCATAACTCAACAAATATAGTTCCAATATGAAAATGTCATTTACAAAATTATATAGTAATTTCTCCTCTTGAATTTGAGATATTGTTAGCGAACGAAGATCAGTAGGCAATTTTAGAACATTACACCAAAAAGAATGAGACATAGTACAATTGTCATTTTCACACTTGGTTTTTGAATATGCAGGATAGTGTGACAGGTATGTGTATGGGCTGCATTGGTCAATTGAAAATTGAATCAACCCTGGTGCTCATCTTACTATTAACCGAAGAGTTGTCCCTATCAGTTAATCAATAATCTGTGGGCGGATGTACTTTGTACCTGTCATGTAGGGTCGGTCGGGTTATTTTTAAAATTATTTTTTTAACCTTAAAATAAATGTCACCAAAATCTGCAATAATCAGGAATATTTTGAAACATTTGTGAAAATCTTTTTTCAACAGATTTTCTGCCAAAAAAACGGCTGATTTGAGGAAACAAAATCTAAATTTAAAAATCTTGAAAAAAAGGCAAAAAGTGGGTTGGTCAGGCCCATAAAATAGGGTGTGTTTTTTTCTTCCCTCAATTATTTCAAAAAGCTAATACAATGTACATTATGATTGTTTTGTTGAGATATTACATGTACAATGGGTCACTTGACATTTAATTGGGCTTCAACTGAAAACAGTAGCAACCCATGCAAAATAATCTCAAGAGTGTGCACTTTAATCAACACCTGTAAGTCAAACTGAATTCATCGTAATTCTTTGAAATTTGACATTCTCAGTGGACCGAACTGAACTGGAAATTTCATTTTTTCAATAAGGCAATGAAAGAAAAACACCCTGTTCTATGGGCAAACAGACCTCTCAGGTAGAGTTTATTTGTTTGTTGTTGATTTTTCAGCATTTAAAATGTTCAACAATTATGGAAAATCTCAACAAATTTTTTCAAATTCAATTTTTTTTCAAAATTTCAACAATGAAATCCATTCCTCCCGAAAAAAATTGTAAACAATATTTGAAAATTTGAAGAAGAAAAAATGGGTCGGTCAGGGCCTGTGGAACAAGTTTTTTTTTTCATCGCTTAGACGCTTAATAAATTTTGTTTTCACTCTACTGGTCAGCATGGTTTTGTATTTCTTTATTTTAATGACAAGCTGTTTAATATTAATTCTGGGTACTGCAAAGCGCAATATTTCTGAGAAACCGAGTGACAGAAAATACTCAATTTTTTTAATAATACATTTGAACACCTTTTTGTGCGGGTGAATGTTTTATAATTAGATATTGTTTTCTTAGTACGATTATACAATTTAAACAAATGATGCAGATTCTGTTAAAGCGCAGGCATATCATTTACTAAGAAATGTTATTCTAATCAATTATGGACTAATTCAAAATGCCTTTTATAAAAAAGTGTCATAATAGGGATGGGATTTTCGGGAAATCACGCTCCCTAGACTTGATTTAATTTTTTTGGGTGAAACCCGGTATTCCGGAATTTCACCAACATACTCTGGGTTGATTGTTGGGGCGCCATCTTTTGTCAAAATTGTGAGATGGCGACTCAGTAAATACGGAAGTTAAAATCTGTGGCGAAAATTTTAGCGAGCATACGAGTTTTAAAAATGCACAGGTTTGACTAAATAAACCCATTTCAAGTGAATCTCCACTATATATTTGTATTAAATAAGACTGCTGTCATGTGATCGTCCAAAAGGCTGTCATACAAAATGTATGACTTTTGTATGACAAGTGGAGGGATTAGTAGTAAGCACTACACTGAATGAAAGGGTCACGTTGATCCTGAAAGCTACAGAACTCAAAAACAATGGTTTGAAAAAGAAAGGTATCTAAATAAATCATAAGAGTGATTTAGCAGAAAATGTTAATTTTTGTTAGTGAGCTTTATTATTTTTTTGATCTAGTTTATTTTTCGGAATTCGGGAAGGTGATTTTTGTTCATGGGACTTTGGGTGGGACTCTATTTCCCAGGACTCGCACCCACCCTTAGTGTGCATGTTGTTGGCCTGCATAATATAAGTTTGATATTTATTATCATCCATAATATTGTTATTATGCAAATTTTAGTGTTTGATTGTTTTAAAAATGTTTCCAATAATGTTTAAGGGGCAACTGCTGAATGCAGCATACATCCTAGACTAGATACAAATCTTGCTTAAACAGTTCAAATAATTTATTCTGTTGTGGACTTATTTAAAGTCTATCGTTGTTTCCATGAATGTATGTTGGATTCAACAGTCACACCATTTATTATCACACTGAATGTGTGGAAGTAGGCACCGGTGCCTTTTCATTGTTTGTTTTCAGGTTCTCTCCGTTTTCAGCCATTCAGCAATTTCTTTGCATTCATGCGGTTTTCCTCATATGTTAGCATGAATGGCCCAATTTATGGTACCAACTGAATTTATAACAATTATTTCATGTGGTTAAAAGTGACTCGAACCCTGGGACGCACTAATTGAGATGAGCCATAGAGTCAGCTTGAAAAATCATAAGATTTCCTACACATATGTTATATTAGCCCACACGATCGCACCACTGGAAAGCACACGCTACCAGCACCCGGGAATCAGTTTGGAAAATCTTAAGATTTTAATATTTCTTACAAAGTGAGCAAGTTTTTTTTAGCAGCTGGTTCATTTTCAATGATGTTTGGGCGGTTTCTGAAATATGGAGATTAGGTAGTTTATTCTATTGTTTTTGAAAAAGTCACATTCAAACAGATAAAGAAATATGTCACCAATAATATCATGTCTACATAATTTGCAGCACTTATCAGTGCTAGCATCACGACACAAACTTGTTTATGGTAGCCTGAAACAATCCCCTTCCTCATACCCCTCCACCTTCCCGACCGATCAATGTTGCGAGGCCTACATGTAGTCATTCTATTGTTTATGATGTAGTGCTGATGGTGGACAAAATAATGGTGGGATTCAACATTGATCAGGGGAGAAGAGGAAACACTTCACACTACACCTAGTGTTTAAACAATATTTTCTAACATTGTAGTAGAGTAGTGCTTTGTAGTGATGAGGGAGGTTAGGGTTAATGTATGTTGCCTGAATTTACCTCGGTGTTGGGGGGGGGGGAGGGCAGTCAGGTATAATGTTGTAATCATCCGCATGAACGAGAACACAGATTAAGGGTGCTTTTTCAACCACAACGCATGCCTGTGCGTTTAAGGGTATTAACATTGCCAATTTCAGAGAATTTATAAGGGTCTTTAGGAATCTGCGTTAAGGGCTGATTTTGAGAGTGGATTCACACAGATTGTTACAACTTTAAAGCATGAGTGCCCTACACCCCTGGGCTTTGCCCAAATCTGAGTATGTGTAGTTTATCTTTACTTATGAAAGTTAATTTAAAAAAAGGTAAAAAAAGGTAACTTTTATTTCTGTCATATTTTTATAATGTTAATTTTTCTATTTTAATTTCAGATGACCACACAAGAGTAAAGCTTCAATCCGGTAGCTGTGATTATATCAATGCCAGTCTAGTACAGATAACTAATGTTAATAGGAGATATATCCTTACTCAGGTAAACTTAACAAGTGTTTAGGCAAATTCACACGTCAAGTGATGATTACTGTATCTGACGGTTCGCTGTTGATATTGGTGTTGATAGTCAGGTCAGGTCATTTACATGCAAGTAGGAGATGTACCTGCATGCAACCGTGTCAGTGGCGTAGGAGCACGGTGGGGGAAATACTTCATACTGGATCTTATAAATATTAAAAATTGACAATTTGTGCGCGCTTTGTTTCAATGTTTCATTATTCAAGCTAAACAAGATAGGTTCAGGAACGTTTTTCTGGCCATTTTAGTTCAAAAGCTGAATTTGTGTGCACGCTCTGCGTGCATTTTTTCTACAGGTTTCAACATTAGAATGGTTCTCGAACCTTGTGAAGTGCTTTAAAAACGTCTTACTGAACCTTTTTAGTGTTAAAAATGCAATTTTGTGCACGCTTCGCGTGTATTAGTTTCAATGTTTCAATATATAAGCTTAACAAGGTGGCTTCAGGAAAGTTTTCTGGACCATTTTAGTTTATAAACTAAAAAATCATGCATTTTTCTACAGGTTTCAACAATATAATGGGTCTCAAACCACCCTAAATCTTTTTGCTTCAGAATGCTGATTCTTTGCCTTGATAAATGGGGAACCTGTTTTTCAACATCCATTTGGGGAACCTGTTTTTCAACATAACAATATCAACCATCTGTACTTAACAGTTAAATCAGGAAAATATCTGTATTATATGCACAACTTCTTTCTTACATAAAACAAAATAGCTATCTAGCATTTTGACATGATTGATAAAAACCAAAATATTGGTGCCTTTTAATAAAATATTGGTCAAAAGTATACACCAGATCGCACCAAATAGGTTTTTTTTTATTTTTAAATTCCACTTGTGAGGGGGCACATCCCCCCTCATACTCCCCCCTGTCCATGCTAGCGTGGAGCACACCGCTATACATGTAGTTACTTTATGGCAAACATTCAAGTATTGGCCCCTAAAAACATTGATGGATCCACCCCCCATCCCCCCCCCCCCCCAATCACAACTACCACGCTATGCCCCTGAACCGTGTTCATGGTCCCAGCGCTAGTCTCGCAGAGGATTTCTTCGTCTTAGTGCTTTGGGCTGAGTTAATGTAATTCCCATGTTCCATTTGTGTTATTCTAAGAAAATGCATTGAAAATGGATCAAACCATCCTGAACATTGGCAAAATTGGATTGCACGCTTCTCTCTTGTTTATTTGACTCTTTTTCTCAGTTTAGCAATTTGCAATGTGGCTAATATCATCAAGATGATTGGTTAATGTGACAAATGTTATAATACGTGTCTATCAGGATCCATTCATGATTGGATCATTTGAGTTGGGGGTGGGGGGGGGGCTCTAAAACATTGACACACTTTTACGTTTGGACATGCTGTTGCAGGACAACCCTCCTTTTCAAGGTGGATGTTCTGATCACTATAGTGTTTTTTTGCCCATCAACATATTTTGATATCAGAAAAAAACACAAATGTTTCTCATTATTTCTGTAAAACGTTTAGTGCAAGATACATGTATGTTCCATTTAGAGGTTATAGGCCAAAATGCAGTGATCCTCACTCAAAGTCCCAAATATGTCCCAGAATGACTCCCCTTTTTGTCTCGCCTGATGTAATCAGAAAGAGACTATGTTATCACTATTTCTGTCCGGCGTATGCCGTCCGCCGTCCGCCGTCAGCCGTCAGCCGTGTGCTAAGAAATACCTTTGTGACGCGATATCTGGAGATCCGTAAGGCCTATCGTGATGGGACTTGGTGGAGGGAAGGGGGGTGGTGCGTTCTGTTGCTGATTGATTTTTCAAGGTCATCGGGGGTCATACAAGGTCATCGGGGTCAAATATGCTTAAAACTTTTGAGACGCGTTGTGACGCGATATCTAGAGATCCGTAAGGCCTATATTGATGGGACTTGATGTCAGGGAAGGGGGTGGGGTGTTCTTTTGCTGATTAGATTTTCAAGGTCATTGGAGGTCATTCAAGGTCATAGGGGTCAAATATGGGGTCAAATAAGATCCGTAAGGCCGATCTTGATTGGATTTGGTGGAGGGAAGGGGAGTGGTGTGTTCTTTTTGCTGAATAAATTTTCAAGGTCATCGGAGGTCATTCAAGGTCATCGGGGTCAAATATGGGGTCAAATAGATCAGTAAGGCCTATATTGATGAGATTTGGTGGAGGGAAGGGGAGTGGTGTGTTCTTTTAGCTGAATAAATTTTCAAGGTCATCAGAGGTCATTCAAGGTCATCGGGGGTCAAATAAGATCCATAAGGCCTATCTTGATTGGATTTGGTGGAGGGAAGGAGGATGGTGTGTTCTTTTTGTTCTTAATTTTTCGGGGTCATCAGGGGTCAAATATGGGGTCAAATAGATCAGTAAGGCCTATCTTGATGGGATTTGGTGGAGGGGAGGGGGGGTGGTGTGTTCTTTTTGTTGATTAATTTTTCGGGGTCATTGGGGGTCAAATATGGGGTCAAATAGATCAGTATGGCCTATCTTGATGGGATTTGGTGGAGGGGAGGGGGGGTGGTGTGTTCTTTTTGTTGATTAATTTTTCGGGGTCATCGGGGGTCAAATATGGGGTCAAATAGATCAGTAAGGCCTATCTTGATGGGATTTGGTGGAGGGAAGGGGGGTGGTGTGTTCTTTTTGTTGATTAATTTTTCGGGGTCATCGGGGGTCAAATATGGGGTCAAATAGATCAGTAAGGCCTATCTTGATGGGATTTGGTGGACGGAAGAGGGATGGTGTGTTCTTTTTGTTGATTATTTTTTCGGGGTCATTGGGGGTCAAATATGGGGTCAAATAGATCAGTAAGGCCTATCTTGATGGGATTTGGTGGAGGGAAGGGGGGTGGTGTGTTCTTTTTGTTGATTAATTTTTCGGGGTCATCGGGGGTCAAATATGGGGTCAAATAGATCAGTAAGGCCTATCTTGATGGGATTTGGTGGAGGGAAGGGGGGTGGTGTGTTCTTTTTGTTGATTAATTTTTCGGGGTCATCGGGGGTCAAATATGGGGTCAAATAGATCAGTAAGGCCTATCTTGATGGGATTTGGTGGAGGGAAGGGGGGTGGTGTGTTCTTTTTGTTGATTAATTTTTGGGGTCATCGGGGGTCATCGGGGGTCAAATATGGGGTCAAATAGATCAGTAAGGCCTATCTTGATGGGATTTGGTGGACGGAAGAGGGATGGTGTGTTCTTTTTGTTGATTAATTTTTCGGGGTCATCGGGGGTCAAATATGGGGTCAAATAGATCAGTAAGGCCTATCTTGATGGGATTTGGTGGACGGAAGAGGGATGGGGTGTTCTTTTTGTTGATTATTTTTTCGGGGTCAAATATGGGGTCAAATAGATCAGTAAGGCCTATCTTGATGGGATTTGGTGGACGGAAGAGGGATGGTGTGTTCTTTTTGTTGATTAATTTTTCGGGGTCATCGGGGGTCAAATATGGGGTCAAATAGATCAGTAAGGCCTATCTTGATGGGATTTGGTGGACGGAAGAGGGATGGTGTGTTCTTTTTGTTGATTAATTTTTCGGGGTCATCGGGGGTCAAATAGATCAGTAAGGCCTATCTTGATGGGATTTGGTGGAGGGAAGGGGGTGGTGTGTTCTTTTTGTTGATTAATTTTTTGGGGTCATCGGGGGTCAAATATGGGGTCAAATAGATCAGTAAGGCCTATCTTGATTGGATTTGGTGGAGGGAAGGGGGGTGGTGTATTCTTTTTGCTGATTAAATTTTCAAGGTCATCGGAGGTCATTCAAGGTCATCTGGGGTCAAATAAGATCCGTAAGGCCTATCTTGATGGGATTTGGTGGACGGAAGAGGGATGGTGTGTTCTTTTTGTTGATTAATTTGTCGAGGTCATCAGAGGTCATCTGGGGTCAAATAAGATCCGTAAGGCCTATCTTGATGTGATTTGGTGGAGGGAAGGGGGTTGGTGTGTTCTTTTTGCTGATTAAATTTTCAAGGTCATCAGAGGTCATCTGGGGTCAAATAAGATCTCTAAGGCCTATCTTGATGTGATTTGGTGTAGGGAAGGGGGTTGGTGTGTTCTTTTTGTTTATTAAATTTTTCAAGGTATTACATCCCTTGCATTAACTACAATGCATACCTCTGTGACAGTGCTACATTGTATCATATGTTTCATCATCATTTCTTTCAAGTCACTTTTGATGAACAGGCGAGACGCGCCGTTCGAGAACCGCCTTGTTTGAATAAAAATGTTGGATTTTCTTCTGAGATTCTCATTGAATGATTCCCAATCTTTGGACAAATGTGACATTGTCACTGATTAACCACACCCTTTTCCCCCTACTCATACTCACTTAAAGATCCTCTATCTTTCTGTAGGCCCATATGTCAATTTAACTAATGTTTCTAGTGTGACAATAGTCTAAAAACATTTATTTAAGGGGGCTGTGCACCTTCAGGTACAGCCTCCGTAAAACTGCCGTAACTTCTTTATTATTCATTAAATCTGTATAAAAGTATACATTTTCTTGCAGAAAAGGGTTCAATGAATCCAACCATGATCATGAAATTGACCATTTTGGGAGAAAATTATAAAAAACACGTTTTTTGACCCATTTTAGGTTTGGAAAAGATAACTCAAAATATATTTTGTTAAATTTTATCATACTAGTTTAATTATATTCCTCATGCAATTCCCTAGGAATCGTTTTGTTTTTTTAATTTTTACTTTATTATTTTTTGAATTATCGAACAAAAAGTGCCAAAAAATTGCATGAGGAATATAATAAAACTAGTATGACAAAATTTAACAAAATATATTTTGAGTTATCTTTTCCAAACCTAAAATGGGTCAAAAAACATGTTTTTTATAATTTTCTCCAAAATGGTCAATTTCATGATCATAGTTGGATTCATTGAACCCTTTCCTGCAAAAAAATGTATACTTTTATTAAGATTAAATGAATAATGAAGAAGTTACGGCAGTTTTACGGAGGCTATGCGAAGGTGCACAGCCCCCTTAAGCTTACTTATTCATTTTTTAAGCAAGAAATAGTAAAATTTAGACACTTTTAATCAAATTTAAATGTTATAAAAATTAAAATTAAATAAAATATAAAAAAGGCGACCCTAGTTTTTACGATTTTAGGGTCGGTCGCTGAGGGCAACACAACTTTCTTTTTTTGTTGGCCTGACTGTCCGAAAATCTCTAACAATCGTAAAGTTAAGTTCCCATGCTCCCCCTCCACCCAGACTTCTAGCCAGTCAAGCACCCTGTACATAATAGTATGTGCATTGGATATCCTCTGTAATCTCAATACAATATGTCACAATAATATATTATTTATGGGAAGTTCAATGACCGTCATTTCAGGGAAAATGTATAAATGTATCTAAAAGTGGTGAATTTCTATAATAACAGCAAGTTTCGTAGTTCATTGACTTTGAATGCACACAATGAAAGGGCATCTGTAATGAATAAATGTTCATGTCTGGATATTGTATGGGTTCTTCAAATTCTGCATGAATGTTCATGTCTGGATATTGTATGGGTTCTTCAAATTCTGCATTGAAAATGGCTAAATGTCCAGGTTTAATGTAATCATTTGCCTGTCATATAAGAGCCATTTGAAAGAACAAATTACTACTACAAAAATAAAGTAACCTTTTTACGCTTAGTTTGTGTGCCCTTTGCATTTTTGTTCAGGGAAACTGTGAAATTACACTTAGTCATTGAGACGGACTTTCACCCTTGTAAGCTTTGCACAATATCAAATAGCAGGAAGAGGTATGGTAGGCCATACAACATACAAGTTAAAGGTGATATTCTGTGATATGATGTCAGTCAAACCTGTATTCCTCTCCATGCCTACTCCCCTGAAATATTGGTGTTTTTGGGGTTGCTTAATTCACACTTTACATGCGGCATTCGTCTGGAGACGACAGTTCCAAAATTTCACTTAATGTTTCGAAAATGGCCACATTATTGAATTTCATCACTATATTTGGAATCACCATGAGAAATGCATTAAAATAAGTACAAACATGCCTATGATCAGCAAATGTGTCACCTCTTGCATATTGGGGGAGGTGCAATGTTGACCTGATGGGGGATGTACTGGTTGTAAATTACTATTTGCCATGTTAGTACTTAATCCTCATAAATATTGATCATTGGTGTATACAGTCTTCAAAATAAGTAACTGACCAGGTAATAAATATGCTCTCAACTCCAACACTATATTGTTATATATTGTTATATCCTACGTAAAAGTATTACATTTATTATAAAGTTGTAAGGACATTATTGCATGTGAAGATTTAAGGAAAATTATCTCAGTTATTTGCCTAAAACCAAAACCAAGTCTGTTTTTCATTTTACCATTTCTACATGCAGCCTTGGACAGATTATTGATTAACTGGTAGTGACAACTCAAGGGGCGATAGTAAGATCATGGACTTTATGGTATGAGGATTGGGGATGCTTCAATTGACCAATGCAGCCCATACACATGATACCTGTCACGCTGTCCTATGTGTTCAAATCCCAAGTGGGAAAATGTTGCGTTTTTAATTATTAACCGATCTTCGTGATCAATATCTTAAATTAAAGAGGAGTATTTTCTTTACAACTTCATAATTTAACATTTTTACTTTGAAGTTATAGTGTTGGAGTTAAGAGTATATGTATTACCTGGTCAGTTACTTATCTTAAGGACGGTATAAACCAATGATCAATACATTTTTCTGAAGATAAAACCTCAGAAGAATACTCAGATTAGGCCAAATAAATATATTTGGTGTGTTACTTATGGAAAGAGGAACTCAAAAAACTGAAGCTTTACGATTTATAAACCATGTTTCCAAAGGTATAAGATAGAGATGGACGAAATGGCCAAAACGTTTGGTCATGACATTTTACGTCGTCCATACTATCATTGTGATTTATCCTGGAAGAACTAAAAATAGCCTCAAATTAAACATAATGTTGCAAAGCACAACCAAACTTTCAACAGCAATGACATTAAAAATCAAAAAAATCAATGAAGGCATTGGAAAAAGTGCCCCATCAGACTGGAAAATGTGTGTCGTCTTGTCCGGGAAATTTAAAATTTGACAATCATACCCCATGTCCACTTGTTTTGATGAGTAAAGATATGACTTTATGATTGGTATGGTATTTATATAATATCTGTATGAAGGAGAATGTTAGTCAGTTATATGACCAACAGGTTGTTCAACCTTACATTTGATCAAAGACATTACATATGGTGCAGGGGTTAAGTGCCACAAGCTTTATAAGCAATAACTGCCAAATGTTATACATCAGGGTTGAGCGCCAGAAGGCCGTAACTCAAGAAATGCTATTTTGAGATAATCGACTTTCAAATATTTGGGACTCATTACAATACACTGTAGCACCCAACTTATAACTCTAATTTAAGTCAAACTAAGAGTTATCTCTTTATGGTTCTGAACATCTAGGTTATATGGATTATTTTTGTACCAAAATATCAATTTGCCCAAAAATTGAGTTACAGCCTTCTGGCGCTCAACCCTCGACATGAATACAGTGTAGTCCACATGCTGAGCAATTCTGCCCGCCCATGACAAAAGGAAGTATGGGACACTTTAATGTTTTGAGATATGGTAAAATAACAATTTTTGAAGATATTTTTTAAATATTAATGTTATTTAATGTCTCTTTGATGCAGAAAATGTAAATAGAAATAGGGAAATGATATGTTTATGTTATTAAATTGTTTAAATTAACCAATATTAAGTGTCCCATACTTCCTTTTGTGGTGGGTTTTTGTTAAAATTTGCCCTATCTCTTTACTGTTCAAAATCAAAGGAAGCAAGTCCTCTTTACATGATTCTGGTACTTTTTGGGGTGTTTCAGGTTCCACAGTGATTTTAACGTGAATGTATATATGTCTTCTGAAACTAAACAAACTAAAAAGTGTATTTTGATTTAGAGTGTCCCATACTTCCTTCTGTCGTGGGTGGGCAGAATTGCTATGAACTAAATGTAACTCAGAGCAGCTATTCAGAGCAGCTATTGATATGGTTTGTAATAGCTGCCATGTGTTACATACCTATAGTGCTTCATGGTGTGTAAATTGTTAACACTGAACCTTAAAAAGGGGAGCTATTGCACATAGGGAATTCTGGCACTAAATCATTCAATTCAATTTTTTTGTTGAAAACTGGCAGGTTTCCATACCACCACCATCATATAGAAATATCACCCACTGTTAAAATTGACAAGAACACTTGGCACATTTTTTGGATTTCTGCCTAAAAATAAATTGTCTGTACAAATCTACTATCATGGAAAATAAATAGTTGGCACACTTAATTACAACCATCCCTGTGCTCGCAAATGAGATCAGACTGGGACATAGCACTGTTCAATAGAAAGCAGAAGTCCCCCACCCCCTTTCATATTATCCTCCCCCCCCCCCCCCCCCCCCCCCCGCACTTATTTCTTTAATTCGGACAAAGTGTGCCAACCTGGTGTTTTTTTCATGATTGTAGGTTGAGTGGTAAAGTGGGTTTATACTGAATAAGCGGGTTTGTTTTTTTTGTGTTGATATCATTTTTGAGAACTTTGTCAATGGATAAATTCTGGGAAATGTTGCATATATAAATCATTAACATTCCTCTTTGCATCGATGGTGCATATCCAGTAGCCATACTTGGCATTCATTACTATAATTCACTGGTGTATGTTCTCATGAGGCCACAGAAGAATTTTGGAAAATATAAAGGGCAAGTAAAATACTGCAATAGCGGAAAGAAGCCATCTTGTTTTCAAAACAAAGTTGAAGTTTGATGGCTTCTGTAGTATCCTGACCCTGCCTCTGACACCGAACACCAATGACCTATGACACTCACAATACTAAGGCCACGTGTGGGCAGAACTCTACTGTGTGTGACCGTAGCAAGACGTGCTTACCGATACAAGAATAAATAATCAGTTATAAATATATATTACTATTTCTCTGAGTGAGACCTTTATTGCTTTATTACACTGGCGACGAAGACGGGATACCTTTAAATCATTTGTGGAAGAGAAAAAACCGGAATTCGTGGATATTTTTTTCTTTGAACATAGTGCAACCACTTTGCAACCAACACGTGTACAATGGCTGGTATGGGTATGCCACGGGAGGAACGACAATACGTACGCTACGTGAACGAGCTAAGTCATAGTGTGAATAAAGTTCGTGCACAGCAGCAACCAAGGCGCGGTAATTTGACCTGCTGGCAATGTCGGGGAGAGTACCCCCATAGCGATGAGCGTGCCTGCCGAGCTTATGGCAGGAAGTGTTATAAATGTGGTGGGATGAACCACCTAGCGGCGTTTTGCAGATCGGACGTTTTTGACAATGACCATGACCGAGATCGTGCTGAGAAAACCACTGAGCAAGAGAGAGTGCACAACATTATGTCAGCGACTCCACCGGTTGATACCATAAACCTGAATGGTGGATTGGATGAAGACTATTTGTTTTAACATTCCTGACAACTCTACTTTGTGATCTATCTTCGTGATACTGGAACTCTTTGTGAAACTTTCGTTGGTGCTATCTTCGTGTGATACTGGAATTCTTTGTGAAACTTTCGTTGGTGCTATCTTCGTGTGATACTGGAACTCTTTGTGAAACTTTCGTTGGTGCTATCTTCGTGATACTGGAACTCTTTGTGAAACTTTCGTTGGTGATAACTCTTTATGGAACTCTTTGTGAAACCGTCGTTTGTGACAACTAGTAACTCTTTGTGATCTGTGTGGATGAATCTTCGTGATACCGGAACTCTTTGTGAAAGTGAAATAAGTGATTCGTGACAATTCTTGTGAAACTGAAAGTTTGTGATGGATATTTAATCAGAGGTCGAGTAAAGTCTTCGTGACAAACGCTTCGTGGAACTCTTTGTGAATCGAGATAGACGCTCGCTCCGTGGAACGATTTGTGATGGTGTGAAGCTGAATCTTATTGCGACATGCGTTGTCATTAACTTTTGAACACTGTTTATGTTAATATTGTGTGGCAGTAAAATGATTGTTCTATAAAAAAGGGGAGTGATGTAGTATCCTGACCCTGCCTCTGACACCGAACACCAATGACCTATGACACTCACAATACTAAGGCCACGTGTGGGCAGAACTCTACTGTGTGTGACCGTAGCAAGACGTGCTTACCGATACAAGAATAAATAATCAGTTATAAATATATATTACTATTTCTCTGAGTGAGACCTTTATTGCTTTATTACAGCTTCTTCCACTTTTGCAGGTTTTTTCTTACCCTGTAAGCATAGTTGCCAACACTCCATGATTCTGCAGGAGATGCCCTGAAAATAGAACGATCTGTGGGCGCACAATTATGACAATTCCCTGATTGGGGAACATTTGATCTATTATATTACATTTGAAAATGTTTGAAGCTCCTGTATACCTGGGGGGAACTCAGATATTTTTTGGGTAGGGATGTGCCGCCAGCAAAATAAAAATTGACCCAAACATTTACCAATTTTCGGGGGAAAATGGACCCATACGTTTATCAGAAACCCATATTTTTTATATATATATGACAGATTTTGCTAAAATTTCAGCGAAAAACACTAAAATTAAGGATTTTAGACCCATAAATTGACCAAAAATGGCATTGAAAGGGGCCATCCAGTTACCAAAGGGCGAAAAATGGGACCCTATTTGGCGGCACTTCCCCGTAACTTCATATCCACTAAATACCCCTCCTCTGTGTACAGGTATGGTTATCACTTGAATATTTGCTGATGTCCCTGTTTAGAGGAACTTTATTATTAACAATCTAATGAAATAAAACTGGACAAAGATGGATTTAGATACCAACAGTGAATTGACCCTTTTCAATAATGTGAAAATTACTATCCAGAAGTATATGCCCCCCAAAAAAACCAATACAATATTTCTTTTCCTCTGGACAGTGACGTAACTTTGAAGGCACAGTTTTTACGCACATCATCTGCATAGGGTAATCTGGGTGTGTATGTGTTTATAAGCGTGTTTAATGTGCTGCAATTAGTAAATGACGCAGTTACAGCACTGTCTTGTGATAGATATTAGAGAATACATTTCTACAAAACTTTATTAAAGTCAACCCATGTGTATTTTGAGAAACTTGTCTGACCACATCAGATTGACTCATTGCCATCCTGTATGTAAACCAGAATAGTAATTCCAGCGGTAACCAGATAGAAACCAAACTTTCCTTCCAAACCCCATGACAAACCCAATAGTGTGAAATAACTATCGGTGGCCTATTTCAGTCACCCACAAAATTGCCCCTACAGATGTGTGTGTTATTGCAACAACAAGGAAGGTGTTATAAAGACGCACTAGGTCATTTGACACAGAGAAGTGACCTTGTTTTTCTGTTAAAACTGCTGAGGTTTTGCGCGATTAGTTTTGTACTGTTTTCCTATGTACAGGGTGTCCCAAAAGTTACACCGCCATTTAAATGCTTCATTTCTCTAACTGTGTTTTGATCTTGTAGAATTATTTTGATACCAAACTTGACCCCATCGATGACCACTTAGCAATATTACCAGAGTTTACAATTGCTGCAAAACTTGCAGAAGTATACATGGGTTCATTCACCGTTTTACAAGAAAAAATAAACAATAAACTGCATTATAAATCAGATTCAAATCATTTGGAAACAAAATCAATTTTTTGCTAGCCATAGGAACACCCTTAAAGTGTATTCTACTACTGTTTCAAAGAAAATTCAAAAATAAATAAAAATCATTGAAATTGTATTTCCACTATTTGTTTTTGCAGGGACCTCTACCTCACACAGTGAGTCATTTCTGGCAGATGGTCTGGGAACAGGACAGCAAGGCGGTTATTATGCTTAACAATGTCATTGAAAAAGGAACAGTAAGTCTCACTACTATGTTGGCAGAGGTTGGGGTTGAACCTTTGGCCTAAAAGGTTTTTTTAATTTTTTTAATTTTTTTTTTTATATTTGGCCGTGTTCTCGTGTACTAAACACGGTTTCAGCTTAAAACTGTGTCTAGCTAAACTTGTGTCTGAATTAAATGTGAGTTTATCTTTTAAACAAAAATATGATTTAAACTCCGCAAATATCGTCCCCAGAGTGGTCATGCTTTCACTGTATACAGGTGTTCAATTTATTATGGCCCGAATGGGTTACCATAGATATTGACCTGAATTCCTCAAATGCACGCATTGTTAAGACTACACAATCTGCATGTCAGCTTGCACCGGACACAGTTCAATAATCATTCAAGGCGTACAATTTGGTGCACGAGTTTATAGTCAAACTCGCGTTAAACTTCCCCATATCATACATACAATAAGTATTTGTGATGAGCTATTCCCCAGAGGCTTAAAGTGCTTACAAAAAAATAACAAAAAAATAATATAAGTTAACATAATAATATATAGAGAACATGATTAGATGGGGAACAAATATGTCTTGAGGGCCTTCTTGAAGGCAATAACAGAAACAGACTGCTGAATAAATACAGGTAGATTGTTCCATAACTTGGATGCACAAACAGTAAAAGTCATGTCACCAGCTTTATAAAACTCTTGTCTTAGGATACTCAAGACGAAGATGATCCTTGGAAGATCTTAAGTGTCTATTTGGAACATACAATTTGTAACAGTTTGATAGGTATATGGGTGCAATTCCGTTCAATGACTTATAAACCTACAAGAGCAATTTAAAAGTGATCCTCTGTTCAACGGGTAGCCAATGGAGCGGTTTCAGCAGAGGTGCAGGATCATGTTATCTGTTTACAGTAAAGACAAGTCTTGCAGCCCAGTTCTGTAGACGCTGCAAACGACGAGTGTGTGATTTTGGTACAGAAGATAGAGTCCATTGCAATAGTCAAGGCAGGAAAGACTGAGACTATGAGAGAGCGTACAGCATGATGGCAGGTGTGTCCTTGTTAATGAAAAGTGACAGTCTGAATATTATTAGTAATGTGAGAGGCGATAGTCGACTAGTCATATTTGAATCAAAGAATGCACCGAGATTTTCGTATAGTTTGTGAATACACATGTTTAGAGTTAAATACTTTTCAGTGAGTTAGAAGCGTGTTAAGTTCAACAAATTTTCAAGAATTGTATTTTGTTAAACAGTTGCTTAAAATCCAAGTTAAACGCGTGTTTAACTAAAAATCACATTTAAATATGTACGAGAATACGACACCGCATGATCAAGGGATTCTGAAAATGTTGAAATTGAAACAATATTGAAAATGAAAACAATATTGAAAATGAAAGAATTATATTTTCAGTTTTGTAAATAACAGTTACCATAGATATTGTATTACATTTGGACAACACTGTGGTTTGAAAGTCAGATAAATTATTTTAGACTGCTATCCCCACTAATTTTGTAATATGCAATGTGAAAAAAATATATATTGGATAATTGGATGGACAAGGATTAATATATTACATTATGTCAATCACGTGAAAAATCTTATGTATACAATTCAACAAGGAAGTGGTCACTCTTGTTTTTTTATTACAGATTTAATAGGAAAATAAACTGAAATGAAAGTGGCCTATATAAAGAGTGTCTGTCGGAGACTATACAACATGTCCCGAAAATATATGTCCAATTTCCGTTTGATGATCATTCTATTTGTATCCTTAACCATAAATACTGGCAAAACCTGCCTGTAGTACTACAAATTAAATACTACATGTACTACAATCATGGACAAAAATAGGTGGAACACTTGACTCAGTTTATTTAGGAAAATAAACTGAAATGAAAGTGGCCTATATAAAGAGTGTCTGTCGGAGACTATACAACATGTCCCGAAAATATATGTCCAATTTCCGTTTGATGATCATTCTATTTGTATCCTTAACCATAAATACTGGCAAAACCTGCCTGTAGTACTACAAATTAAATACTACATGTACTACAATCATGGACAAAAATAGGTGGAACACTTGACTCAGTTTATTACAACCATCCCTGTGCTCACAATCGAGATCAGACTTGGGATATAGCGCTGTTTAATAGAAAGCAGAAGTCTACCCCCTTTCTTAAATGTTTCCCCCCCCCCTCCCCCCACCTACATCAATCAATGTTAGGGGAACTGCCAAGGCTTCTGATAACATGACTCGGATCAACATTGCCTCGGGGAGAGGGGGGGGGGGGGGGGGCGCTTTTTCCCTTAATTCCGACAAAGTGTATCAATTTTTTCCACTTGATTGTAGGTGCTGGTATTGTGCAGTTCCCCAGTCGTGTGGCCCAATCAGGTGGGCTGAAGAAAATCTTATGATTTTCGAAGCTGACCCCGTGTCTCGATGAGGAAGGGGTGGGACTTCCACGCAGGGGACCCGGGTTCAATTCCTGGCGCTGAAGCAGCCGGACTTTCACCCCTGATTTGACCTGTTTTTCTACCCATCAAACCACGCCTTGGGGGTTAGCGTTAACAGAGACAGCAAATGCCCGTTTCAAGTACAGTATTTTTGCCATTCATACGAAACCTTGGCTGGGCAATTTGTGTATAAAGCAACACTTAGAGAAGACATGAAAGGTATGATGCCATGTTCTGTTATTGGCACAGAAGTGTTTATGTCTCAAGTAGTTGACTATAATAGCAGGCTTATTTAATTTATAGAAAGCACAAGTGTTTTCCGCACGAGCAAAATTTGATGGACACATACTATGCGTGGAATTGTGTCAATTTCCTTGTTTAAGTACTTGATTATATCCAATGGCTGAATTAAATACAGACTTGATAGTCAATATGGATAATTTGAAAGTAAGATTTAAGGCTTGATTGTTACTGTCTCAGTCATTTTAAAATACAATAACACTCTGGTGGAGGGTTTGACTCATCAAAACAAAGGAAGTTTATCAATTGAATGTGTGGGCAGTGGCTGCAACACAGGGTGGGGGTGGGGGGTCTCAGTCACGATACTTGCCGGCCAATTCAGCTCAATTGGTGTTAAATGTCTCATTTGATGTTAAAAGGCAAATTTGTGCACGCTTTGTGCGCATCTTGTCCCCCAATTTGTCCCCAACCTTTTTAATAGCTTTTGACAATCATTGAAGTCTTGCCATTGCTCCTCCTTTGAATAACTAGATATTTATAGCTACAAGGTGCAGCAGTTTTTGATTGTATAAATCTGATAATAATTTTTTTGGTGGACAAGTTAACTTGGCCACCTTAGTTTTCAAATGAAAGGTCATGGGTCATTATTATTGTTTCAATTAGCTAGTGGTGACGTTAAACGTTACAATTATTGTATTTACTAAATAATGTAAATTGTATTATACATAAAGGAAGAAGTATTGATAGAAAAACGAATCTTATCTGTGGTTTCATGCAATTTGAGCTTTTTAATACAGCCGGCAGTAGACTTTGGTATAAAATGCTAAATATCGCCAATCGCCGCCAAATTCAGATTTTCAAGGCAAAATTAGTATTTTAATGATATTTTATAATATATGTGTCTATTACAATAAATAAAATAGTGTTTTGATGGACATGTAGTTCAAATATCACATTTTAATAGTTTATTGAGTGGATAAACCAGACAGTCTCAATATTATTTTAACTTATGACTTCCGGATATGTAATGACACCACGGTGGTGTAGCGGTAGTTTCCTCCGCCTGCCGTGCATTGAACCTGGGTTCAATTCTGCTGGGGACCACATATCTTTTGTATAATATTGGTACTTTTTGATGTTCTATGATATTAATTACTTACAATATCATTAGTTTGTTTATTAATGAGACTCTTTTTTATCTATTATTATTTTTTACTTTTTTGGTTCAATGAATATGTCATGAATATCACGATTTTCTTTTTTTTATTCGGCTGTTGTTATGAACTTCATGAACTTAATACAGCCGACTTCCACAAAATTCAACAGATCCATTCCAAGTCTTCTCATCCTTTTGATACTAAAAACACTTGTCCACCCAGTTTTTTAGAAGACCTTGTTATTGTAAGCTTCACAAATACAGATGGATTATGATAGATCTGAAATCTGTGTATTACTTTGTCAAAATCCAAGCTTGTTTTGGATAGCATCCAGGCAGATACAAAAGTGCTGAACCCACACACAATAATGTAATACAAGCCATATTGTGCTGATTTCATTCAGCGATATCTCTGCGCTGTAATTTAATCAGACGTGTTCGGTATGTTTATGTTTTGTTCCATTTCCAAGAAAACCTATTTATACTCCCTAGGTTGTACAGGTCTGTGATTGGTCGGTTAAATTATGTAATTATCTGAGCAACCAACCACAAGTGTCCTACCACTTCTTCTTATCATACCTCTGATTGGCCGAGATAAATGATATCTCTGTCTTTGTATCCTAAGCAGTCGAACATATTATGCATAAACATGCGTATGTGAAAGAGGGGGGAAAAGGTGAAATGGTTACAGTTTCATGATTGGGAACATTACGCTTCTAGCATAATTTATAGGTGTATCAGTAAAAAATGATATTTCAAGAAAAATGACAATTTTTTTAGGGTAGCTTTTTCAACAAATCATAACAATCAATTATAAAGAGGTACTGTTTGGACCAAAACCACAGTTTGTGAGCATATTGTGGATTCTGTTATAATTTGCTTCAAAACAGTGGAATATTGTTGAAATAGTCATTTTCACCCAGATAGTAATATGGGTTGCCTAATTTTGTCAAAAGTCTAAAAATTTCATGAAAATGTCAAAATCCCTAATATTGACTTTACTGATGATCCCCATGAGCTTGTTCCACATATTGTTCAATTGAGTGTGATACCAAATAATGCTACAACAAAAAATGGTTGTGTTGCCCTCAGAGACCGACCCTAAAACCTAACAAGTAAGGTGCGTTCATACTCACATCGTTGCGCATCGGCCGACGTCGACGGACATCGGTGCGAGAGTTGAAGCAATGTCAACTTTTGTCCGTCGACGTCGACCGATACGCAACGACGCGAGTATGAACGCGCCTTTAGGGTGGCAAGTGTTTTTTTTAAAGATTTAAATGTTACCCAAAATATAACTATTTTCTGCTTGAAATGAATAAATTTCCTTGAATAGATTAAACTATTATCACACTAGAAATATTAGTCTAATTGACATTTAACAATTTTGTGTTGTCGTGAATCACATTCTATCCGTAATATTTGTCACCAAAAAAGAGGGGGGGAAAGAAAATTGACAGACAGACCCGACTTCAAGATTGTTGGGACTTGAGGCAACACAACAATTTGTTGTTGTTGCCCAAGTGCTCTAAAACCTACTGAATGTGGTCGAGAAACAGGTTGGATGGCTATGGGTATTGCGCAACAATAACAGTCTGGTCTGGTCCGTTTTTGTGAGATTTCCGACCGATATTATTTCACATTTTGAGTTACGTATAAGTATCAATCTTTATTTCCATATAAAAAATACATCAAATCACATATTATGGTCCAGGACCATATACAGTTAGACTAATAAGTATGACTTATAGCACGAGGCAGCGTAGCTGCCGAATTAATAGCACTCATCGACAGTGACTATTTTAGTGATGATTTATGTGGCAGAGCTCTACCCTACACACCAGATAAACACCACTTTCACAGTAGGACACCTCTCACTCACCCAGACTTAGACAATCATCTACTAAACCATGACTAAACACACACACACCATTGGTAATAAAGTACAGTGCTGTAATTAATCAGGTTATTTACGATGTCAAATTTACAGCATTCTGAAGCTGTACAATAAGTGAAATTTGTGGCATTCTGGATTGGCTGTGTATGTGCTATTATATTATTAATAGCACATACACAGCCAATCCAGAATGCAGACAAAAATGCAGACAAAATGTTTTTTACAATGTTGAAATTAATAATTAACATGTTTTGCGCAACCTTTTGTACAAATATAGCCTGAAATTTTGTTTTTAATGTTTTTCATATTACATTTTTTAATTAACCGCTTGGTTTGATTTTTTTAACGTTGCGTTGAAGCGAATATTTCATTAGAAATAAATACGAGAAAGTATTAATATAACTTAATTTTTCTTGCTATCGAATGAAAGTAGTCATAAAACCTATATTTTTCGTACTAAATGCAGCAAAAAATGTTTTATACAGTGTTTTTAAAAATTAGTATAAATGCTGTTGTTGTTCAACATTTTGGAAAACATATTCGACAAAACAAGATTTTAATATTTTCTCACACTATATTTTTAGTTTATTCTTGGTAAAAAGCACGTGCGCTCAATGTTCATAGTATAGTCTCGACGCGATGTTATATACAATGAACATCGTTACAACTGGTTACATGGTATTTACATTGAATTGCGTACTGGGGGATGATGTTGGAAGTGATTAATTTTATACGAACTTTATTCGGCAAAACACGCACGTCACGATGTGACACGCAGCATCGTATCCCCTCGGAAAACAGTCACCAATAGAAACAGACCGGAATCCGCTATGATGCGGTATGATGCGGTAGGCAAATTATTCGGAATCATTCAGGATCCTCAATAGAAACACGCTAATAGTCTTGGTGAGTGAGAGGTGTCCTACTGTGCAAGTGGTGTGTATCTGGTGTGTAGGGTAGAGCTCTGCCATATAAATCATCACTAAAATAGTCACTGTCGATAACCCTTACCTCTCTGTGTACTAAAAGTACTACTTCTAAGCCTATATCCAAGCGCATGTGTGGATGGTTTTTGATGACATAATCAACCAAGCTTATATATTGAGTGCGGTATACTGCATGAACGAGCAACTGAGGTCCGTGGTTTAGTGGGTGGGAAGACGGCCGACGAGCGGAGGGTCCTCGGATCGATCCCCAGGGATTTATTTAGTGTTTACTCTTCCAAAATAGTGATCCTGGTTAAAAAACGGTAGGGTTAAAATATATTTTTGCAAAATTAAAGTTACATTCGTCTGTGAGTAATGGGCTGTTAGTAGTATAGTACATAATAAAGCATTACAAAAAATCCCCTTCCACTGACATTGGAAAAGGATATAGGTATGTGCCGCGCTGAAGACCCCCCTTTTTTCACCCTCTGCTGCTAGCTCTTATTACCCCCCTTTTGAGCCTGCATCAGTTCTTAAGACCCACATTTTATTGAAAATTCAAAAATCGTGGAATTTTGCGTTCCAAAGCCCCAATTCTTCGAATTTCAAATTTTACGTTCTAAAACTTAAAAAATCAGAAATTTGCGTTCTTGCTAATAGAACTATAGGCCAGTTCACAAGACCTACTTTTTTTTGGAAAAATCAGTTCCTAATACCCTATTTTTCGTCATTAAATCCACTCAGTTCAGTTCTGTAGCCCCCCTTTTTGAGACCCTGTGCGGCACATCCCTACCCAAAAAAAAGTTGAGCGCCCCCCCACCCCCCCCCCCCCAAAAAAAAATGTTTCAAACGAGGGGCCTCTCTGCACCAAATGACTGGATGTGCCCTTATTTAAAGAGCTGGTTAAGGTTGATATATTCCTGCTATTTACCAGTCCTCTCTTTATCCCAAATAAGCATAATGTAAAAACATATGTTGCGTGTAGTATGTAGTCTTTGATGAGATAGGTGCATGACATTTTTATCCAGATGCCTTATTGATGATGAAATAATATGTTTATGGCAGAGATTAAGGATTCCAAACAATCAGTTGTTTAAATCCAAACAATTGCAAGCCGAGGAGAAACAATGTCAACAGCCAAACAAACAAGGTCATATACCGAATGATGTGTTATATTAAACTATCTCTAGAAAAAACGAGTCAGTGGAAATTCAAACCTTTCAAATATTTTGAAAGACTTAAATTATTGCATGAATTCGCCGACGCGATTTACCTATGCAATATTTAAAAAGTATTTTTTGGGAATGAAAGTATCGAGTTATTTATTACTGTTGAGAAGTTATTTCAGGACAGCATTAGAGACTATGCGGCCTTTTAGGATGAACGATCTTAATCCGAAACACACATACATGTAGCTTCAATTGAATATACCGGCTTAGCCGTTAACCAAGTATAACTGATTCAACTCGGGTGAAGACAGTTCATTATATTAAAGTTAGAATTAGAACTTTTTTCTGACCTGATTTAGTATAAAACACCACACAGAGGGAGTAGGTCATATTGTACTATATCTGGATTTACAAAGATTTGATATGAATTGTTAGCATCATTGTGAAAGTGCTTGCCTGGTTTATTCCTTGTTGTTGCTTCCTGATAAACGTTGTGAAACAACTATAATATGGTGTCACTTTTGGTATTCATTAGGCATTTTCATTTCATTGTTTTGATTTAATTTAATTTACAAGAGGTATTAGAGTTATACAGGGTGAGTCAAAATAGTCAGGTCCTGTTTTCAACAAATCAGGAAAATACTTTTTGTACAAAATTGGTGAATTTTTTCATTGTTTATGAGAGTAGACATACTTCTTCATACCTGGTGATGTTTTCACAGCAATATCATATTCCACGCCAGATTTACAACATATTTACAAAAAGACGCAAAATCGAAAGTGTTCCAAGTTTGGTAGTGGATGTTAACACTTCTGTAATATTATTAGTTATTCATACAACACAACACACTGT
The DNA here is from genome assembly GCA_035610835.1 of Ophiura sarsii. Lineage (NCBI taxonomy): Eukaryota > Metazoa > Echinodermata > Ophiuroidea > Amphilepidida > Ophiuridae > Ophiura > Ophiura sarsii. Next base: position 25,278,221 of record CM069458.1, read on the forward strand.
ATATGTTGCAATTTATACCAAATTAACATGTTTTTTGTTAAATCTCTGATAAATAAAATTATATTGCATGCAAAGTATTTAAATATAACTTAGTATTGTACAAACATATTCATAAAAATGGACTATGCACATAGCCTGGCAAAGTTGTCAAATCACAAACTGTTTAAAGATATATAAGATTTTTTTCTCTCAGACTGCTCTCATATCAGTTTGATTAAAATAACAAGTTTTAAAATACTTTGGTCAAAATTTTGTTAACACTCATTAATGTTTGTTATAGGCATCTCTGATTGCACGAAAAATATTAATAACATAACCGCAAAGACAATAGAATCTCTTTTTTTATTGTAAGTGCTGTGAATACCAACACGCCTTTGATTGACTTATTCAAAAGGCGCGCGTTAAACCTTTACGTCCATTAATAGGGATCCCTTATAGATAAGTTGGAACAGATTTTATTTCACAGAATTTGGAAAAATGCACATATCTCCCGTTTCGAATAATCAATTTGAATGAAATAAAATTAAGGTTATAGCTAGTAATGCCACCTTGCTAGGCAAGTCATTAAATATATTAATTTTTGGTATTTTGATTGGTTTAAAAAATTGGTGAAATCGGGACCTGACTATTTTTGCTCAAAATTAGCAAGAAATTTTTGTTTTTTATCAAAACTAATCCCAAGCGTATGTGCGCGATTATGGCCACACATACATGGTTTTCATTTGCTACTGTAATGATGCTTCTCCAATTTTGAACTCATTAATCTACATACATACAATACGATATAATATACATGTAGATTGCCAGAAATGTTAATGTTAAATCCCCATTGATTTCATTGTAAAAAGGATTTGATTATTTGATTCCAAAACAAACAAAATCATCACATGTTAGAACTAAATTATTTCATCCTAAAACTGTTGAGGGTGAAAATCAGTGTCTTGAATTTTATATGCTTTGATGAATTTGGAATTTGGTTGATAATGTAACCTCATACCAGACCAGAGATAGCACTGGATCAAAAACGTGAGAGGTCCCATGACATTTTTCAGGACCCCGTAGGACTTCAAAAAACAAATTTAAGGGGTCCCTCAATAAATTGTGGGGTCCTGAAGTTTGGGAATTTGAAAATTTTACTTTTTTACAGACAGTTTTAATGAATTTATATTGTGAGCAAAGGATGGTTATGTAATTTACAGAATTTCTTAAGGTTTCCATTTCCATACATCGTCAAATTTAAGGGGTCCCTTCAATTTTGATCGGGACCCGCAAGTCTTTCCAATTTGAAACCTGACGCGTCACTACAAGAAAGTGAGAGGTCCAGGACGCGCAGACGCGTCAGAATGCAACCCTGCCTCATACTCATAATATAACCTTGAGTACTTGAGTGGAGACAACTATGTTCACCATCATCTGTACAAAATTCACTGAGACACATTTTTTCATATAAAAAACCTACAGCAACCCCTTTTCCTCTAAATATTCACTTTTTTCACGAAAATCCCTTTTCCTTGTTTTGCTTAAAATTCATGTTGAGTCAAAGTCACTTTCCCAAAATTATTGATTAACACGACCAGATACCACAAAATACCATGACTCGGCCTCCCAGCGCATGTGTGACATGTTTTCCATGACATAATCAACCAAGCCTAAACAGCCAGCACAATATACTGCGCGAACGTGAAGCTAAATTTAGTGATAGCCGTGAGACTTGCCTATGCGGGCCGGCGCTTGATGTGCGGAGGGTTCCCTGGATCGAATCCCAGTGGGGGAGCGGCGATTTATTTGTTAAAACTTCTCCGAAATCCTGGTCTTTGTTTTTAAAAAACAACTGGTTGGGTTTGGGTTAATAGACAGTGTGGTATGGCAATTTTTACTAAATAGCAAGTAAATTAGATTTTTTTATTTTGATAAAAAAGGATATCTACAATATCAATTTTGAGGAAACCATCACTAGAAATAGTGCTCAACTATAAAATAGGAGCGAAATATAAAAGGATATCTGTTGAAAAAAGTATTATAATATTTGAAAAGCCACAACCCATGTGGTGTATAAAGCTGAGATTTGTTTCCTGATGATGTGGTACTGTGAAAGTGGTTATTTTCACAAACTTGTTCTTCTTTTTTCTTCATTTCCCAATTTGGAACCATTGCTTGTATTTAAAGGGGCATTGAGAGAGACGTATTGGAGTGCGCCCTAAATTTTCCTGGAAATTTGGTTATTTTTGCACCAAAGTAATACTTAAGGTAGATGTTCCGATTTCTGGCCCGATTTTCAACTTGATGTTTTCTATTTTAAATGGAAGGTCATCCTTAAAATTGTCACATTCCAAAGGTTGAGTTGCATAACTCCAATGGTTCTTATTTTAGAAGCACAAGGTCACAACAAATTTGCCCATTGAGAAGCACACAAGCTGGCTGGTGGTTAACCACCTTTGGCAGTAATTCACCACATTAATTTAGCCTATAATTTCTAAATGGAGCATTTCAGGCCCCTAAGATTTTAGAGACATAATGAGAAAAATATGGGGATTCTTCTGATATCAAAATATCTTGATGTGAAAAAAAAAATCATAGCCCCAACAAAGTGATCGGAACATACACCTTTAAGCATATTCTAACTACCATCTGAAACCGTTTACCTTAATTCGCAGTATATCATATAATATTTCACAATTTGGTAGTTTCGATGTAGATCACATCAAAATTATCTGCAGAATTCGGCACATATTGCTTCACCAGAATGTCATCTACCACCATCACTTCAACCCTTTTCCTATGAAATATTATGTTTTAGGGTTCCATTATACCTTATCTATTGAAACTATTTTTTCTTCTTCACATTTCATTTTTTTGCCAATCTCTCCGTGCCCCTTTAAAATCTCAATTAAAAAGTTCACTACATAGACATATACACAGAAGAAGCAGATTTACATTTTCGTGGTATCTGCTTGAAGCGCAAAAATCAATGTGCGTGAATATTTCCATGTTTTTACAGTTGAGGTCTATGTTTCAGTCCAATGTGACAGTTCCGAGTATCAATCCATGAATGGATTCCCTGTATGGATTCCCTGTACACATACAGGGTGTGTCAAAATAAACTCCAATAGTAGAAAGAAGCCATCTTGTTTTCAACACCAAGATGAAGTTTAAAGGTAGATGATCCGATTGCTGGCCCGATTTTCAACTTAATGTTTTCTATTTTACATGAAAGGTCATCCCTAAAATTGTCACATTCCAAAGTTTGAGTTGCATAACTCCAATGGTTCTATTTTTAGAAGCACATGGTCACAAAACATTTACCTATTGAGATTTGAGTTGTACACAAACTGATGGTACCTTTGACAGTAATTCACCACATTTTAGCCTATAATTTATAAATGGAACATATCTGGCCCCTAAGATTTCACAGACATAATGAGAAAAATATGGGGATTCTTCTGATATCAAAAATATCATAGCCCCCAAAAAAGTGATCGGAACATTATACCTTTAACCCTTTTTCAATGTTGCAAGAATGATACATTTGTTAATAACTTTGTACAAAAAAATGAAAGTAAATTGCATTTTCCGTTTGTATTTGGTGAGCCTTTTTACTGCACAACCCTATTTACGTGTTTGTCCACAAAGCATAATAATTTTGAATTGACACTGCACACATTGCATTTCACATATACAGTCATCAAAAAAAGTAACTATACAGGTAATAAATGGGCTTCTAACTCTTAAAATATACATCCTACCTAAAAATATTAAATAATAAAGTTGTTAAAAAAATTGTCTTCTTTAATATGAGATATTGCACGCTAGGATCGGGTGATTATTGAGGAAGTAGCACTCAAAAATGTAAGGAGAAGTACGATTTTCATTTTCACATTTTTATTTTCTACACGCGGATCAATCTACGGGTACCTTATTGATTACCGGTAGTGCAATTGGGGGATGCATGCTTAGGTTGGACAGTCAGCCGCATTGTTCCGATGGATCAATACGCCACACACACGCTACCTGTCATTCTCTCCCCCGTGTTGAAATGTAAAATGTGAATTTGAAATTGTGACTTTACCTTACATTTTGGATTGTCGCTTCTTAAATATTCAACCGATCTTAGCGTGCAATACCTCATATTAAAGAAGATAAATTTGTCAACAACTTTATAATTTAATATTTTTAGGTAGGAAGAATATTTCTATTTATTACCTGTATAGTTACTTTTTTTGATGACTGTAGATATCCCACCAACAAATCTTGGAATAATTTCATATTTGTATTCAAATTTCGAACATCATAATGAAATTTGTAGCATAGATAAGGTAAATTGAATATGTTACTCCCATGTTTATTTGTTTAAACGGTCGGTTCGTACGGACACACGCTTAAGTCCTGAAGGGACCAGGCTCAAGCAAAAGGATGAATTCAATTCAAGTTGCATCACAGATTTACTCAAGTTTTCAAATTTGAATGAGAGACGCATTGTGCAATCTTATGCATGTTTAGGTGTCTCATGGATAAACATGTGAAACAGGTGTATCGGTAATAAGGTTCGCTAAAAGGAAAACGCAAAATGCTAATGACTTCCATTTTTCACACAAAGTTAGTAACAAATCTGTTATTCTTGTAATGTTTAAAATCTTAAAAATGTCAACATTTAACTTGGTTTTGATAACAAGACGGCTTGTTTCCTCTATTGCAGTTTATTTGACACGCCCTGTATCCAGTGTAATGATGCACTTCTGGTAAAAATGTTTCTATCCAGCAGGCTATTTGTCTTAAAATAGAGAAAGCTTTCGAAAAAAGAAAAAAATAGCAAATAAAAGTTCTTAATATAACCTACAGCATTGGTGGATTGATTAACAACTTACTGTACTGTACAACCTTTCAACGGAATATTCAAAGAATCCTTGAGCATAAAAAAAATCAAACCTGCTGCATGCGGATAGACCTGTCAAAATTCTTTTTGACTGATTGGGGGTTTTTTTGTAGGGGAAAACAGCCACGTTTAAAATAAGAAGCACATTTTATTTTTAAAACTTTTCCAAAATGTTTGTAAGTAAAGGTTGACCATTGAACGTTTTTAAGTGAAATATAAAAATATATTTTTGAAATCATTATACAATCCTCAAATTAAGTAACTGACCAGGTAATAAATATACTCTTAACTTCAAAACTATAGCTCCTATGTAAAACATCAATTTAAAAAGTTAAAACATTTCTTCTCTTTGATTTGAGACATTGTTCACAAAGATCGGTTAATAATCAGGAACGCTACATTGAAAAGGATAGAACAAAGTGCAATTTTACATATTCACACTTAGGTTTTGAACACGCAGGTCAGTGTGACACGGTATGTGTATTGCCTGCATTGATCAATTGAAGCATCCCTAATCCTCATCTTACTATCGACCCGTGAGTTGTCGCTACCAGTTAATCAATAATTTGCCTGTTGCTAGTTCGAGGCTGCGTGTAAAATGTTAAAATAAAAAACGGACTTGGTTTTAGTTTTGGGCACATAACCAAGTTTATATTCATTCAATACATGTAATATCTCAAATTAAGGAGACGAAATTTCCTTACAACTTTATAATTTAATATTTTTATGTAGAAGCTATAGTTTTATTACCTGGTCAGTTACTTATTTTGAGGACTGTGGATCTACTATTGGCTCTACAAAGTACAAGGAAATGTAAAAGGGTGAAAAGGGAAAAACTCATCCTGTATTCATGCAGAAAATCTATCATGTAAGAAATTAGTTCCCAGGAAGATAGTATTTTTTCTCTGCCCTGCTTCATGGGTACATGTGGTCCATTACCGCCTCATAATCGGAAGGTTATGAGTTCGAGTCTCACTGCGACCAACATGCTGTTTCTTTGGGCAAGACACTTTAACACACTTTCCCCTCTCCACACCCTGGTGTTAAAATGGGGAGCTGTTTGGGGATAATCACAATATACGTCGGATAGGAATGTTCGCAATTGTTAGTATTTTGTAAGATATGCAGCCACTACATGTAAGTGAAGCGAACTGATTCTGGTGAATCCCTTAGTGATGGCGGATTAAATGTACACACTTTGAGCATGTTTTGAAAAGCGCTATATCAAATCTGACATTTAATTTGTTTTATAATACTAAGAAGAGGCTATATATGTCTTTTTAATTACGGATTCAAGTGAAATGGATACTCTAATCCAAATAAAGCTTCAAATGTGTTCTTCAATTTAGTATAGATAGTACTGGGAAAGGGCATTGTATTTTTAATCTGGGATTAATATGACGTAGATGCTTTAATAAAAAATACCAAATGGTTTCTTGGTATAGATAGCGCTAGTAAGGGGAATTGTTTTCTATCATCGATAAATCCTGAATTTTGGTTATAAATAAAAGAAATACCAACAACAACAAATACATTTTTATGATGAAATTGTCGCAGATGCTCCCATCAATCTAACTAAATTATACCTAGTTACTGAAAAAGGCATTTACAGAATAATAACGTCAATTTAATTTAATAACTAATAATAAACAATAAAATACCAAATGAATAGCGTCTATTTAATTATCTATTTATTTGTGTTCCGAAAAGTAGATGATACCAGGTGGTTTCCATAAAACCATTATGATTTCTTAGAATAGGATTAAACAGAAGGTTTGTTTGTGAGTGCAATGTTGTAACGGCCATCTACATGTATATGACACATACGCATGTTTTTGTTCATGCTTACTTGCTTAATTCGAGTTGTGTTCTCGATCTACAATGGCTCTCCACACTTTCCTGTCCTGCATTGCCGTCTTTAAGTCTCCGACATCCAAACCAGTGTCCTGTTTTAGCACATCGATGTAAGTTAGGGCAGGTCTTCCAGGTTTTCTTCTCCCATGCTTTGGTATCCAGTGAACCAGCATTGACACACATTCTTGACTCCTAGAGCAGTGGACTGAGAATCTTGTCCTTCTATCCCTGATCTTTTGGGTGATTTTGTTTTCGTTCAATCATCACCAATAACCAGTTATTGGTGATAAAAAATCATAATCAGCAATTATAGCAATAATAATAATAATAAAAGACATTTTTGAGCGCCTAACAACAGAACAATTCTCCAGGCGCTTTACAAAAACATCATAGCTGACTGCAGAAGAACCAAAAACATAAGAGCGAAAACAACAAAAGATTCGGTCACTGCACTCAACTATGATTAACATGATGAAAGCATATTGTCTTAAGCTACACATTATACACATTATACCCAATTTTAAAAACATGAGAAATGATTGAAAATTACAGTCCCGCTGTGCAAAAACCACAAAGCAAGTTCATACAAAACTGTTAATCAGTACATCTGAAGAAATAAGTCTTTAAAGCTTCAATGATCACCAATAACCACTAAATGCGCTTTTCTGTTCAGCACCAAAAGGCGGTGACACAGCAAAAGGTGGTGATACCGGAAGTTCACCAAATTACGCGCAAGGCAAGCATTATATCCAAGCAAGCTGTCACGCTACGTGCCAATCTTAGTAACCCGCGCATTGGCGCACTGCAAAAATGATTTCACATAAAAAGCATAAGCATAACGCAACATGTGGAATGTCATCATCACTTAAATAATCGCTGTCTGTTTCTGTTCAAGGTAAACCACTAAAATCACCCACCATTAGTACAGGGTGTATCAGAATGAACTATACCACGTTTCTGAAATACATAAAAAATATGAAATGATTATTGTTTTAAATTTAAACACCTGCAATATAAAGGAGGTGAACATGTTTCCTACATTATATGTTAATTTCAAAAATCAATGAAAAACATGTTTTTTTAGCTCAAAGAATTCACACACCTTGAAAAGCCATCAGCAAATCTGATTTAACGCATGGTTTCTTCTCAAGCGTATTTTATGTCAACTACTTTTATTATTTAAATTGATCATTTCGACCAAAATTTAAATCTACCATGTTTACCAGAAACTCTATATTTTCCATCAGAAATGTTCCATTTTCAAAATCTAAAATTGTTATGAAAGCTGGGCATTTGCGCACTATGTGAAAACGGTTTGAACAATATCGATCGAATTCACACCGTAATAAATCATATTGCCTCGCCGCAGGTTTTTTTAAAACTTTTTTAACAACTTGTCTGTTGAAAAAGCTTGGGTCAGTTGTTGTATTTTACAGCTTGCCCTTAAAATTTTCTGAGTTACAAGGTATTTCATAGTTACATTTATGACAAGAAGGCTGTAAAATCTTTTAATCAATTAACTTGCCCCCCCCCCCCTAACTTTTTAACAACTTGTCCGTTGTAAAATCTTTTAATCAATTAACTTGCCCCCCCCCCCCCCCCCCCCCCCCCCGCCCCCGCCATTCATAAAATTAAACACTTGCAACGTAGATAAATAAAATAAAATGACGTAATTGACCGCATGCGCAATAGCGATTCAGGGTAGCAATTATTGACCAAATATAAATGTCAAAATAATTACGATAACGTTTCTAGAAATAAATTCAACAACAAAAACCTGTCGAAACAGCCTTGCTGTACCAAGTATACTTGTCAAGATTATTATGATAACGTTTCTAGAAATAAAAATCAACGTAGGACTATCATACTTGCATTATATCGATATTGTTAAACGACTGACTGAGGATTTAGACTAAGAATAACAATTAATAAAAATGGCGACTAACAAAATGTGACGATCGCGATCGCAATGAAATCAATGCAAACTTGGAAAAAAGTAAAATTCTACTTATTCCAAGATGCAAATAACTGGCATAAAAATAATTATTTAAATGGATAGATCATTAAACGGAATTTACAATATTAATAATAAGCTTAGATTGACAACTGGACACACAGGCAAGTAAAGGCTGTACTACAACTTGCCTGACGCATTTATAACTGTCAATTGCCATCGGGCAAGCGTTAATGTCGAACCCTGTGCCTCGGTATAGTTCATTCTGATACACTCTGTAGTGAAGGAGGTGGTGAAAAAGGTGGTGATTCTGTTCAGACCATCACCACCAATCACCACTAAACACCACCAATAACCACCATTTGCATTCGAACAGAAACGCACTTAAAGAGATAGATTGAATACACATATTTCATGCCTGGGAGTGCTATACTACAAACTATATTACACGGTCCAAGTGGGATTTTCTGTTACACAACGACTTTATAATGAAAGTTATGAAACATTCCAAAATGTTAATATAATGAAAGTTTTAACCATCACCAGTGATTGATTTATGTGAAAAAATGTGTGTAGCAAATTGTTGTCAAATTCCTACCGTTTGTTAAAAATTATAAACTGTTACATTGAAATGCATAGTATAAAACTGCTATACACTTTTAGATTGTATAGCAAATTCTGCAAAGTGTGGAGCATTTAGCGACACAACACTGGGTAAATCGTACGCTGACTATCACATGGCTTGGAATTAATCGTGAGATATCATTATTTAAAACAAATATAGCATGCCCTTTGTTTGTGCAATTAGTAAAACTAAATCACTCTCTCCAATTTGCTATCCCAGATATGCAATATTTGTGTACTATCAGCTGACCTGCAAATTTCCTGTATCGCATCGCAATTTGCACCTTAAAAATCATCAACTGCGATACAATTTTCAAATCAAAGGCTGGTACAAAATTGTGATACAAGTTTTTGCAGCCAGCCCTAAATTAAGTTGCTATCACGATTCACCTAAAATCACACCTTGACTTGAAGGAATTGCACCTTGACCTCAGAGTAAGATGCGATTTGCACCTCAAGAAAAATTTGAACATTTCAGCACTGACTATCACACTTCCAGGCATACAATATTTGTATATTATATAATGATAGGCCTGATTACATAGCTGAAATGTTAAAAATAAATAATAGAATAATGCCACCAACAAATAGGAGAATAATATTAGGGATATTTAATCTTCTAAGATGAAAAGATGTTAAAGGATTATAATGAAATTGAACAACTATAGATATTTGAATTCTTTCCAAGCAGAACCATAAGGTCCCACACCACCAAATAAGCCCCTTATTGCTTTGTGTGGTCATGGAAGTACGGTGTGGTTATAGTGTCCAGCAAGCACAACATTGCGCATTATTATATGTTAGAAAAATAATTACCGAGCCCAAATTGCGTAATTATATAAACAAAACATCATTTTTTTTTCAATTTGTGGCCATCAAAATTCCCGGTGTCAACCCAACATCATGCACATTTTTACTTCCGAGCTACCGTAAGGTTTGCCAAAAAGTGCAGATGAATTTAAAGCAATGTTATGTGATCTTTTTCAAATATTTGCAAATGTTTTTTTCTCTCTTATAATGAAGTTTGACAGACTATCAGAAAAGACTTTCCTGGACTCATGAATCTATTTTGAGTGTATTTTCCGTATAAAACCAACACAGGACTTTACTAAATCTTAATGGAAATCTGCTTCCAATTCAAGGAATTTTTCCACTTAAGATATTTTAGTTTCATGGTTACAAATGTAATTTGACACAAGAAATTGCATTTCTAGGAAAAAATCACAGATAGAGGATGCAGCGCATACAATTCCCTTTTCCGTTATATTAATACAATGGTAACAAAAATGCATGGTTGATTTAGACATAATGTTCTAATGAAAAGAAAGGGAAAATAAAATTTAAACCTTGAGCAGTATAAATAGCCAATTTGATTACATGATTTATCCTCTCTTTCATGTATAAAAATAAATTTGTATGACTTGGAAAGAGTATTGATTTGAAATAATTATATTTTTAAAAGGAATTATGATGATGGATCGACATAAATGATTGAGGGGTTCAGGTTAGTCCCCCCAAAAAGGTGTTTGCTTGTCCTCGTCCGACCATGACATTTTTAACTCTTTTTTTTCCATCTTTTTTTTCAAAAAAAAATAGAAAAATATATAACCTTCTTTCGTTGGTGAAAAAAAAACCATTGAGATATTTGTCTTTTGCATGTCTTGTTATTTGTGAGTGTTCATATTGATACTTGATACAGGATTTAAAATTTTAAAAAAGAAGAAGAAAAAAATCCGACCTACCGACCCAACTTTTTTTTGGACAAGCAAAACATTCATTTTTTGGGGCCTTAGTTTGGAGCCTGACATGTTTCCAATCAGCGTGTTTTACTGAAGCAAAATCTCCCAATAATAACATGCCGCAACCTGTATTTGCCCGCGAATACTGGGGAAGATTCCCCTGGATTTCAGCCGCCATTGATACTCATACCAATACTGAAATAAGTGTTGAACCCCCACCCCGTGATCATTTAAAGGTAGATGTTCCGATTTTCAACTTGACGTTTTCTATTCTACATGAAAGGTCATCCTTAAAAAAGTTGTATTCCAAAGTTTGAGTTGCATAGCTCTAATGGTTCTTATTTTAGACGCACAAGATGCTGTGAACTGTACCCATTGAGAAGTACACAAACTATATCGGTGGTTACCACCATTCGCGGTAATTCAATGTTATTTCATCGATTTCTCCGTAATTATACCGATTTAGGCCGTCAAATTTCAGTATGATGATGAGAAAAATACGAGCTTTCATATGATATGAAAATCTCCGTATGTTTGAAATAATTCTGTGTTACGAAAATGTGATCGGGTCATCTACCTTTAATAAAAATGCACTTTTTATTATTTTCTTTTATTTCCAGGTAAAATGTGCACAGTACTTCCCCAAGGGTGAGGAGGAGATTGGCGGAGAAGACACACTAATATGTGAAAATAATAATCTACAAGTAAATTTGATAAAAAGGGAAGATTATGGTTTTTACGTAGTACGGACATTAGTGGTTGAAGATACTAAGGTAAATATGCAAGATTAACAGGTGGATTACAATCAGGCCCGGAAATAGCAACTGCCTGTCTGCCTGCCCATAGCAGGTAACTTTTGCGTCGGGCAGGTGATCATGCAAAAGTACCTGACTGACTGGCGGGTAAAAAAACCCCAAAACTTGCATTGAAAATGCTGGTTAGTGGAATTTCTGTTGGGCAGGTATTACCTGCCTCACTGGCTGGTTAAAAATGATGTGAAGTTCCAACCCTGGTTTTTATGATAGAAGCCTAAATTAATTTTGGAGGTACTTCTCTACTTTTTCACTTTCAGCATCCAGTAGTTTTCGTCAGGCCTTGAAATAGCACTTGCCTGCCTGCCCATAGCGGGCAACTTTTGCGTCGGGCAGGTGAAGATGCAGAAGTACCCAACCGGCAGGCAGGCAGATAAATTTGTCCAACTCTCAGTATACATGAGTTACACTGGCTTGTGGACTTTCTGTCGGGCAGGTATTTTTGTAAGTTACCTGCCCGACTGGCTGGTTGACAAAATTCTGAAGTTCCAGCCCTGATTACAATTGCCCTCAGAATCTTTGACCTTTGTTAAAAATACTTAAAGTCGGGATGGGATTTTCAGGAAATTGTGCTCCCAAGACTCAATTTAATATTTTTGTCGGGACTCTGGTTTCCTATATTTCTCCAAACATACTCTAGGTTGATTGTTAGGGTTCCACCTTTTGTATCAAGATGGCTGAACGGTAAACACAGAATTGAAAATCCGTGACAAAAATCACATTTTAAGAGCGCAAGAGTAAAAAAATGCACAGATTTGACTACAAATAAACCCATTTCAGTTGAATCTCCACTGTAAATATGCATTGAATAAGAGTGATTTAGCCGACTAGGTTTTCTTTAGTATTATTATTATTTTATTGATCTTTTATTTTCAGGATTCAGGAAGGTGATTTTTGTTCCCGGGACTCGATATTTTCGGGCGAAACTCGCTCCAACCAATAACTAAAAGGCTTAGTAAAAGCATTAGTTGTGTTGTGTGCAGTACAACACCGTTGTAAGAAAGTTTAATCTAGGGGCTTAATTTGCTTAATAAGCCACTTTAACGATTCTGATGGCAGCTATGTATAATTTTAATACTTAAGGCAATATTTAGAGAATCTAGGTATTGTTTTTAGACCTCACCTGTGTTATATCTTCTGACATAAATGCAAAGCTAGTATTACTTTAAGAGGGACAACGACACTACGGGCAAAGTTATTAATAAAACAAATGTTCTCATCTATAGTTTATTTTTCCTTGAAGGCTGAGCTTACATGTCCATCCCCATGCAGTCCGGCTTATGGTCCGTTCATACTCCAGTCATTGCGCATTGGCCAACATCAGTGGGTAAAAGTTGACATTGCTTCAACTCGTGCACCAATATCCACCTACATCAGCTGATGTGCAAAGACGGGATGAGTATGTGGTTATTATGTCAGACAATGTAACACAGGTACATACGTTTATTCTCTAAGGCTATATAAAAAAAAATCATTTGTCTCAAAGCTCCCGCGCGCGTTAGTTAATTGATGCGCGTTAGAAGAAGAAAAAATTATGAAAAAGAAAAAAAATCTCAAAATTTCACAGATTTTTCAGATTTTCATTGATCACATCATTTTAAATACAAAAGTTCACTTTTACAAGGATTTCAATATTTTATATTTATAATTTTTTTTAAAAAACCTTTGAAAAAAAATCGCATTCCGCATTAGGTTTTGAAAAACTAAAGTGCTTTGAGACAAAGGATTTTTGTAATATAGCCTAAATAGGACATTTTTTTAACACTAATTTACTCCAATCATTTCTTGCTATCCTCCTACAGTCAGGTGAAGCGAAGGAGGTGTTACAATTCCACTACGGTCAGTGGTCAGATTTCAGCGTACCCAAATCCCCGTCAGCATTCCTTAAATTTCTACATCACATCCGGCAATCAGGGTCGTTAGATGACAACGTCGGTCCACCTGTTATACACTGTAGCGCTGGTATCGGTCGATCGGGAACACTATGCTTAGTGGACACATGTTTATTAATGGTAGGTATTGACCCGGGGGGGGGGGGCACTGATATTGTAAAAGGGTATAGGTATGTGCCGCGCTGAAGACCCCCTTTTTCACCCTCTGCTGCTAGCCTATGACCCCCCCCCCCCCCTTTTGAGCCTGCATCAGTTCTTAAGACCCCAATTTTATTGAAAATTTTGCGTTCTAAAACCAAATTTTTATTGAAAATTTGCGTTCTTGCTAATCAAAATTGAACTATAGGCCAGTCCTCAAGACCTACTTTTTTGAAAAAATCAGTTCCTAAGACCCTACTTTTCGTCAAAAAATCCACTCAGTTCAGTTCTGTAGCCCCCCCTTTTTGAGACCCTGTGCGGCACACCCCTACCCAAAAAAAAGTTGAGTGCCCCCCCGGGTATGTGACCAGTCGCATCAAAAAGACCATGTTGTTGGTATAGCCTCGCCATTCTGTCAAAACCTTGTATGTTTTTCCAGCCCTTCAGCCAGTATAAAGTAAAACTTCCCAACGGTTATGCATAGAAAGTGTTGGTTTATACATATTCAGGGGTAACAAGGATTTGATAGATGTGCCTTTGTTGGTATATTCGGCATCAGAGAAGTTCAGCACTTTTTCCTGTGACAACTGTGTACAAGTGTAAACACGGAAATGCATTGTAGAACAGCGTCGCAACGGTGTTATCTTGAGCAGTTGTGTTATTTGTAATCCGATTGGCCGATCGTATCTATGGGTCATGAATGTCCCCGCCAACATACACTCATTAACTAGATCACGTTTTTAAAAAGTGCTGAAGTTCTCTGCCTACTTCTAGGGTAAAGTCGCCTATTTTCGGTCAGCGCCTATTTTCGGTCACTTGGCCCAAATCGTGTAATAAAAATGACTTCGTCGTTATAATCTGATGACTGAAAAACCTCCGCATAGTTGATGCCCGGTATTGCTTTTAAAATGGCGACGACCGATGCAATTACACGATTTTGACCAGTGACCGAAAATAGGCGCTGACCGAAAATAGGCGACTTTACCCTATAGTAAATCCTCTTTTGTAGGAGCTCCAGTGTTATCAAGTCATGCCATATGGAATTGTTAAATTCTTCAATATTGGCCAATATAATACCAGAAAACATGAAACAAATAAAGGACTACCTAAAAATGACTTTCCCAGGGGTTTTATAGGGATACTACGGTATGAATGAAGAATGATAGGAGATAATTGTCATTGCCAAGAAAAATACATCTATGAATCCCTCATATTTGATTTTCACGCACGTAACTGTTATAAAAGACTGTGTTAGTTTTATAAGTGTTTTGAATTGGCTTTGCCAGCAGACTATTCGTGTACGTAATGAAGTTGACTGTAACATTTATGAATGTAATTAATCTCCAGACTTTTCCTAGAACCTCTCAACATTTGAAGTGTTAGTTTTGATTTGATAAAGAACTTGTCACGTCTTCCTATGGAGAGAAAAGAGCGAGAGAGAAATTCTGACAATGTACAGGGTGGCCCAGAATGATTTATACCGGGGAAGGTGCATTTATTGGTCAAAGTGCTTATATGATTCTGACAAGTACATATATTTAGCTAAGATACTATTGTTCCTGGACCAAGTACTTACATCTACGTATATTTAGCTTTCTTAGGAATTTTGAATTTTAAAAATCATCGTTTCTAACAGAAATCACTGACTTTTTGTTAAAATGGTGGATTCCAAGTTTGACCAAAATTACCTCCTTTGAAACTTGTATATAAAACCATAAGGTTTATCGCGAATCAGTAAAAATCCATTGATTATCCTTTTCTGATGCATTGTGGGATAGTAAAGGGGGCAGATTTTGTCCCTTTTCAATCCCACAATGCAACAGAAAAGGATAATCAATGGATTTTTACTGATTCGCGATAAACCTTATTGACTATGTTCGCCACAAAATTCAATTTAAATAATATGCAGTGTCTTCTTCTAATTTCCACTACAAGGTTAATAGATTTAAAGTATTTATGATGTTTTATGAAGCAATGTTTGATTGGTGTGAGGGAATTGTTCTGCTTGAGTGATTTATAAATACCATACTTTCATAACCCTTACCCTCTAATAACCGGGTTTTTACATACTTTCATAACCCTAACCCTCTAATAACCGGGTTTTGAATGGTTGTTAACATTTTTTGAAGAGAAATCACTAGAACTAAAATCGCTGTGGACAGGCTGGGAATCGATACGCAGAATCTCCGCATGTCGGCCCACCCACTAAGCAAGGGCCCTCAGCTACTCATTCGCGCAGTATGCCACGCTCGCTATATAGACTCTGTTGATTACGTCATCGAAAACTGTCCGCACATGCGCTTAGAGATAAGCTTAGAAATAGTAATTTTTAGTACTCAGGAGGGTTAGGTTTAAGAGGCAGTTTTGAAATTTTGTGTTAGTTTTATCTATTGAAATACGCTGAAACTGAAAAACAAGTTTTCAATAAAGTCATGCCATTTAAGAACAGATAAAAAATATCTTATGAAATTAACAGTTAGTAGGAAACATGTTCCCCTTTATATCGCAGGTATTACATCTAGAATATAATATTGTTTTTGTATTTTTAATATTTTTTTATAAATCATTCTAGGACACCCTGTATAGCAATAATGCCAGAGTTGACCACAGGTGTTTGATCAAATGAATTTGTCTCAAGGCAAAATAAAATTTATGACTAACAAATGAGCTGCGCTTGCCGTGCTTCACAATGTGCTTCTTGACATGGAGATATCAATGGGACATTATTAATGGCATTTCAGTTTCGAAAATAACCATGTTAATTATATATCTTGTTTATATAGCTGATCGACAGCAGGTATCTTGTAGGGTTTTTTATGATCAATGTGTTTAATTATTGTCACAGACGTATGGATATATTTAGAGTACCCAGATTAATATCTTTGTAAACATTGATCAAACCGTGCTGTAGTCTGCTCTTTGCAATGATTCGTGGGGGAGACTGTTGAATCCAACATACATTCATGAAAACGATGCTCAACTTTAATCAAGTCCACGACGGTAGCAACACTATTTAAGCAGGATTTATATCTAGTCTAGGATGTATATTGCATTAGACAGTCGCGCTGATTCATGACCAGATGTCCATAAGGCCTATGTCAATGTATTGGATTGATTGGCCTAACCAGACCTACCCTAGATAAATTGTTGGCCCTGAATATGTTGTATTAATTTGAGGGAGGAAATAAAAGATATTACAGAGAATGAAAACTCTAAAAATTGAACAAAGTATTAAAGTTTGTGACGGTTTGCTTTCATTTTCGGCTGTTTTAAGTCCCCATCAAAGGGATGTATTGTTGAACCCACACTCAAGGGTCAAGATAAGCTGGGGATTTATACCCCTTGATCCTTCCGTCTTAGCGCCTGGTAATGCTGAAAATAAAAGGCCGAGTGCTGATATTTTCCCCAAACTGGGTGACGATCGGGAAACTTACCCAGTTTTGCTAAAAAGGCGAGTTTGCTTCTCAATCTCAATTAATTTTCTAGGCCACAGCACATGCGCAATGAATGCAAGAGGAAAAGTAACTCTCTGGCGCTTGTATCATTGTATGATCATGTGTGATCGATCATGGCAGGGAATATGTTATTTGACTTAACCCTAACACTCCCGGTGGATTTTCCAACGAAATTTTTTCAAGCAAAAAAAGCACACACAACAAGGGGTGCCACGCCCCGGGGTTTGAACCCACGACCTCTCGGTTGACGGTCGAACGCTCTACCAACTGCGCCACGGGGGAAGCTATGCTGGGCGAGTGTATTCGCCCAGCTATATAGCCTGTGGCCATTATTTCACCCAAAACCTCAGCGCCAGGTGGAACCGACAGGCTGGGAAATGGGATTTCATGGGATACGGGGCTGTAAGGGTTAATCAAGATGAAATTAGAGAAAAAAAGTGAAAATTAAAAAGAAGGAAAAAAATCGTTCCTTAACCCTAACACTCCCGGCGAAATTTTTTTCAACCAAAAAAAGCACACACAACAAGGGGTGCCACGCCCCGGGGTTTGAACCCACGACCTCTCGGTTGACGGTCGAACGCTCTACCAACTGCGCCACGGGGGAAGCTATGCTGGGCGAGTGTATTCGCCCAGCTATATAGCCCGGGGCCATTATTTCACCCAAAAACCTCAGCGCCAGGTGGAACCGACAGGCTGGGAAATGGGATTTCATGGGATACGGGGCTGTAAGGGTTAATAAAAAGTAGTTCCCGGTAGAATCAAAAGTAGCTCCCGATTCTCACCAACCAAGAGCTACTTTGGTAAAAGAGTAGCTCCCGTTTAAAGAAAAAGTTATTTTAACCCTTGTACACACATCACAGCACGGCACAGTTGACTGATAGGGGAACGTACATATTATGTACCGCTGTCTTGAAGTATTCAAAACCAGGTGATTTTTAAAAAAAACCATCCTAACTATCCTACCTAATTGGTGGTTATTTGTATGGTAGGCCAATCAAACAATATGTTAGACTTAATTTTAACCAAAGATGAATAAACAATTGTGATGTGATCAAGCAAAATGAATCAGAACTCGCAAATATTGATTTTAAGATATAGCCGAGCAAAGGAGTTAATGTCTTTTGTTTCCTACTGTTTTTGCAACCCTTCAACTGCTCATATATTTGAAACCAATTAACCAATTGTAATGAGGTTTTCTGCAAAATGTAGCTTTTCAAATGATGTATGCAATCAAGTAGAAAAATAAAAATTGAATGTGACTGACTTCAGACTCATTTTGCCTGATCACACCACAATTGAAGCGGGTTCAACATGGAAATTCTGAGTAGATCTGGGCATCATCATCCATGGTCGTGACCTTTTTGTAAGCATGACTACAGGATGACTAATTGGTCAACTTGTTCATATTTGTCTTCAATTTGTTAACTTGTTTTCATTTCAGATTGAGAAACAAGGCAACACAGAAAACTTAAATATCCGTCAGGTTTTACTAGAAATGAGGAAATGTCGTATGGGGTTAATACAGACGCCAGACCAATTCCGATACTCATATCTTGCCATTATAGAGGGCGCCAAAGCTATACTTAAAGGCAAAGATCTGGATTCCTTCCAGGTTGAGGTAAGATCCAAGATCCAATTTAGTAAGTTATGAATGCTCTTCTTTGTCACACGCCAGGAATGCAGTTTTTTTATGCTCACTCACCAGCAGCAGATAACTGATATTCACTGTTTGAAATACTGGATTTTACATTAATATGAATGTTAAAGTAATTCAAGTGGAGACTATTTAACACTATCTGCAATCATGGTCATAATTAGTTTATTTGGGGTATAAGTCTTATGTAATGAACCTTCAAATCACGAATTTGATAACAAGCGAAATGTCTACAAGTCGACAAAGCATGAACATTTAATCGCACCAAAATTACTACTTTTATAGTATGTATTGTAATGTTACCTGCTAACATAAATTCTTGTTTATACTAAACAAAATTCAAGACCTGGGTATTTTTTCATAAACATGGTTTCTCTGTAGTTTCCAAATACAAAATATTGTGACTTTAAGATTGATTTTCATATCATACGATGGGTTTAATAAAATCATGATGTTTGAATCAGATTACATATTCTCTGGACATTATTATCTATTTTAATCAAACCTAAGCAGCACCTTTGTTGATATCTTACATCTTTGTGATATATATTCATGGGACCTTTTTATATGACATTTCACAAATGTAGTGTTGTTTCTTCAGATTGTTGTGATGGAATTCAAATTCATAAAAAAAACATTCCCATCTTTTGACTTTACAGCCAGTAGAAACAATACCAGAAAATCCCCCACCGCTACCTCCAAGACAAGGAAAGCGCCCTCACTCGCCAGAAAATGATGTGGACGGCATCAAACATCCAAAGGAAGATGATGAAAGGGGAGCAAGCACACCTAAAGTTGAAGAAAATAGGTGAGAATGCACATGCAGGACTTTTAAGAAGGATATTTACATTATTAAGAAGGATATTTACATTATTGCATTTCAAGATTCACCATCTTTGGCCGATGTATCATTTCAGTATAGGAAATATCTTCCAATTGAAGGGAATGCTTGACTTTACTTAACTTAGGCCGGGTGATTTTCCTGAACCACAATGTTTCTTCAAATTTTCCTTTCCAACTTAGCTGTCTTCGCAACATCCCAAAACTCCTCAGTTCAAAAGCCAGCTAAAAACTCATTTCTTCCGCCAGGCATTTCCTGATTCACAGAATTAATTATCTGTTGTTTGTTTGTTTGTTTTATGTTTTGCGCGCTCCGAGTTCCTTGGAAGATTTACGCCTTATTATTATAATTATTATAATGATAATAGATTGTTCTTATAAGTTATAAGAACAATCTATTATTATTATTAGCTGTCTCGATTTCTTCTACCCCTAATCCTGTGTCACACTTCAGAGAGGAAGGCCCGGAGGAAGGCAGTGATTTGAAATCTTAATCAGATCATTGACACATATTATTCTATGCTTCCCTGTCTTGAATCACATTGTAGATAGTTCATATTCAGAATAGTGACAGAGTGCTCTCGTGCCGTTGTCCAAATCAATTTGCTTTCCTATTTAATCTTCATCTAAAGAAGGATGAAACTCTATGAAGAAATGATGATCAATGTGTCACTTGTTAATAATAGGATGCTATTTGCTTGGGTAGTATAAATTCATGCATGGATGCATGATATTTCAGGATGTGTTGCTTCAACGCTTTGAAATCCAATATATCGCAGCAAAACCAATAGCATCTAAATGATACTGATATTGTCGTGATTGGTCCATTGTGGTTCATCTATTTGTTTAATGGAATAGGGCCAAATCAATTACTGATCGGCCAATGTTTATGAATCTACTGTAATGACGAATGACGTAAAAGGGAAATATTCAAATTCCAACTACTTATTAGAGTAGTAACAAAGCAGTCTAAGCGTTTATCCCATAATACTACAAAAATAGGGGCGTTTCTTTTGTTTAGATCCGGCGAAGTAATTATGAATGCTGCAGGAACGTGTATGTTACAAAAAAACCAGCCATATATAATTCAATAGGTTGGTTGAGGAATTGAACCTGGGATACCTGCGTGGGAGCCCTAGAGCATGGCTTCTTTGCTACACTAAAGTAACTGTTTTGGCAAAGTCATTGATTCAGATATATTTAGTATGGAGTCATTCAAGCATCACATTTTTAACGCATTGCTGATCCCCATACTTCTTTCAAGATTAAAACAATGGAGCGATTAGCATTTTAAACAATGGGAATTGTTCATTACGACACCGGTTTCTTGTGGATGCTGTTCAATCTCTAATTGCTCCAGTATTATGTGACAATTGAGTGCAAAATGTCGCAAGTTATACGGTGGTTCCATGTTTAAAGATGATTACAGGTCGAAATGCTATGCGATGTGGGAAGATCATCGAGGCTATTGTGTGGAGCAGTAAAAAAAAAATTCACATATTTCCCAATATTACAGATCAATTGACTCACTCACTGATGTAGGCTTTTTGAAGATTAATGTGATATATTTTGTTTTGAGCACTGTATTCTTGTCGAGTGAATTATTATCGATGCCCCAGAGTGTCTTTGTCAAGGAAGTTTAAAAATGAAAAGATATTCAAATATTTGCTAAGTGCAAATTTAACACAACATCAAGCTTGGCACGTTCATCTTCCATATTCGTCATACTTCCGAGCTTGTGCAATTTGAATTACAAAAATTCCCAATTGGCCACTTGTATACAAATATGGATATATCATGCTTGGGTATTATATTTAAGAATAGGGCCTAAAAGATACCCTAAATAAGGCCAAACAAAAATTGTTGTATTGCCATCAGTGACCGACCCTAAAATCTCAAATATTAGGGTCACAAATTTTTTTAAAGATTTAAATTTTACCCAAATTGTCAAATATTACTATTTACTGCTTGAAATGAATAAGTTTGCTTAAACTATTATCACAATGGAAACATGAGGTCAAATTATCAAAAATTCCTGACATGAAACATGGTCTATCAGTAATATTTGTTAGCCCAAAAAGAAAGGAGGAAAAAAAAAGGAAAATCGGCCGATTGACCGACCGACTTCAAGGTTTTTTGGCACTTGAGGTCAACACAACAACAACAAATTTTTCCCAAGTATTTCAACAGACTCCCCCTCACGTTTCCTATTTTTATACCCTTATCAAGTATTCCCAAGTTTTATACTCTGAAAGATACTCTGAAAGATACTCTGAAAGATACTCTGAAAGATACTCTGAAAGATACTCTGAAAGATACTCTGAAAGATACTCTGAAAGATACTCCTTTCCCTGAGGTTTGCTGTGTTGAATCCCGAAGCAATGTAGGCATGCCACCATCCGTTTGTGAAATTATTGTTATAACAAATTTTCTTGTCAATGTTTGAATATAAGTGGCCCCTTGGGAAAAAATTGTATATACATTATGATTAATACTGATCAATTTGATTTTTATTTGATTTGATGATATCAATGTTGATTTGACCACAGCAAGGTCGGTGCAGCAACTGAGCAGACGGAACTACGCAGGCGGAAAAGGGAGGAGAAGAACAAAGCCCTGGCAGAAAAGGTAGCTGACATGAAGAAAAAACAACATGATAGTGAAGACTGGAATAAGAATAAGTCATTCTATCAGTACATTGGTATTGGGGTAGGCTTGTGTGTTGGTGCCTTCTTATTATATCGATGGTTTTCTGGGGGTGGCGGGGTCGTGCCTAGTTAAGCCTAGTGAAGTTGCTCGTTTCTTTAT
Source organism: Ophiura sarsii (assembly GCA_035610835.1). NCBI lineage: Eukaryota > Metazoa > Echinodermata > Ophiuroidea > Amphilepidida > Ophiuridae > Ophiura > Ophiura sarsii. Next base: position 25,300,861 of record CM069458.1, read on the forward strand.
AATTTAATATTAACTGTTATATTGCACAAAGAAGTCTGTGAGATGGTGGTATGATTGACTGTGGAGTCTGGAGTCTGGTAGAGAGAAGGCAGGGATTGATTATCAGTGTTGCTGATAGAAACAGTTTAGGGGTTTACAAAACGGCCCAATTGGAGCTGGTTACAGTATGCCCATGTGTGTAACTATGGCTATAGACCATTTCAAATGGAAGTTTTCTGAAAGAGTATAATTTTTTTTTTAATTTGTTGGTTTCAAGGCCAAAACAAACAAACAAATTGTTTGTTTATCCATTTCCGACCTAACCTAATTTTAAAACTGACAAAAATGGTTGTACTGTACAAATGAATACCTACCCTTATTTTGTTAATTCCAGAAAAAAGGTCTGCCTTTTTCGTCCTGAATTTTGTTTTCCGGAAATACACTAAAATATCTTCACATCTTATTTAGCAACTATTTTAAAGTTAATTATACATCTTTTGATGTGATTTATGAAAATTATTTTAAAATCCGACCTATCGACCCTACCCTTTGGAGGAAATCTATGGACACACAAACCATTTGCTTTTGGCCTCATGTTGATAAAATGAAGAACACATGTAGACTCAAATTTTCTAACAAACATCTTGATTTGAAATGGTCTGTGGATCAAGAGGTGATGTTGTAGAGCCTAAGTGGCACTTTAACACTTTCCATGTGGCTATTAGTTTTACCATTTCAGACCATTTTCCCAATTTTCAAAGTCTTACCTCAAGAATTACTGAACCAATACAAGGCATGAGACTTCAATGCATTTCTCATGGCGATTCCAAATATGGTGATGAAATTCAATACTCTTGACTTTTTTGAACTTTTTCGTGAACTTTTGGAACTGTCGTCTGCAGACAACTGCCATGTTGAAAGTGTTAAGAGCACTTATTGTCTTCCGAAATAGTTGTAGGCTAAAAAGTATAGGAATTGGCAACACTGATAGGGAAAGTGTAATGTTGTTACACTTGCCGTGTGCACCTGATACATACAGAAGGTGCTCATAGTGTAAATATATGATTTCTGTGACTGTCAACTGAAATGAAATATAAACAGATACATTATAATCTATCTCCATATAGACAATGTCACCTGTAACGTCACAGCAGCCAAGCAAGCAAAAAGCTTGCCTGTGCACAGCAGGCATTGCCTGCCAAACAAAAGCTTGCCTGTCGGTTTGGGCGCGCATTAGAAGGGGGTGTCCATTATAAACTATACACTGAACCAAACCAGTCATCTATAACAACAGCAGTCAATACAACAGTCAATGCATTTTCCCCCATGTATGGAATGGAACCGGGCACTTAACATTGTTGATCAACAAGAGGTGACATGGTCTATATTCATATGCCTTGATCTATGTGATGACATCAGAGCCATATTCCATTGATAGCAGCTTGACTCTGATGTACTGGCATGGCTATACTTAACACTTTCCATTCTAAAATTTCACAAAATGTTTAAAAAATGTCAAAATTATTAAATTCCATTACCATATTTGGAATGACCATGAGAAATGCATTAAAACAAGTACAAACGTTCCTAGTATTGGATCAGTAATCCTTGCGATATGCCTTGAAAGTTGAGAAAGGTTTCTGAAAAATCTGTCATGTATATTGGTAAAACCAATAGCTGCTCGGAAAGTGTTAAACAAACAAAAGCTGATTCCACTGTCATTGCTGCATTTGTCAGTAGAATATGCGCGGATGTTGCAGCACAGTGGAAGGTAAATGGGTTTCTATAGTTTGGTCAGTTCCAAATTGGCGATGCCTCCTTACAGTAGCGAATGAATGCAGAAGGATGCGGGCGCGCATGAAGGCAACAAGCCCACTGTGCACCATGTGCATGGCGTGTCTGTGCGGCCACAACCGTGTGTGTGTGTGGCCATCATTGTGTGTGTATGCTTGGATTACTTTTGCGCGCGGAGAGATAAAACAGGTGCACTGTGCATCTTATACATACAGTGTGGGCATGCGTTAATGCAACAGGTACACTAATGCACCATATACTTTTGAGCATGGAGAGATGAAAACCATATACACAGTTCAACAAAAATAAATTCCCCTTTAGATTATGCCTGATATTTTTAAATGAGTTACTCCATCGAACATTTTTTTGGTACACATAATGTATGTGTTCACAGCGACACTAGAAATGGGGCTATAACTACGCAGGTGTTGTAATGCTTGAATGAGCCCATATTGAAAGGAGGAATACCTCATTTCAAAAGTTACTAAAAGTTCAATATCGTGTGTGCTCATTCAAGCAGTACCTGTGAGGTGTTCAAGCAAAGACCCTGGTTCAAACTGTTTAACCATCCTCCTTCAATAACTCATTTACCAACTTTTGAATTGAGGTATTCCTTACCTTATTATTATTGTGTGCTCATTCAAGCATTACAACACCTGCGTAATTATAGCCCCGCCCCGTTCTAGTATTGCTGTGAACACGTACATTATGTGTGCCAAAAATCGTTTCAATGGAGTAACTCATTGAAAAATATCAGGCATAATCTAAACGGGAACTTACTTTTGTTGAACTGTGTATTATATCTTGCCAATTTTAAACTGACCAAACTATAGCGAGTTGTGTGGCAAGGATTGTAAAATATTGTGCACAAATGGAGCGGACCGGATCATTGAAGAAGTCATACAAATGGAATAAGGGTTTCTATTCACTCTCTCTCCTCTGTATAAAACAACCGTGGTATTTTCTTATACCTAAAAACACTGCTGATGATTTTTGGATGATTTGGTGTGTGGTTTTAAAAATAAGAAACTCCCTAAAATTGCGAAGTGGTGCTAGAAGTAATGCCATTAAAGACTTCACAAATGATTTGGATCACCCACTTTAATATAAAAAACATGTTTTGCACATATATCCTGCTCTTTAAAATGAGAGGAGGTTGTTTTTTATCAGTAAAGTATGTGTAGTTTTATGCTCATTTACATTTGTTTACATATTTTTTCTCAATCTTGGAATGTATTAAGATATTTGTACACACCATTGTTTAAATATTTTTTGTAAATAACCCCAACAGATGGTGCAGCAATTGTACATAATTTGTAAAACTATAATCACTGCAGAGAATTTGAGAGAGGAGCATAGCAACCCCAGAGGCAAACGATCTGAGAATGTTGTGAAAACAAAACAGTCTCATCTTATTTTCAGCTGAAAAGAAGTTCAACACTTTTTTCTGTAGTGAGCGTGTATCAAGCGTAAACACAGAAGCGCGGTTACTATTGGTTAAATTAAATAGAACGGCATGATTTTTATCTGAGCAATGCACGAACCAATTGGCCTAATTGTATTTATGGCCTTATGAATGTTACCGCTCACACGCACATTATCTATAATCAAAACAAATAATTGTCGATCATAGCGTCATGATCTGAGCGCTCGCATTCATCCAAAGGTTGAACACGGTCTTGCTATGCACTGCATTCCAAAACAACAGGCGCATAGGACCCTGATAGAATCTTGACTTTGTGATCAACAATTATTTGTTTTGATCATAGCATGTGTAGGGCCAGGAATGAACTCTGCCAGCGACTATCAATGCTTGTATTATAATCAGAGATTTCATGCACAGATAAAACTACACAAGTACCGTCTTACAATCCATGGTTGACCACATGGATAACGGCCAATTTGATGATGCTATTTAACGCTATTTTGCCAATGGTATTGTTGCCCTGCACCAGGTATCACCTATGCCGAGCGCCATAGAGGACATGGAACATTCCATTTTATATTAGGGGATCACATTGTGTGTTTTTTATGGTTGTCAGCTTTGGCGATATAGTCTACTTATCTATCACAAGACAGTGACGTATCTACATATTCTACTAATTGTAGCACATAACGCGCTCCTACTCAAGGCGCTGGCGTATACACACGACAATGGAAAAAGGGAAGATACATCCATGTGTGTTAAAGCTGCGCCTGTAAAGTTGCATCTCTGTCCAGAGGAAGACAAATAGAATACCCAACTTCCTGTTTGGAAAAGGCTGGTGTTACAACTCATTATCTTACCTCTTCACAGAGTTGACGTCAAATTCTCTAACTGAAATGATCAGGGTTTTTTCTTCAGGCAATTTTATACAAAATCAAAGATTAAGTAATTATTCATAATGTTGTCGATTGATTTATAAAGAACTAGGTATGATCTACTGCAAACTGTTTCATAAATAATAAAAAACACCTTGACTATTTCTAAAATAAATGAGACCACTTGTGAAATATAGTGATTTCATATATAACGTGTCTACACAAATATTCAACCTTTTTATAATACAAAACTTTTTAAAAAATCCAAAAAAAATCTTGCACCACTAATACCATTATTATTAAGCTGAAAATCAGATACGTCTTTGTCTTTATCGACAAGTATAAATATTATTTATTTACTAATTTACACAAAGAAATTTAAAGAGTATTTGTCGAAAAAACGAACGCCCTACATGTATCTCCACTCACATATAAAGATGAAAGTTATCAGAATTGTGCATACATAGCACTTGTACAAAGATGTTTTGATAGCGTTGCTATAAAACAAAGTAGTGACATTTTGTAAAACCATACACATTCCAAGTAAATTGTAATTAAGGTTGTATAGATTTTTTTTAAAGTTGAAAAGCATGCTTGAATCAGTCTGGATGGACATTACTGTAAAAGTGGACAGTTTTTGTGCTGCATATATTTTCGTGCTCGAAGCTGCTACCACTAAAATAACATGTGAATGTATTTTGTGTGCGTATAGGTTTAGGTGTTGGAGCTACAAATTACAAATTTGATAACATTCAACACGGTTTAAAACAGGCAAAGGGCGAACAATTAACTGTGCGAAAATTACCACTTTTACAGTAGTAGCGTCTTACTATAGTTTGATCAGTTCGGAATTGGCGATGCCTCCTAACGGCAGCGAATGAATACAGAAGTGTGTGGGTGCGGATGAAGTCAACAAACGCACTGTGCATCATGCGTTACAAGTGCGTGCATCCAAAACCGTGTGCATATACTTTAGCGCGCAGAGAGATAAAAAATGAATATTTCTTGCCAATTTGGAACTGACTTAACTATAAAACAACATATCTCCTAGGCGACCAAAAAAATAAACCCTTTTGTACGGGCCCGACCGACCCATTTTTTTTTAGAAATCCGTAAAAAAAACCTGCAAAATTTTGGGGGATTTGTACAGATTTTTTAGGATTTTTACGGTCATTTTCAAGGGAAAATAAAAAGAACAGAGAGGTCTGTTTGCCCGTACAACAGGGTGTTTTTTGCCTTATAGTGAATGTTGAGATACATCAAACTGTACAGATTTTATGACACCAAGACTTTGGAAGTGACGTCAGCATGTATTCTCCCCGGGGGGGGTACTCGGATTTGGTTTGGTCGGGGGTGTGCCGCTGGAGATTCAAAACCCATACCCATTTCTAAGGGTGATTTTTCGCGAAAATAGACCTAATTTTGGCAAAATTTCGCGAAAATCGCGAAAACAGGACCCATGTCTAAGGATTTTTCAACGAAAAGCCTACCCATGGCTAAGGATGTCTCGTGAAAAAACGACCCACTGGAGCGGCACATCCCCGTATACCTGACATACGTGAGTACCCCCCCCCCCCCGGGTATTCTCATCATCAGGCAGCATTTTTGTGCCAAGACCATCATTCTTCTTTGATCACACGTGGCAAAAACGCCATCGCATTGGTGTCAGGCAAATGATGCAGTTGCCTTAACCCTAACAGCCCTGTATACTACAAAATACTATTTCCAAGAACATTTGCGCACAGTTTTCGATGACGTAATCAACCGAGCATATATAGTTAGCACAGTATACTGTGCGAACGAGTAGCTGAAAGTCATAGCTTGCCTATGCCTGCTGGGGTTTTGGGTCCAGAGGGTCCACAGTTCGATCCCCTGTTAGGGAGCAGCGATATAATTGTTGATTTCTTTTAAAAATTGTGATCCCGGTCAAATACCCGGTTATTTGGTTAGACTTAATACATGGTGATGTCGTCCAATCTTGAGGTGACACAAAGTACAATGTTAGAAAACTTCCCTTGGTAAAATGTTAAAATAAAAAGATGCCTTCAATGATATAATTGATGTAAAAATATGTGATGCAGCCCATCAAAAATGGGGACTTTGCTGCTGTGTGTTTTTCAAGATATAGATGAAAATTGACAGGAAAAAAATAATGAAAATTATAAGAATTTAGGAGTAGTTTTTACTTGTAAAATCTAAATGCCTTGATACATTTTTAAAAATTTGGTGTCATTTTAAAGCTCATAATAAACTCCAAATTGACTTCACCTGCAAAGTCCCCATTTTGATGTGCCGCATCACTTTTAAGTATTGGCGCAACTGCGTAAATGCAACATACATCCTCCTAGACTAGATACAAATCATGCTTAAACAGTGTTGTTACGCTTTATTCCGTCATGGACTTGATTAAAGTCTAGCATTGTATCCATGAATGTATGTTGGATTCAACGGTCGCCCCTAAGTATTACATATAGTATACTTGTACAACTACTTCACCCAGTGTGTTTTAATACACCTTAATTCGAACCCACATGCACTAAGGGAAAATTGGTGCATTTTTCAGACCGATACCAAGATATGTAAAATCTGTATGGGAATAAAAGTGAAGTTATGTTCACGATTTTCATGATGTTATTTCATGGCAGTGCTATTGCTACTCAGTATTTTGTAATGAGTTATGTTGAATAAGATAGCAATAGCTATAGTTTGATCAGTTTCAAATTGGTGAAGCCTCCTAACAGCAGCGAATAAATACAGAAGGACGCAGGTGTGCATCGCACTGTGTATCATGAGCATGGCGTGTGCGTGCGGCCTAAACCGTGTGCGTGTTACAAGAAACGTGTGCGTAAACTTGGATTACTTTTACGCGCGGAGAGATAAAAACCGAATATTTCTCGCCAATTTGGAACTGATAACTATAGCTCAATTGTTTACATATCCATGCAATGCATATGTCTGAATTCTGCCCCAATAGAGACCTTCCGTGTTTGGGATCGGCGGCCATCTTGGAGGTAACACTAAACTCTATTCAAGTAACTCTTGGCAAGAATGTACATGATTTTTACGTAATCTTAACATTTCAAGTAAAGGTTAGACTGATGTTGAGGTCATTCACCAGGTTGTATTAAATGAGGAGCCTCCAATTTGAGCATTTGGAGGGAAATTTTGGCATTTGGAGGGAAATGTTACTCTTTCATTAAGAAATGCATTCCATTTTGGAGGGAAATTTGGAATCGCTTGCCGGGAAAAAACCATTTTTTCAGGCCATGTGAGGAGGGTTGTGGGTTTAAACCGTGTTGCAAACACTTTTGTGTTGGCAGCTAATCCAAAACACAGAAGGTCTCTATTGTAGGTCACTCTAGATTACCGCGTAAGATTGCAGCCTGCGGCAAATTGGATTCACTCCATTACATTTACCATTTTCAACAAGGCTCAAGATAACAGTTTTTTTACCTGGAGCTAATTTTTTTTCCAAAGTAGCGCCCGGATCATGGGATTTATTGAGAACCAGGAGCTACTTTCAGTCTACCGGGAGTCAACTTTTTATTAATTCGTATTGTCAAATCGAAATTCGATGTTTTGGGCAAGCTTCCCGATAGTCAACAGGCGCTGGTTTGGACAAAATATCAGCGCTCGATTGTTTATTTTTCAGCATTACCGGGCGCTATGGCTGGAGGACCGAGGGGTAAAAATTGACCAGCGCCCGCTTATCTTGAGCCTTGCTCTTCAACACAGTATACAATGCCTAGTATCAGCATAGGAGTGTTACAATTATGTATGAATAAACATCCTATAAATTCAAACTTAAACTGATATAAAGAAGGCACCAACACACACGAACACCTTTATATAGAGATGGGTTCGGATTTCAACAAGAGTAAATAAATTTAATTTAATTGTGCAAACACTTTTGGGATATCATGCAACAAATGTGACAAAATTGAACCCCATCTTCTGTTCAATGCATGTTGTAAACTTAATTATATAACGCATGAAAATATTCTAGCCATCTGATTAGTGGATAACACAAAATAGTTTGGTCCATTTAATACTAGACGTCACTTGCCGGTCTTTTTTTTCTTCTTTTTCAAAAAGTACTATTGACCGGGCGGTCAATAGTACTTTTTGAAAGACAATTTGCGATTTTGCCGCAATGGCATGAAGAATCGACTCGCCTGTAAGATCTTTTTCATCGCACACAAAAATATTTTCATGTGTTATATAAAACAAATATGGACTGCTCTCTATTAGTGAAATGGGGTGAACTAGTGTCCCACTGTGATCTGGAGACCTAAGTCTACTATTTTCCCTCGGCCTTCGGCTCTGGGAAAATAGTAGGCTTACGGTCTCCAGATCACCTTGGGGCAATAGTTCACCCCATTTCCCTCACGAACAGTCCATATTTGTATACTTGATGGCTCTGTCTGTGTTACGTATAGGTTGCATCTCATTATGTTTATGGGACACCATCACATAATAGTTGTCATCTTTAGTTATGTACGATCCATATTTGGTTAAGTATTATCCATATTTGGTTAAGTATGATCCATATTTGGATAAGTATGATCCATATTTGGTTAAGTATCATCCATATTTTGTTATTAAAGTATGATCCATAGACACCAATTAATTGACAACACCCACAAATGTTGCAATTCAGGATGAAAACACCATCAGCTGTGCTGTTATTCAAGTCCGATAACTTCGTCCTGAGGCAGCAAAATGATGAATAAATTGATAACTATATGAACTGAAGTGTTCCAAAACATCTTGTCTCAATCCTACTGCATTTGCCCTCTGTCAATACACCAGCTAACAAGTCTAAAGACACCATATGAATTGAGACGGCATACTTAACCCCTTGAACACTACCTGTCTATCTAACGATGTTTATGATTGGTTAATTACCAGATATACTCATTTGAATAACCAATTAGAATACAGCTTCTACAATATTCCACAACAATCTTTATCCAGGATACAGTTATTCTAACAATGTCTCTGATTAGTGCAACAAATGATGTATCCATCTTTCTGACCAATCAGCAGGTAGTTCTCAAGAGGTTAAACTCATCTCAACTCAATGATGTGCACAAAAATGGTCTGACCAAGGCTACAGCAATGGCTATTTAATTGTAAGCCTACACAGTCAAAGATGTGATTATATTTTTAACATTTGTAGCCCATTGTTGCAATATATCACACAAAAATAGACCATATGTTAAACATTGGTGCATGTTTGCTCAGAGTTGAAAAAGCAGAAGCTGATTAAAAGGACACAAGAAATGTCCATAAACTGTATACTGTATATTCTCTAATAAACGCCTTTTGCATTTTTTAGAAGGGGTGGGCATTTATTAGAATCAAATTTAGCCAAATATACTGCACTTCCGGTTTAGCAAAATACAAGAAGGCTGCCGCCATGTATGGTAACTATCGCTATGATATTGCATTTGTAAGAGCATTTTCATGCCAAAATATGATTCAGTTAGGTCTTGTCCATGCTATTTTGGCGATTGTTGCATCTAATAAATGCCAATTTTTAAGCTTACCTCATAATATGGCATGGAAAATCGGCATTTATGTAATATTTTGGTTCCAAAAAGTGGTGGGCGTTTATTAGAGAATGTATGTTAATTTGCACCCAAGCTATATACACAAGTTTTCATTTCACCACCTATTTCTTTTTCTTGACACTCTGCATCTTTATTTGCATGAAAGGAAACTAAAAAGCATGAAAAGTGATTTTTGTTCTTTTATTTTCTGTTTCTCCCATGCCCAGGGCTGTACCGGGGAAAAGATAACGAAAACGAACGACCATCAAGCCCCCTCAAAATTGTAGACGAGTGACTGTGTGCATGAGGCTCACCTGTCAGGCTCATGGCTTTGTTCTCTTGAACTTGTATTCTTATGATAAAGTGTGTGCATTTTACTTTACATATACACTCATAAATGGGTTGTATTTTATTCCCTACGGGCCTGTTCATACATACTCACCTGATTTGACATTGCATGACATCGACAAAAATAGATGTGTGAGTCGAGGCAATGTCAACTTTATCGGCTGACATCGACAAACGCTAAAACGAGATTATGAACAGGCCATTATTGACACATTTGTTGTCATTCATAGTCAATTACTATTTATGTTTTTAAAGTTTTATTTGTTTTGTTCTCAAATCAGACACACCTTATAAAATATTGTAATTTCAACTAAATTGTAAAATGTCTCCAGCACAATCCTTCTGCCAACCAAGCCATGGTGCATGGGGAAACCTTTTTTTTAATCTTTCTGAGCTGTATTTTAATCTTTCTGAGCTACAAACAATTATTTGCATATCGAGGGTTGAGCGCCAGAAGGCAGTAAACTCAATTTTTGGGCAAATTGATATTTTGGTACAAAAATAATCCATATAACCTAGATTTTCAAAAGTTGGGTGCTACAGTGTATTGTAATGAGTCCCATATATTTGAAAGTCGATTATCTCAAAATAGCATTTCTTATTAAGTTACGGCCTTTTGGTTTCAACCCTCGATATTATCTCTGCAGTGGGCATGCACTCGTGTTTAAAAACCAACCTTAACTTCACATCGGGTAAGTTTACAAAAGAGAAACTTGTGAGAATGTTCCTTGGTGTAAACTGTAATAATACTTCAACTAACACCCTTGTAATTTTTTGATTGTAACAAGGAAAGTTATTCGAAATCTTCGAAAGTATCCATTTCTTTATCGAGCCTAAAAGATTTCTAGTCTAAATTTTTTTGCCATAGTTCAAACATACATCTAACACAAAGTTCCTCCTAACCAGATGCAGGGACTGAGTTTTAAGGCGCTACAGAGCATTGCTCTCCTTAATCGCTCCCCTTAATTACTCTAGGAGAGTAGTCTAAAGCTTCCCTAAAATCTGATCAATCCTCAGTCACTTTCTTTGTCACTGCTCTTCTTATACTCCCCTTAAAAACTCCCGGAGAGCTTTTTATTACTCTTCTGTTCATTTTAAAAACTAGTCCCTGCAGATGCTTTCATGTTAGCTAATTCAAAATCATTAATCTGTACCGAAATTAGCTAGTCATAAAGAATCTGCTAGGATCATGCATATAGGCCAATATAGAGTTAATATTTACTAAATGTATTTCTGCCGCTTGAGACTCTTAACAAAGTCTTTGTTTACATTAATGCTCGTTCATTTGGTGCCCATGTAAACACAACCGAGTTCGAGACTCTATTTTTAAGGTCTTTGTTAATTTAATTCACGCCAGATTGTCCGAGTCTATATATTAATCAAGCAAATTTCTTTCGCATAATTTGACATCTCATTCATAAAATGAAGTGGCTACTTATAAAGTTATCTTTTAAATAACCACACCACAAGAAAAAATGGTAGCAATTTGAGTGTTCTATGGGATATCCTTGTTTCGTGTGTGCTACGCAGTGACAATAATTTATGTGGGTGATACCTGAATGCTTTCAATAGCACACAGTGTACCATACAACTCAATGACATCCATAGAGAGAATAATTTGCTACAACTTTTTTTTCTCATTAGGTGTGCTACTTAAGGTGACTGAAGTCTCAGGAATAGCCTCAGTAAAATTGCCGTAACTTCATTATTCCTTAAATCCATATAAAAGTGTAAATTTTTGAAAAGGAAATGAGTAGGAGAATCTATTTCTAGTACCAACATTTGATGATTTTTTTGTAACCTCAAAAACCTCACTTTTTGGTTCTAAATGTTAAAACATTTTTGTTTTTTATGTCATAACTAAAAGAAACTTCCCTAGAGAAACACTTTAGTTGATTTTGGTGCATTTTCAAAATTTTATACTAAAAACTGTTATGTTATGTTGCAAATTTTAAGCAAAAAAAGTTTTGTGATAATTAAAAAAAATCAGCATTTTTAGTGAAATTTGATACCAAAAATGGATCCTCAGACATATTTTGTTTCCAAAATTGTATACTTTTATATACATCACATTAATTGTTCATAAGTTACAGCGCTTGAAAAAATGTCATGCCCTTAAACCAGGGATACTATTAATTTTGGGATAGGAAAGTCCTATACTAATGTACGTAGCGAAAACGGTCCCTTTTGCATATTTACATATATGGTAATCATCGGAATGTGTCGGTGACCGGCGTTTAACCAGGTTTAACGTAATATTTGGTCGGCATAGGTTTGAGGGCGCTGTGGATTTACAAAGACGACGGTGGCCACGCGAAACCTAAATATTGAATACGTAATGAATAACACCAGTTCTATGCCGACCAAATTTTAATTTAAAAGTGGCCTCTGATCGGCAAGCTCAGTGGCATACCCCTGCTTAAACATCATAGCTTTGCAGGAGTAAAATTTGCTTGGTTAATGTATATCTCGGATGTTTGGTAGCGATGATTAATTTTGGATAAGCTAACATAAAAGTGCCTAGTCAAAAACCTTGTGTGTTAAGTGTAGCTTGGTGTTTTTCAAGTTACACTATTGTAATTACGCCATTAAGGTGGGAAGCTGTATAATTCATGAATGCATATAGGTTGCCCCGGAGTGACATGCCGTTGACCACAAACCAAAAAGAGGTAAATAAAGGCCTCTTACATAGCGTGACGCGATCGCTTAAGTTGATATTCTGTATGGTTGAGCGTATAACTGATAAGGGATGTTAAAATGTCTGCTTTGTTGTCAACGGCAAATGGTAAGAAGTTCCCGAATGACCGGGGTGACCTATACCTTAGTTCATCTCACTTGAAGTGCAAACATAATTCCAGTTACACATGAATACCAGAATATGTGTGAACATAAGGCCAGCAGTGATTCAATATAGTCGTGCACAGAGGAAAAGACAATACCTTTTTGCACCAAGAATGTAACTACAGTACGGTACAAACTTGTGAGGCTTGGGAAAAAAGTGAACTTAAAAGATCCCAGATTCTGGGCTGTACTAGTATCATCGGATACTGCAACCCCCAGTATTGTTCGATCCTGGTACAAATCTGGGTAAGGGTCGTATGTATCAGTCCCAAGTATGCAAATGAGGATGCGCTTTATTCCGTAAAGTAGTTCCAGCGCAAGATTCATGACATTGTATTCAGTGAGCTCATTTGCATACTTGGGACTGCTACACCATACCGCTACCCAAATCTGTGTTCCCGTATCCAATATCTGACGATACTGGCACATATAAAATGTTCTAGTATCGGGCGATACAGTATCGGACAACCATCCTGTATCGGACAACCATCCAGTATCGGACGATACTGGAACAATAAAATTGTACCAGTATCAAGTGATGCTGGCAAATTTCATATGTCAGTATCGTGCGATACTGGTATATCTGGGACCTAACATATACTTTTTCCAGGCTTACGAGGGGGTATCATAAAGTTTTAGAAATCACCCAGAAGTGAAGGAGCCAGAAACTTAATTTTGTTATGTGATCCTTCAGACATCTTTACTAAGTCCCTGTGCAAAGTTACACATTTCTCCTACTTTTTATTACCTGTCCACAGACCTCTATAATTGTAGAGATCCTCAGATTGACCGCCATCTATTGATTCTCAGATTGTCTCAGATTGTGTTATTCCCAAAACAGCAATAAATAGTTTAAAGTGTTGACAGAAAGGGTCAAAGGTCATGTAGGGGTCATTAGAGGTCAATGTGTGTACACCCCATGTTACCCATAAGTTTATTGTCACCAAGCTTATTTGTAATGACCTTTGACCTCTTTCTGTCTACACTTTAAACTATTTATTGCTGTTTTGGGAATAACACAATCTGAGACAATCTGAGAATCAATCGATGGCGGTCAATCTGAGGATCTCTACAATTATAGAGGTCTGTGGACAGGTAATAAAAAGTAGGAGAAATGTGTAACTTTGCACAGGGACTTAGTAAAGATGTCTGAAGGATCACATAACAAAATTAAGTTTCTGGCTCCTTCACTTCTGGGTGATTTCTAAAACTTTATGATACCCCCTCGTATGTTTGAATGCACATGAAATTAATCTGACAAGCTCACCACCACTTGTGCTGTTGGGTAGAAATGTGCCTCCCACATATCACTCATTCATTTGCGTGCACATAGCACTATTGTTACATATTTAGTGTAACTGCACCTACGTAGTTCAAAATATGTTTGAACTAATGTAAGTGAAAAAATGAGGCAGCCTTCTGTTAAACACATAACATTTGCAGGTACTTTATTTTTGTAATTACCAAAGCCAATATTTTCGTGAGGATTTAATGTCGCGATTTCCAAATTTAACTCTGATTTTAAGCAATTTTTCACAATTAAGTACCTCACAAAATTAAGTGGTTTTACAGTTTTTAGTACAGAACAAACCATAGTGAAATCAAATCAGTGTTTTGTGGGTTTGTAAACTCCTCAAAAAAGGTAGGAAATTGTTTTCAATCCCCAATTATTTTGATATTTCTTGATGTTTTCATATTGTATTACATATCGTTGAAAAGCTGATGTGTTCAGCCACTTGTTTGTGAATGTGGGGTCATCTCAATCAAAATGAGCTAAATTCAACATTATTTTGCACTCAAAAGAACAGCTATGTTGTCTGTCCATTGAAGTGTTACATTATTACATCTACAGTGTATAAGTGATGCTCTATTGACTTTAGAGCACAAAATAGTGATTCCTTTATTTTCAAGTAAGTAACTGAGCGCTGAAACAAGTGATTACTACAAATGTGATATAATTGGAAAGATGAACACAGCAGCTTTCCATTGATGTACAACATACTATGGAAGGAAGGAAATATCAAAATTGACGTAATTGAAAATAATGTCCGGACTTTTTTTGAGCGGTTATAAAATCCAACTATGGGAAGGTGGGTTGGTCCAAGCTTGAAATGCAAATGTTGGGCAATTTTTTTTGTTTATTATTTGTGACGCGATCAAGTGACAAATTTTGACTCTGTTTTCTCAGTTGGTAAATTGTTTGTAACTTAATAACTAGAAGTTCAATTTTAGTGGGGTTTGGACCCTACTGTAGCATTTTTCACCTGCTTTTAAATGATGGACAGATATCAAAAACTGTCGATGTGTAACTCATTTAGCATCACGTCTTGTACAATTAAATTTAACAAAGCCTCATGCGCGCTGTTTGAGGGCACTTCTGCACACCGTCAAGCACCAAACTAATGCACGCTGTTAGGGGGAGCTGTTTAGCGAGAGAAGTCAATCGGCCGAGCAGAGATTTAGATGAGATGACGGAAAACTTCACTACCTACCTTGATTGTGTTTTTGTGATTATAAGTGAGTGATGTGTGTGTGTGTTAATTGTACAAGGGGATACATTTCATTCATATTCTGTGACCTATCTCATAACGGTTAAGATTCTTCTTAAGTGATTTTTTAACTCTTCTTCACACTTTCCACGCGGCTATTAGTTTTACCATATTCAAAACAGATTTTTTTTTCAGACACTTTTTTCAAATTTCAAACTCTATCTCAATGTTTACCGAACCAATACCTGGCATGTTTGTACTTATTTCAATGCATTTCTCATGGTGATTCCAAATATGGTAATTCAATTCAATAATTTTGACATTTTTGAAACATTTTGTGAAATTTTGGAATGTCGTCTGCAGTCGCATGGAAAGTGTTAAGCCGTGTTCAGAATATTATTAAATAATTCTTTCAAAAGTTGAGCTTTATAGAATTGGACCCAGGTCTAAAGTTTGAAATGAATCCTATTTCATGAAGATTGAATTAGGAATTCTTTAAGAAAACCCTTAAGAAGAGTTGGCGACATAAGAAGCATCATTCATTTTAAAATGAATCTTAACTTTTATGGAATAGCATCCAGGATTAGCAGCCATCTTGTAGACTATACTGTGTTTAAGGTTTACAGGTGGTTCCTATAACACTTTCCAGCCGGCTATTGGTTTTACCATATGCAAGACAGATTTTTTAAAAACATTTCCCAACTTTCAAGGTTTATCTCAAGGATAACTGCACCAATACTATACTTGTTTGTACTTATTTCAATGCATTATTCATGGCGATTCTAAATATAGTAATAAAATTCAATGATTTTGAATTTTTTGAAACATTTTGTGAAATTTTGCAATGTTGTCTGCAGCTGCCTGCCGCATGGAAAGCGTTAAGGTGCATTTGTGCTAGTAGGAATTTGATAACATAATTGGAGATTATGCACCAACTCAACTGAATGTAGAACAAGACCAGTGCAAATTTATTGGCTACAAACATAATTTGTAGTCAGTTTCTATAGATTACATGGATACACTTAAAGGGCATTGAGAGATGTATCGATATACTAAATGAGCAAATAACGTAAAGATAATCATCCACATAGCCCAAATCCAAAATATCATACAATTCCAACATCGCCTTCATGCCAAACTAAGCAAATAACGGCACATAGTCCGGGTTGAGGTTCAAGAGTAAAACTTAGCATAACTTCCGAATTCAGCACCTAAGTTTCGATATGATCATATCGAAAATAAGAAAATCATGAAATTTTATATGATAAACGGTAAATTTTGGTAAACTGTTTCAGATGGTAGTTAGTATATGCCTAAGTATTACTTTGATGCAAAAAAAACTGATTTCCAGGATAATTGAGGGCGCACTCCCATACGTATCTCTCAATGCCTCTTTAATATTGGACGTATTTATTGTTTTGAAATGTGACATATTGTGCAGAGATATCTGAGTGTATTGCGATGATTGATGCAGCGTTTACTCACGAGTGTCAGAATTCCTGTTTAATTGCATGCACAGTGTGAATCAGAAAAAACAGGCAAACGAAATGTCAGGCATGCATATTTAAAACCAATGATAGCGCTAAAAAGACCATGCATTTGGCTTTCATTAAAAAAAGAGCTTTTGAATTCCACTATTGCGTCATAATGTTATATACACCAATTTGAGTAGAACCCGGTTTTTAAGGCCAACCCACAGACAGAGTATTGTTGGCTGGCTTATTGTCGTCTACTCTTTCCGGCTATGTTGCCATTGCGCTCGCAACTATTGCTTTCCAGGTCTTGACCTGTATACGTTCAAGTTGCGCTTTGACAATTAGAGTAATAAACTCAGTGGTCCGTCACGATCCACTCCCGACAATCTAACCTAACCTAAATGTGTGTACAGACACAGACCGGGATGATCCCCTACTCTTTACGAAGGAGTCTGTGACCTTTTAACGTGCTCGGGGATAGCTCTTCCGATACACGGGACCAACATTTCTATGTATCTTCCGAAACACGATGCACCATGTACATGCCTACTTCAGTCTGCACGGTCTGAAGGAGGCATGGGAACGAGGCTGTGTTGGTGTATCGAATTGAACTCACGCTCAAACGATCCACCAACAAAACTACGGTGCGCAGCAGTGTTACGACGCTCTAACCGACTGCGCCACCGCGCCCCTGGCTTATTAAGAGATGCCAATCGATGAAACTGGTGAAAACCTATAAACGTGCATGAATGTTGAATACAAAATCTTAGAAGGACTGGCAATAAATAGACTTGTGGACTTATGAGTAAGAAAAAGCCTGAATTCAAGAGAGAGAAAACTGAAAAGAAAGTATATCAGCTGATTCAGAAAGCGAGCCTCATTAGAATACATTGAAGAATGGCTTGATAATTCTACCATCACGTGGATTGGCTTTAAAATTTGGGGCTATAGTGAGTTGTGTGGCTATAGTGCAATGGTCAATTTTTGAAATCATATTTTGAATAAAAGTCAAATTATGGGTATTTATTTGAATATGCATGTCTAAAACTGATGTGACGCCTTTGCGATAAACTGCCCATTTGTTCTGACTAACCCTGTATGTGTTTGCCAGCACTGTACTGTAAGAGACAAAAAATAATTGTGGTGGATGTTTTTTCGTGCACTAAGATCCACTGCGAAAAGAGTATTCACAAAATAATGTGACGTGATCAAGGGAAATGAGTCACATGTCGGATGTTTTCAATTTTGATATCTTTCCATCATTTAAACGCAGATGAAAATGCTACACTATAGCTCAAACCCTACTAAAATCGAACTTCTAATTTTTAAGTTACAATCAATTTACCAGCTGAGAAAACATAGTAAAGCATACGAAGTTGTCACTTCTTTTCACCTATAACTCAAATCAATTTTCCTGACATCCGACTCATTTCACTTGATCGCATCACAAATATTCCTTTCAATAAATAGCTGCTGGATGGGAGATATTGTCAACAAAAAGTGGATTTAAAAAAAAAAGTGTATTTCAAAACGTGTGAAAATATTTTGGCTTTTACATGGTATTCACTAAACAAAGTTTATCCACTATCAAATATGTGATATGAATTTATTATCTATTGCTTTATTCTTTAAATAAATGGTACCCAGAACTGCTATTGAATGATGAAAAGGATTTGTCATTTCATCATGCTTTTCTTTGGTTTGTAATATTGTTTACTTTGATCAATTATTGATCAACTTAACAGCAAGTTATACGATTTTGAAGGTGTATTTTGTATTTGATCAGGAATAATCAGTTTTTCACAAAAATATATATATTTTATTGCTTTGATGAGCAAATGAAGCATTTAATATTATCAATACAGAATACTAATCAAGATCAAGAAGTTGTTTTCAACAATATTCCAAAATATATAATTAGCTGCAATGTGTTGTACTGTTCCCTTTAAAACATAAGCTGACCACATTTATAGGGAATGCATTTGTAGCAGTGGATATCACGAAATAAATGCAAGTGACCGAGATATTATATCATTTTGCCACGAATCTACTTATTTAACCAGTGCTTTATCCCTCGTTAGTGAGAACATTTTATGATTTAGCCCTAAACCTGCCGTCCACATTTTTCAGAACATTTTCCCCTGCGGCGATAGTGACCAAAAATATCTTCTAAAGAAATCACAGCTATATGAAGTCATGCTATCTACTGAAGATAGCACCGCCATGACTTCATATTCAGTAGATAGCATGACTTCATATAGCTGTGCTATCTTTAGTAGCTAGTATAACATCACATGTGCTAAACAGGTCAAAAGAAATAAGTCCCCCGCCCCCAGAAATATGAATTTTTCTGGACAAAAATTAGGCTCCTCAACCTGTTACAAAAACATAAAATATAGACTGAATTGTTACACATTTAATGTGCAATAACGTTTTACCCAACAGTTAACATTCGCCTTGAAATGCTGCCATTTATTAAATTTGATGACCAATACAAAATGACACTAAACCCATGAAAAATTGAAACGCATGGTTGTCACATGGTTGGATAAAAATGTGAAGGACCTGTTCATGGTTGAATGAATAACATCAATTGAAAGTGTATATAACCCCCCCCCCCCCCCCCCCCCCCCTTGGAGTACACTTCCGGTCCATAATTTTCATAAATTTGTCCAATCCCTATGCAAGAAAGTGTCATTTTTTATTGGTCATCAAATTTAATAAATGGCTGCATTTCAAGGCGAAGGTTTAATGTTGGGTGAACATTTTTTTGCACATTAAATGTGTGACATTTCAGTCTACATTTTACATTTTGTAACAGGTTAAGGAGCCCAACTGTTTTCCAGAAAAATGCACATTTCCCAGGGGGACTTATTTCTTTTTATCTGTTTATCTTCAGTATATAGCATGACTTCATATAGCTGTGCTATCTTCAGTAGATAGCATAACTTCATATAGTTGTGCTATCTTCAGTTCATAGCATGACTTCGTAGAGCTGTGCTATCTTCAGTATAGCATTTCCTCATATAGCTGTGCTATATTTAGTAGATAGTATGAAGATAACACATCTATATAAAGTCATGCTATCTACTAAAGATAGCTCAACTACATGAAGTTATGCTATCTACTGAAGATAGCACAGCTAATAAAAGTTATGCTATCTACTGAAAATAGCACAACTATATGAATGTATACAGTCTACTGAAGATAGCACAGCTATATGAAGTCATAATATGATAGCATAGCTACATGCAGTCATGCTATCTACTGAAGGTAGCACAGCTATACGAAGTCATGCTGTCTACTGAAGATAGCACAGCTATATGAAGTCATGCTATCGACTGAAGATAGCTCAAGTACATTAAGTTATGCTATCTACTGAAAATAGCACAGCTTTATGAAGTCGTGCTATCTACTGAATATAGCATAGCTATATAAAGTCATGCTGTCTACTGAAGATAGCACAGCTATATGAAGTCATGCTATGTACTGATGATAGCACAGCTATATAAAGCCATGCTATATACTGAAGATAGCACAGCTACATGAAGTCATGCTATATACTGAAGATAGCACAGCTATATGAAGTCATGTTGTCTACTAAACATAGTACAGCTATATGAAGTCATACTATCTACTGAAGATAGCACAGCTATATATATGAAGTCATGCTGTCTACTGAAAATAGCACAGCTATATGAAGTCATGCTATTTACTAAAGAAAGCACAGCTATATAAATTCATGCAGTCTACTGAAGATGGCAAGCTATATGAAGTCATGTTGTCTACTAAACATAGTACAGCTACACAGCTTTACGAAGTCATGCTGTCTACTGAAGTGAATATAGCATAGCTATATAAAATCATGTTGTCTACTGAAGATAGCACAGCTATAGCTATATGAAGTCATGTTATCTACTGAAGATGGCACAGCTACATGAAGTTATGCTATCTATTGATGATAACAGAGCTGTATGAATTCATGCAGTCTACTGAATATAGCACAGCTAGTATATGAAGTCATGCTGTCTACTGAATATAGCATAGCTACGAGGGTCATTCAATAAGTTCTACCTCCTACTTCATCATAACTTTTTTATATAAGCCAGTCGTATGAAATATTCCACTACTGTAGCTCTGAATCTTAGCTACGAATTCATAGGAAATTGATCTGAATACTGGTTGTACTTTTCTGGAGATGCAGTGAAAACCAATCGTCCATTTAGTGCGACGGAAACGGTTAAAAAACCCAGCAAAATATCCCCTAAATGCTATTCATTTGGCCAATTCTAAGAGACAAAAGGTACCTATCGGTCAATTAAAACCGTTCTAAATTACAGATATCTCTTGAAAAGACTATAAACAATAAAAGTGACTAATTTTGGGGGGAAAATTCCGCCTAATTAGTCAGAACTAGACTAGGACAGCCATTAATTTTAACCTTACCCTAGAGAATCACTGCAAAAGTCATATTTGCGTTTCATCAGAACTAAGACATCTTCAATATACAGGACTAAATGGATAGTTTTCAAGTCTCTCAAAGAGATATTTTCTACCACGGACTACCTGAACTACTATTCTAAAGGTTGCATTATAAGGAAAACTCATAAAGTGACTATCATGTTAAGATTTAACATTCGAGGCATCACTGTGGCATAACTTGTAACAATGAAAGTTTGACTGAATAGCAGTATTCCAGTATGCTAAAGACGTAGCAATAAATTCGAGTTGATATTATGTACAAGCCCACAAAGGTTAATATTGCCTACAATCAGATTTATATATGATAATACAATATTATATTCAAAAATCATCCATTGTTGTCTATTTTCAGTATTTAAATCGCGCTGTTATATCTAACCGTGCAATACGGAGAAAAAACGAAAAAAACATGTTTAATGTAATTTTCCGTGTCCGTTGTCCAAATCTCTCTCTGGCTTTGATCGCATCATAACAAAAGTGAAACAGATATCAATTAGTATTTAATATAAATGTGTACCTATGATTCAGAGCTATAATCATGACAAATATCATACGGCTGACATTCATATGAGCGAGTGTTATGAGTGAGGTAGAACTTATTGAATGGCCCTCGTATATAAAGTCATACTATCTACTGAAGATAGCACAGTTATGTGAGGTCATGCTATCTACTGAAAATAGCACAGCTATGTGAAGTCATGCTATCTGCAGAATATAGCTATGCTATATAAAGTCATAATATCTACTGAAGATAGCACAGCTATATAAAGTCATGCAAACTTCTAAAGATAGCACCGTAGCTACATAAAGTCATGCTATCTACTGAAGATAGCACAACTACATGAAGTTAATCTATCTATCACAGCTATATGAAGTCATGCTATCTACTGAAGATAGCACAGCTACATGAAGTTATGCTATCTACTGAAGATAGCCCAGCTATGCATGAATTCATGCAGTACTGAATATAGCACAGCTATATGAAGTCATACTATCTACTGAAGATAGTATAGCTATATAAAGTCATGCTATCTACTGAGGATAACAGAGCTATGAAGTCATGCTGTCTTCTGAAGCACAGCTACACGAAGTCATGCTATCTACTGAAGATAGCACAGCTATATGATGAATTCATGCAGTCTATACTCATCTACTGAAGATAGTATAGCTATATGAAGTCATGCTATCTACTGAGGATAGCACAGCTATATGATGTCATGCTGTCTACTGAAGTTAGCACAGCTATATGAAGTCATGATATCTACTGAAAATAGCTCAACTGTATAAAGTCATGCTATCTACTGAAGATAGCACAGCTATGTGATGTCATGCTATCTATTGAAGATATCATAGCTATATGAAATCATGATATCTACTGAAGGTGGCACAGCTATATAAAGTCATGCAATCTACTGAAGATAGCATAGCTATATAAAGTCATGCTATATACTGAAGATAGCTCAACTGTATAAAGTCATGCTATCTACTGAAGATAGCACAGCTATGTGATGTCATGCTATCTATTGAAGATAGCATAGCTATATGAAATCATGATATCTACTGAAGGTGGCACAGCTATATGAAGTTATGCTGTCTACTAAAGATAGCACAGCTATGTGATGTTATGCTAGCTTTAACTGAAGATAGCATAGCTATATGAAGTTATGCTGTCTACTGAAGATAGCACAACTATATGAAGTTATGCTGTCTACTGAAGATAGCACAATTATATGAAGTACTGCTATCTACTGATGATAGCATAATTATATGAAGTCATGCTGCATGACTTCATATGCAAGATAACACAGCTAAACTGCTCACAAAAAGTATCGAAACAATTAGAAATGATCCAATATATAACGGCTCGAAAAGGTATGCATTAATCGAAGCAAATAAACAAGTGCATAATTTTGTTCTGCGTATTTTGACACCTCGATCGTTGAGATACGATGTTGCGGAGCGGAGTTCTTCTTATTTCAATGATCGTGGGTCCAGTTTCAAAAGTGACACTCATCCCTATTGAAAAGCACGAATCTGATCATTCTAAACAGTAATGCAAACCTCTTTCGATAGGATGATTGTCACTTTTGAAACTGGACCCACGACCATTGAAATGACAATAACTCCGCTCCGCAACATCGTGTCTCATCGATCGAAGTGTCAAAATACGCTGAACAATATTATGCACTTGGTTATTTGCTTCGATTAATGCATACCCTTTCGAGCCGTTATATATTGGATCATTTCTAAGTGTTTCGATACTTTTTGTGAGCAGTTTATAATGAAGTCATACTATTTATTAGTGTCTCTACGTCTCTGAACCATGTCAGTGTTTTATAACAAATGTAAATATTGATAGCACGGAGAGTTGTGTATGTCATCCAGGCAAGTTAAAACCCAACAGCATTATATTCCCCACCACCAGTTGCGTAATCAGGGGGAGGGCAGGACATCCCCTTGACAAAAGAATAAACAATAAAAAGGATGAACATTAAGGAGGAATGGTAATGAGCATAGACAGTGCAGCGGGGAGACGGAACGGCGCACGCCCTCATAATTTTCATGGTGGGAACGATTCCCCCTCAAAAGCCATTTTTGCGCGAATTGGTTTCAATGTTAAATTATTCAAGCTTAACAACACCAGGACCATTTGCTGGACCATTTTAATGAAAAAACTAGAAATGTTTGCGCGTTTCGAGCGAATTGGTTTCATTAGTGTTGTATTATTGTCACGTTTTCTGGTATACCTGTTCAACATTGGTCACGCGTTAAGAGCTCGCCGGATAGGGTCAGTGGTGCTGTTACACTTTGAGCGTGTTTCTGCTGGGGAAGAAACCGCTATAAAATAAACTTTATTAGCGTGACGCTACGGCTATAAGTTTGCCCAGCAGAAACAGGCAAAACCCGGCAATAATCGGCAATAATCGGCAATAATCTTTTTGCAGTGTCCCAGCAGAAACACGATGTTTTTAGTTTCATGCTGTCATATTCCTTAAATATTTTCTCAATGGCCGGGTATAATCCCCCGGGATAATCCCATGCTTTGTTCTTTTTGCAATTAGTAATCCTATGATGTTACAAACACCATTCTGGTCCCATTTTAAAGGATATTTAGTAGTCTTTAAGTATGTGGTTCAACAGACTTGTCAACTTTCAACTAATTAATTATGGACTTTAAGACCATTATCATCAGTTTTCTTCATATTCGCTACACAGTCAACATGAATAATCAGCTTCAATTTACCGGATTTATAAAAATGACTAATAGCAGAAAAAGTTTTCAACCTATGATAGCAAAAGTATACATGATGTCCCAAAATGATTAGTACCCATCGATGCCCACAGTTCAATAATTTATGTTATCATTAAAATCGATGGGATTAGGTCCGTTGTTTTTACATCATCTTTGTAATATTGTACTATTTCATTAGAATTTTAGATCATGAATATCGGATTTATCAAACTCAAGATACACATGGTGATTTCACCTTTATGACAAAGTGCTAAAAATGTGTGTGCTATTACAGCTTTTGAAAAAACTTGTGTATTCCATAATCTCTTGTCTTCTCTATAATCTTGTGTGTCTTTGTGTTGTAACTGTTATTATAAATTATAATCGGTTTCTGCCAATGTGTCACCTCATTAAAAGTTTTGGACCTGTCCACACTTAAACTCAGGACCGAATAAATCAATATAACTTCGATCCAGAGACAGGCCCGAAATGAAAAACTCTATGTTACACCACGGACGTAATATGGTTAAACGCGCCGCACTTTAAATTTAATAGGCATACAATATTAAAACATGATGTTATACGCTTATCATCAATTTTTACTTCGACATTACTCGAGTTCGATGAATTTGCGTCGTGGTCTGAATCCTCAGATAATTTGATGATAATTTGGGGAATGTCAATATCACAGATGTGATCTTTTCCCCACGAATTTTCGATTTTCCGAACGTGACGACATGCATTTTCATAATGTCATTGATGTTGAAAGTTCGGTTGTGCTTTGCAACATTATGTTTACTTTGAGGCCATTTTTAGTTCTTCCGGGATAAATCACAATGATACACTGTAAAAAGAAACGTTTATATTTCTGATAACACTTAATAAACACTTAAACACGTTTATTTTTGTGTTTTACGTGTGAAGGTATGGGAGGAATTTCTACGATAAACGTTTGCATAAACACTACAACACGTTTATAGAGGTAATTGTGTAATATTTATTAACACACCAACATGTTTATATCAGCAATATAAACATGTTGGGGTGTTAATAATTATACAACAAATACCTCTATAAACGTGTTGTCGTGTTTATGCAAACGTTTATCGTAGAAATGCCTCCTATACCTTTACACGTAAAACACAAAAATAAACGTGTTTAAGTGTTTATTAAGTGTTATCAGAAATATAAACGTTTCTTTTTACAGTGTAGGGTGGACGACGTAAAATGTCATGACCAAACATGTAGTCAGCGGGCCATAGGCACAATATCCCTCTAGTTTTTGAGTTTGATGACAACCATCTGGGGTGGAGGTGAAAAGTTGATAAAATGGGCCCAATACCCTCTCAAATATTTTTTTTCTCTTCACCATCGCAAATGTTGCACATTAGCGTGAACGAGGGCCCTGAAGTTTTCGTTTACATCAAGTATACGTTAACATTTAAAATTGCTTTTAGACGGTTAATACTAACATAAACTTCATAAATACACAGTTTAATCTTACTTCTCATATCAATATGTATTGATTTTGATTACAAAAACACATAAAAACAAAGAAATAATGATGATAAAAGATAACGTGCTGTTGATGCATTTCTCAATTTTTTTTTAAGGTTTCGCACTTTCACACAAAATGGATGTTATTTGATGATGACTACACACAAATGATTAATGTTGGTCATTTCGTCTATTTCTATCTTATACCTTTGGAAACGTGGTTTATAAATCGTAAAACTCCAGTTTCTTGAGTACCTCTTTCCATAAGTAACACACCAAAATATATATTTGGCCTAATCTGAGTCTTCCAGGAGCTCTTCAGAAAGATGTATTGATCATTGGTTTATACAGTCCTCAAGATAAGTAACTGACCAGGTAATAAATATACTCTTAACTCTAACACTATAACTTCAACGTAAAAATATTAAATTATGAAGTTGTCGTCTTTAATTTGAGATATTGTTCACGAAGATCGGTTAATAATTAAAAACGCAACATTTTCCCACTTCGGTTTTGAACACGCAGGACAGCGTGACATACATGTGTATGGGCTGCATTGATCAATTGAAGCATCTCCAATCCTCATTGTTACCACAAGTCCATGATCTTACTATCGACCCGTGAGATGTCGCTACCAGTTAATCAATAATCTGTCCAAGGTTGCGTGTAGACGACCAAAATGTTAAAATGAAAACAGACTTTGTTTTGGTTTTAGGCAAATAACTGAGTTAATTTTCATTAAATCTTCACATGCAGTAATTTCCTTACAACTTTATAATAAATGTAATACTTTTGGGATATTAAACAATATATAACAATATAATGATGGAGTTGAGAGCATTTATTACCCAGTCAGTTACTTATTTTGAAGACTGTATAAACCATGATCAATATTTAAGAGGATTAACTGGGTATTATAAACGTCGCGCGTGTTTTAAATGAAAGCATTCGGGCAAGGCTTATTAGCGTCATTGGCAGATCCGTATAGCAAGCAGAGTGGACGTTTATTCGGCTGGTCTAAAATAAGGTAATTTTAAATACGTTATTTTAGTCCCAGTTTTCATGGAGTTTTGATTTATGTAAGACAGGAACAGATATGGTTTTTTGAAATATCATGATGATCAAATTTCGATTTCAAGGTAAGAAACTACAATTTGTGTTTCTTGAGAAAACCCTTGAGAAAGTTTACGAGAGGCGAACACAAGTTACCTGAAGAAACGAGCTACGGTTTCTTGTAAGCATTATCCGCTGTTGTTAGGCACCTTTAATGAAACACCAGTGGCGACTTCTGCATGTTTATGGTATAAAGAGGGTTTTTTTAGCCGCTGTCACTTGTTTTATGCAATAACGAAATTAGGAGAATAAGCAAGTCCGAATCGAATAGTCATAATTTTATACTGAAAGATAGGCTTGAAATTGCACGACATATAGGCCTAACACGATTCAGACGTTAAATCTATATAAAATAAGTTAACATAAAGTTATTCAACTTTAACTTCTTATATAGACGATACGAGATGATAGCCTGCCTGCATGGTAAATTAATGCTGTTTTGGGGGTAAAATTACCGACATTTGGTTGTTATTAGTGTATGAAACTCAATGATTCCGTTTTATCAGCTAAATTATGGGATATCCTGAAACAGTACATACTGATTTAAAAGCGTTAAATCTTTTTTAAATTAAAAAATAAAGGCTTCACTGAGTTCATAGTCGAATTTGTATAACCTTGTGTAATTTCACTGTCACACATCGAACGACATCTTCTGATACTTCGCCTTTCCGAAAACCGCTTTCATCCGAGACCTGACCACCCAGACGATGGTGAGCGGTCTAGTGAGTGTCGCAGCCAGGGAGTGTTGGACATAGAGTGACAAAGAAAATGAAAAAGGTATGCAAAGTAGACTACTGAGTTCATTGCTCAAAATCAGGAATAACAAATCTTGACCACCAGGTATCTCACAAAGTAGGCCCAAGCCGCTCTGTCACATGTTTTATGGAATAACGAAATTCGGAAAGTCATAATTTCTTAGAAAAATATGCTTGAAATATACAGCATTTTCACTGGGTTAATTTTTCGAGGGTGAAAAAAAACCCCAATGTATTCACGATAATAGTAGGCATATGACGTTAAATCTATATCAAAAATCAGGAATAATAGATTTTGACATTTAGATTTAGGCTATGGAAAGTGTCAACAAAAAGTGAAATCACATTCGGATCAAGTATAGTTATAGGTCTCCGAAGGGGGAGGGAGAACTGGACGCTACGTGAAGATACCTGAGACATCAGTCTCAGAAGATACATACCTTGAAGCGCCACACCATCTTCGTTGTTACCGAAGTTGTGTGGCAAGGGTTGGGCGGGCTTTTTAGCCCATTATACCCCATTGTTGTTACTCGTTGTTGAAAGTCGGGGAGCGGGTTGGTGGGTGATATTCGGCAGAGGATACCACTGGGTTAAGTTAAGGTTTGAGTTAAGGTAACTTAAGGGTTACAGCTAGAGGTACAGGTTAGATAAGGTACATGTTAGATAACTGGTTAAGTAGTCATGGTTTAAGGATTAGTACTCATCTGTCAGGTTGGAGTTAAATATCATAAGTGTATAGAGTCTCGATGGTATCCAATGTCCTAATATCGCTCACATTAAAGCACCCGCTCTTCCCCGATTGCCTATAGAATATGGTTGAGAATCACGATTTCATTGTTGCATTTGCTCAGAATTGGTCAGTTCCTTTCTTCCCTTAAAGAGGCCTAACTACAAAGTGTATGTGGATGGTGTTTCGCTTTCTTGTTTATCAACGATAACATGTAGGCATTAGGGCTATATACCGAATTACTCGTTAATTAATAACATGTGAAATTTACAGAAAGAATGTAGGCAATAGTATCTCATTTGTGTGTGTCACGCCAAACTTGACATAGTTTTGATCCAATTAATAATTGAAAGAACAAATAGTAGAT
This sequence comes from Ophiura sarsii, assembly GCA_035610835.1. NCBI lineage: Eukaryota > Metazoa > Echinodermata > Ophiuroidea > Amphilepidida > Ophiuridae > Ophiura > Ophiura sarsii. The sequence continues at coordinate 25,329,816 of CM069458.1, forward strand.
CAATTTAACATTTTCAAAATGGACCGACGGCTGAATAATATGAATTATAATTTTATTTTCATATAAAAAGCAGCAGCCTGTGCCGACGTAAAATGTCCTGGAACAGTGCATAATTTTAAAACGTCAAACCTATCAAATAAAAGGGCGCCAAATGAGGCATAGATCAATAATTGTTTTACAGATTTTGAAATGTAGCCACCTATGTAGGTCTACATAAGGACCATAAACATCAGAAGGCGCCGTACGCCGTTGGTGTTTCGTTGGGGCGCCTAATTAAACAGCCTAACACGGCACACGAGAATATGGTTGAGAATCACGATTTCATTGTTGCATTTGCTCAGAATTGGTCAAAAAACACGCTCTGTTTCTTCCTATGTTTGTCCGAAACTCCATGAAAGTAACACGTCCACTATGTAGTCTGTACGAAACTGCCAATAGCAAGGGTCGCAACAGGGTTGGTCGCAGGGTTTGGTCGCAGCAAGGTTCGTCGCAGCAAGGTTCGTCGCAGTAGGGTTCGTCGCAGCAAGATTCATCGCAGCAAGGTTCATCGAAGCAAGGTAGTCGTTGCAGCAGGGTTCGCAGCACTAGGGTTCGTTCACAGCAGGGTTCGTCGTAACAGGGTCCATTCGCAAAAGGGTTCGTTCGCAGCAGGGGTCGACTACTAAAGTCGCCTTGCCTTAAAATATCTACTGTAAATAGCCTTGCCTTAAAATTTCTACTGTAAAATCGCCTTGCCTAAAAATATCTAGTGTAAAGTCGCCTTGCCTTAAAATTTCTACTGTGAAGTCGCCTTGCCCTAAATTTCTAGCGTAAAATCGCCTTGCCTTAAAATTTCTACAGTAAAGTCGCCTTGCCTTAACATTTCTACTATATCAAATCCATGAATTTCACATGAAATACTGCGAAAAGCTCTATAATTTTGGGTAGTAGTTAGTACGTCCTGGGTAAGACGTTAAACTGCATCCATTGGCGGGGGTTGTCGGCACCTAAACCGTCACCCCTACCATCCATTTCCTAGGATACTGAGGAGGGTTCGTCGCAGCAGGGTTCATCGCAGCAAGGTTCATCGCAGCAAGGTTCATCGCAGCAAGGTTCATCGCAGCAAGGTTCGTCGCAGCAGGGTTTGACTACTGTATAGTCGCCTTGCCTTAAAATTTATACTGTATAGACGCCTTGCCTTAAAATTTATACTGTATAGACGCCTTGCCTTAAAATTTATACTGTATAGACGCCTTGCCTTAAAATTTATACTGTATAGACGCCTTGCCTTAAAATTTATACTGTACAGACGCCTTGCCTTAAAATTTATACTGTATAGACGCCTTGCCTTAAAATGTATACTGTAAAGTCGCCTTGCCTTAAAATTTATACTGTATAGACGCCTTGCCTTAAAATTTATACTGTATAGACGCCTTGCCTTAAAATTTATACTGTAAAGTCGCCTTGCCTTAAAATTTATACTGTATAGACGCCTTGCCTTAAAATTTATACTGTATAGACGCCTTGCCTTAAAATTTATACTGTATAGACGCCTTGCCTTAAAATTTATACTGTACAGTATAGACGCCTTGCCTTAAAATTTATACTGTATAGACGCCTTGCCTTAAAATGTATACTGTAAAGTCGCCTTGCCTTAAAATTTATACTGTATAGACGCCTTGCCTTAAAATTTATACTGTATAGACGCCTTGCCTTAAAATTTATACTGTATAGACGCCTTGCCTTAAAATTTATACTGTACAGACGCCTTGCCTTAAAATTTATACTGTACAGACGCCTTGCCTTAAAATTTATACTGTATAGACGCCTTGCCTTAAAATTTATACTGTATAGACGCCTTGCCTTAAAATTTATACTGTATAGACGCCTTGCCTTAAAATTTATACTGTATAGACGCCTTGCCTTAAAAAGTCTACTGCATAGTCGCCTTGCCTTATCATATTTACTGTATAGTTGCCTTGCCATAAAATGTATACTATATAGTCGCTTTGCCTTAAAAAGTCTACTGCATAGTCGCCTTGCCTTAAAATATTTACTGTATAGTTGCCTTGCCATAAAATGTATACTATATAGTCGCCTTGCCTTAAAAAGTCTACTGCATAGTCGCCTTGCCTTAAAATATTTACTGTATAGTTGCCTTGCCATAAAATGTATACTATATAGTCGCCTTGCCTTAAAAAGTCTACTGCATAGTCGCCTTGCCTTAAAATATTTACTGTATAGTTGCCTTGCTATAATAAAATGTATACTATATAGTCGCCTTGCCTTAAAAAGTCTACTGCATAGTCGCCTTACCTTAAAATATTTACTGTATAGTTGCCTTGGAGAGCATGGAGAGCAGGTAGCAAAACGAGCAAAATATGGAAGTCAACTCTATCTCGGAAATTCAAACTTCGCCTGTTTGCCTCAACGGTGGAGTCAATTCTGCTATATGGATGCGAAGCTTGGACCATTACTCCCAAGCTACAGAAAGAGCTAGATGGCTGCTACACCAGAATGCTGCGAGCAGTACTCAATGTCAACTGGAAACAACATATACCAAACACCCAACTGTATGGTGACCTCCCCAAAATAAGCCAGAAGATCCGGAAGAGACGAACAAGGTTTGCTGGCCACTGTTACAGAAGTGAGGAGCCAGTATCCAAACTGGTGCACTGGATTCTCAAACATGGCAATAAGCATATAACGTATAAGCATTACGCATATGGTAATGTGTTACGAGCTCGCCTCCTTTCGCGTTACACACGGATTTTGGCTTTCGCGACATGATTTTAACTTTACACATTTATATTTGCTTGTATACCCCCTGAGGTAATAAAAGTATCCATTTTCTGAAGGGAAATTGCACGAGGAAACCAAATAATGCCATTGAAATATTATAGTATAACCAAGGACTAAGCTAGTATGATTCACAATGTTCGGAACAATATCAGAGTTTTCAATTTTTAATTTGAGATCCATATATTTTTATACCCACCCTATCATTATTTACTTCCCATCAGACAATATAAATGTTAAAGGTTATTATTACACCAGATACATATTTATAAGGGTATACTCTTTTTTCATTGGTTTTATTTTTAACCAAGTCTGATTAATAAAAATACCTACCGAATGTTTGTTTAGGTTTATTGTATTATTGCACCTCATAAATATTCATGAACTAATCATGGCAATTCATTGGCGAATTCCCCAATTCATTGGCCTATTTCCCTATTTCCCTAGGGAAATAGTTTTGACTATTTCCCTACAACCTCATCCCCAGAGTCACAGTGAGGTGTAATAAAACAAATACTACATGGTATGATCGGGGCAATAGGGCACACTATTTTCCCTCGGTACTGGTAAATTTTTAAACATTTAAACTTTTCAACATCACTTAATGTCCCTTTAAACTAATCTATAGTTGGTAGGAACAGACATCGTTTTTACTAATTTATTTTAGTACAGATAACTAATTAACCGCCCTTCCCCTCCCTCGGTCTTTCTTTCCACCCCCACCCCCCCCCCCCCCCCCCCCCCCAGTAGCCAATACCTCGGGAAAATAGTTTGCTCTATCAACACCGTCACCCGAATCAATTCTAGAGCCTATGAATATTACGTACATGTTAAACGGTGACGCCAAGTACGAGGTTGCTTGACAACAACAAACATGGCGTCGTCTGCTAACATTTGCCGAAGAAATATTTTATGGTTCTGAGGTTGGTCACCTCAAAACTTGTTTAAATGCATATACGAGAGATTGGTTCGGGTTCGGGGTGACAGGCCCGTAGCCAGTACCTCGGGAAAATAGTTTGCTCTATCAACACCGTCACCCGAATCAATTCTAGAGCCTATCGGAATATTACGTACATGTTAAACGGTGACGCCAAGTACGAGGTTGCTTGACAACAACAAACATGGCGTCGTCTGCTAACATTTGCCGAAGAAATATTTTATGGTTCTGAGGTTGGTCACCTCAAAACTTGTTTAAATGCATATACGAGAGATTGGTTCGGGTTCGGGGTGACAGGCCCGTAGCCAGTACCTCGGGAAAATAGTTTGCTCTATCAACACCGTCACCCGAATCAATTCTAGAGCCTATCGGAATATTACGTACATGTTAAACGGTGACGCCAAGTACGAGGTTGCTTGACAACAACAAACATGGCGTCGTCTGCTAACATTTGCCGAAGAAATATTTTATGGTTCTGAGGTTGGTCACCTCAAAACTTGTTTAAATGCATATACGAGAGATTGGTTCGGGTTCGGGGTGACAGGCCCGTAGCCAGTACCTCGGGAAAATAGTTTGCTCTATCAACACCGTCACCCGAATCAATTCTAGAGCCTATGAATATTACGTACATGTTAAACGGTGACGCCAAGTACGAGGTTGCTTGACAACAACAAACATGGCGTCGTCTGCTAACATCAGTCTCAGAAGATACATACCTTGAAGCGCCACACCATCTTCGTTGTTACCGAAGTTGTGTGGCCAGGGTTGGGCGGGCTTTTTAGCCCATTATACCCCATTGTTGTTGCTCGTTGTTGAAAGTCGGGGAGCGGGTTGGTGGGTGATATTCGGCAGAGGATACCACTGGGTTAAGTTAAGGTTTGAGTTAAGGTAAAGTAGACTTAAGGGTTACAGCTAGAGGTACAGGTTAGATAAGGTACATGTTAGATAACTGGTTAAGTAGTCATGGTTTAAGGATTAGTACTCATCTGTCAGGTTGGAGTTAAATATCATAAGTGTATAGAGTCTCGATGGTATCCAATGTCCTAATATCGCTCACATTAAAGCACCCGCTTTTCCCCGATTGCCTATAGAATATGGTTGAGAATCACGATTTCATTGTTGCATTTGCTCAGAATTGGTCAGTTCCTTTCTTCCCTTAAAGAGGCCTAACTACAAAGTGTATGTGGATGGTGTTTCGCTTTCTTGTTTATCAACGATAACATGTAGGCATTAGGGCTATATACCGAATTACTCGTTAATTAATAACATGTGAAATTTACAGAAAGAATGTAGGCAATAGTATCTCATTTGTGTGTGTCACGCCAAACTTGACATAGTTTTGATCCAATTAATAATTGAAAGAACAAATAGTAGATCAATTTAACATTTTCAAAATGGACCGACGGCTGAATAATATGAATTAGAATTTTATTTTCATATAACAAGCAGCAGCCTGTGCCGACGTAAAATGTCCTGGAACAGTGCATAATTTTAAAACGTCAAACCTATCAAATAAAAGGGCGCCAAATGAGGCATAAAAGTCAATAATTGTTTTACAGATTTTGAAATGTAGCCACCTATAGGGACCATAAACATCAGAAGGCGCCGTACGCCGTTGGTGTTTCGTTGGGGCGCCTAATTAAACAGCCTAACACGGCACACGAGCATATGGTTGAGAATCACGATTTCATTGTTGCATTTGCTCAGAATTGATCAAAAAACACGCTCTGTTTCTTCCTATGTTTGTCCGAAACTCCATGAAAGTAACACGTCCACTATGTAGTCTGTACGAAACTGCCAATAGCAAGGGTCGCAGCAGGGTTGGTCGCAGGGTTTGGTCGCAGCAAGGTTCGTCGCAGCAAGGTTCGTCGCATCAAGGTTCGTCGCAGCAAGGTTCGTCACAGCAAGGTTCGTCGCAGTAGGGTTCGTCGCAGCAAGATTCATCGCTGCAAGGTTCATCGCAGCAAGGTAGTCGTTGCAGCAGGGTTCGCAGCACTAGGGTTCGTTCACAGCAGGGTTCGTCGTAACAGGGTCCATTCGCAAAATGGTTCGTTCGCAGCAGGGGTCGACTACTAAAGTCGCCTTGCCTTAAAATATCTACTGTAAATAGCCTTGCCTTAAAATTTCTACTGTAAAATCGCCTTGCCTAAAAATATCTAGTGTAAAGTCGCCTTGCCTTAAAATTTCTACTGTGAAGTCGCCTTGCCCTAAATTTCTAGTGTAAAATCGCCTTGCCTTAAAATTTCTACAGTAAAGTCGCCTTGCCTTAACATTTCTACTATATCAAATCCATGAATTTCACATGAAATACTGCGAAAAGCTCTATAATTTTGGGTAGTAGTTAGTACGTCCTGGGTAAGACGTTAAACTGCATCAATTGGCGGGGTTGTCGGCACCTAAACCGTCACCCCTACCATCCATTTCCTAGGATACTGAGGAGGGTTCGTCGCAGCAGGGTTCATCGCAGCAAGGTTCATCGCAGCAAGGTTCATCGCAGCAAGGTTCATCGCAGCAAGGTTCGTCGCAGCAGGGTTTGACTACTGTATAGTCGCCTTGCCTTAAAATTTATACTGTATAGACGCCTTGCCTTAAAATTTATACTGTATAGACGCCTTGCCTTAAAATTTATACTGTATAGACGCCTTGCCTTAAAATTTATACTGTATAGACGCCTTGCCTTAAAATTTATACTGTATAGACGCCTTGCCTTAAAAAGTCTACTGCATAGTCGCCTTGCCTTAACATATTTACTGTATAGTTGCCTTGCCATAAAATGTATACTATATAGTCGCTTTGCCTTAAAAAGTCTACTGCATAGTCGCCTTGCCTTAAAAATATTTACTGTATAGTTGCCTTGCCATAAAATGTATACTATATAGTCGCCTTGCCTTAAAAAGTCTACTGCATAGTCGCCTTGCCTTAAAATATTTACTGTATAGTTGCCTTGCCATAAAATGTATACTATAGTCGCCTTGCCTTAAAAAGTCTACTGCATAGTCGCCTTGCCTTAAAATATTTACTGTATAGTTGCCTTGCTATAATAAAATGTATACTATATAGTCGCCTTGCCTTAAAAAGTCTACTGCATAGTCGCCTTACCTTAAAATATTTACTGTATAGTTGCCTTGGAGAGCATGGAGAGCAGGTAGCAAAACGAGCAAAATATGGAAGTCAACTCTATCTCGGAAATTCAAACTTCGCCTGTTTGCCTCAACGGTGGAGTCAATTCTGCTATATGGATGCGAAGCTTGGACCATTACTCCCAAGCTACAGAAAGAGCTAGATGGCTGCTACACCAGAATGCTGCGAGCAGTACTCAATGTCAACTGGAAACAACATATACCAAACACCCAACTGTATGGTGACCACCCCAAAATAAGCCAGAAGATCCGGAAGAGACGAACAAGGTTTGCTGGCCACTGTTACAGAAGTGAGGAGCCAGTATCCAAACTGGTGCACTGGATCCCCAAACATGGCAAAAGAAAGCCGGGACGACCTGCTCTGACATTTATCGACCTACTCAAGCAAGATACTGGACTGAAAGCGAGTAACATAAAGACAGCAATGAACGACAGAAGAGTGTGGAGAGCCATCGTAGATCGGGGACACGACCCGAATTAAGCAAGTAAGCAATAGTTGCCTTGCCATAAAATGTATACTATATAGTCGCCTTGCCTTAAAAAGTCTACTGCATAGTCGCCTTGCCTTAAAATATTTACTGTATAGTTGCCTTGCCATAAAATGTATACTATATAGTCGCCTTGCCTTAAAAAGTCTACTGCATAGTCGCCTTGCCTTAAAATATTTACTGTATAGTTGCCTTGCCATAAAATGTATACTATATAGTCGCCTTGCCTTAAAAAGTCTACTGCATAGTCGCTTGCCAATGTTTACTGTATAGTTGCCTTGCCATAAAATGTATACTATATAGTCGCCGTGCCTTAAAAAGTCTACTGCATAGTCGCCTTGCCTTAAAATAATTACTGTATAGTTGCCTTGCCATAAAATGTATACTATATAGTCGCCTTGCCTTAATAAGTCTACTACATAGTCGCCTTGCCTTAAGATATTTACTGTATAGTTGCCTTGCCATAAAATGTATACTATATAGTCGCCTTGCCTTAAAAAGTCTACTGCATAGTCGCCTTGCCTTAAAATATTTACTGTATAGTTGCCTTGCCTTAAAATATTTACTGTATAGTCGCTTTGCCTTCAGTATCAAATCCATGAATTTCACATGAAATACTGCGAATTAAGCTCTATAATTTTGGGTGGCAATTAATACGTATAAGCATTACGTATTATGGTAATGTGTTACGAGCTCGCCTCCTTTCGCGTTACACACGGATTTTGGCTTTCGCGACATGATTTTAACTTTACACATTTATATTTGCTTGTATACCCCCTGAGGTAATAAAAGTTTACATTTTCTGAAGGGAAATTGCACGAGGAAACCAAATAATGCCATTGAAATATTATAGTATAACCAAGGACTAAGCTAGTATGATTCACAATGTTCGGAACAATATCAGAGTTTTCAATTTTTAATTTGAGATCCATATATTTTTATACCCACCCTATCATTATTTACTTCCCATCAGACAATATAAATGTTAAAGGTTATTATTACACCAGATACATATTTATAAGGGTATACTCTTTTTTCATTGGTTTTATTTTTAACCAAGTCTGATTAATAAAAATACCTACCAAATGTTTGTTTAGGTTTATTGTATTATTGCACCTCATAAATATTCATGAACTAATCATGGCAATTCATTGGCCAATTCCCCAATTCATTGGCCTATTTCCCTATTTCCCTAGGGAAATAGTTTTGACTATTTCCCTACAACCTCATCCCCAGAGTCACAGTGAGGTGTAATAAAACAAATACTACATGGTATGATCTGATCGGGGCAATAGGGCACACTATTTTCCCTCGGTACTGGTAAATTTTTAAACATTTAAACTTTTCAACACCACTTAATGTCCCTTTAAAACTAATCTATAGTTGGTAGGAACAGACATAGTTATCTGTACTAAAATAAATTAGTAAAAACGATAACTAACTAACCACTAACTAACCGCCCTTCCCCTCCCTCGGTCTTTCTTTCCACCCCCACCCCCCCCCCCCCCCAGTAGCCAATACCTCGGGAAAATAGTTTGCTCTATCAACACCGTCACCCGAATCAATTCTAGAGCCTATGAATATTACGTACATGTTAAACGGTGACGCCAAGTACGAGGTTGCTTGACAACAACAAACATGGCGTCGTCTGCTAACATTTGCCGAAGAAATATTTTATGGTTCTGAGGTTGGTCACCTCAAAACTTGTTTAAATGCATATATACGAGAGATTGGTTCGGGTTCGGGGTGACAGGCCCGTAGCCAGTACCTCGGGAAAATAGTTTGCTCTATCAACACCGTCACCCGAATCAATTCTAGAGCCTATGAATATTACGTACATGTTAAACGGTGACGCCAAGTACGAGGTTGCTTGACAACAACAAACATGGCGTCGTCTGCTAACATTTGCCGAAGAAATATTTTATGGTGCTGAGGTTGGTCACCTCAAAACTTGTTTAAATGCATATACGAGAGATTGGTTCGGGTTCGGGGTGACAGGCCTGTAGCCAGTACCTCGGGAAAATAGTTTGCTCTATCAACACCGTCACCCGAATCAATTCTAGAGCCTATAAATATTACGTACATGTTAAACGGTGACGCCAAGTACGAGGTTGCTTGACAACAACAAACATGGCGTCGTCTGCTAACATTTGCCGAAGAAATATTTTATGGTTCTGAGGTTGGTCACCTCAAAACTTGTTTAAATGCATATACGAGAGATTGGGAGATACAAAGCTGTTACAAACATCTTAAAGGGGCACAGAGAGATTTCTGAAATAAAGACATTTTCATAGCATATACTAGTATTGTATATAGTAGTGCTTTTTACTGTTTTTGTAATACTGCAAATTAAACTCATAATTTCTGGTGGTAGTTAGTACAATATGAGCATTACGTATGCGAAAAACCCAACTTCTGACAAAATTGAGGGAGAATAATGCCCCTTTAAAGACATGCAGTGGTAGGGTAATGGTTCTGAGGTTGGTCACCTCACTTGTTTAAATGCATATAACTAAGGGACGCACCATTTGATTTTCGTGGGGGGGGGGGGCATGGAAGTTGGGGTCGGGTGGGTGTATTTCTTTTTTCGCCACCGAAGTAGGCGACATTTTTTTTCGCCGCTCTCTGCGCAATTTTGTTTTTTAGGTTTTACTGTCTTTCTTTACATTGAGTTGGGCCTTTTGGGCAAGTCATCTTCTTTTTTTCACTTAACAGTGGGTCATCTTTTCTTTTGTTTTCCATGTGGTGTGGACAAGGTGTTTTTTCCTGGATAGTGGGCAAAGTTTTTTTTAAACTTCCATGCCCCCACCCCCTGAGTATCTAATGGTGCGTCCCTAAGAGAGATTGAGAGATACAAAGCTGTTACAAACATCTTAGTTTCGATGTGATCATATAGAAACTCAAAATGCTAGCAAATCCATGAATTTCACATGAAAAATACTGCAAATTAAACTCTATAATTTCGGGTGGTAGTTAGTACGTATATAAGCATTACGTATTCGAAAAACCCAACTTCTGAAAAAAATGAGGGCTCCCTCCATGAATGATCTCTTAATGCCCCTTTAAAGACATGCAGTGGTAGGGTATACTAAAGGAACTACATTGTTTTTATTTCATGGTTCTCAAAACTTGTTTAAATGCATATAAAAAACATCTTAAAGGGGCACAGAGAGATTTAAAACAATTTGGGGGAGGGTCTTGAGGCTTTAGGCCAGGATGGGATTGGCAAGAGCCTCAAGCGTGTAGGGCAGACGAGGGCCTGCTGTCGACAAAACCCCGCCGAGTAGAGGGGGGAGTCTGGGGACTCAATCAAACCCAGGAAGGGACTGATTGTACGGCAGACGAGGGTCTGCTGTCGTCAAGACCCGCGTAGAGGATAGCCTTGATCAGGCTTTCTAAAATGTGTATCGGGTTGTAGTATTCCGGGCTATTATATGCCAAACTCCTTGTGCATACTGATATTTATAAATAATAACAAGTCCTACAAGCTTATTTATTTAGTGCGATAAACTTAGCATCCAAACTGCCGCCCCCTTTACTGGCCCACCAATTACTCACTGAACACGCTGGGCGAAGCCCGGTGTAAACTGTGCAGTGATCGCCTTTGAGATACCATCGCGGGAGAACGAAGTTCGACTGAGGCCGCTTGCGGCCGAAAGCCTTGTACAATCTGTTATGACTGGTGAAGTAATTTATGTTAATTGCATAAACATGTTGACCCGCCTCCATTAGTGTCGTAATAGCGCATTTTAATGAATATTTACGATGTTTACCGGTCAAAGGCTGCTTGTCTTTTCTGATTGGATGTTATACCTTATGAATAATACATATTCGCCATATTTGGGAATATTACCCCCCACGAAAAACCATTGGATTTCCATCAGTTTTATAAAGTGAAACATTAGATTGGCATTGCAGAATGTGCAAGGCTTCGTGTTCAGCACAGCTCTCAGGTCGTAAATCCTATGTCACTTGTCTTAGCACGCTATAATCAGCTTAATAGAGAAGGGTGGGATTTCCGTGTTATGGTGTTAGCAACGACAGATATGGTTACGGACAATATGAGACTGCGTTATTTTAAATGATTTTAGAAGCCTGGTCAAGGCCCGGGGGGGCCAGTCAAACATAATGTTGTACACACGCGTGACCAAAAAAACGCGTAAAAAGGGGTGTTTTTTCAGTGTTGGACGCGTCACGCGCGTGACGCGTTAAGGGTATCAAAAACGCTGATTTTCAAGAAAAAGGGTGGCTTAAAATCCCGGCTTAAAATACAGGTCGAACGTGTTTAGGGTAACTTATTTTGTTCCCCGTTAAATAGACAAAACTTGTTTAGGGGTCATATTCTGGCAAGAACTTGTTTAGGGGTCAAAATTTGCAAGGAAAGCGCGCTAAAAACTTGTTTAGGGGGTAATTTTGCTTGCAGGGTAAAACTTGTTTAGGGGTTGTCTGGAAAAAATTTGGTCACGCATGTGTACAGCATTATGTTTGACTGGCCCCCCCCCCCCCGGGGGTCAAGGCTACGTAGAGGAGGGAGTCTGAGGGCTCCACCCGTGGGCGATGGTCCACAGGCATCAAATGGTGCAGATTAGATGTGGGCGAAGGTCCACGGCACGGTCGTCAACTACTGGTGAGAGTCTGGGGGCTTTTTCTTCTTCTTCTTTATTATAAACCCTAGTAATACTGTGCACAAAATGTAATACGTGACCGCATGTTTGTGCAATCCACACGATGGAATGGGGGTATAATATAACATGCGGTTACAACTAGCCTAATATAGAAAATATAATTTATGACATTATGGAAGTGTCGTGGGCGATTGCTGACTGGTTATTAGGTGCTAGTCTCGCGAGCAAAGTGCAATAATAGAGTTGCGTGTTACCCGTGAAAACTTCAATGAAATAAATTAAAGTAAAATACTACGCAAATAAAAACACTACGCAAACGCTGAACTTCGGTCAACTCAAAAATATTAAGGCAGCAAAAATTACCAATAAGTAAAACAATCACTACGAAAAAAAGAAAACAAAACGCGGAAAAGAGAGGTAGTGAAGAGAAAGATATTCGTAGTAATTTTACTTTTATATTTGAATCATCTTTATTATAAACACTGGTAATGCTATGCACAAAATGCAATAAGTGAACGCATTTTTGTGCAAAAATCCACATGAATGGAATGCGAGGTATATATGCAACACGTGGTTACAGCTACGTATGACCCTTATATTAAAAATATATATATAATATATGAAATTATGGAAGTGTTGCGGGCGATTGCTGACTGGTTATAAGGCGCTAGTCTCGCGAGCAAAATGCAAGCATACAGCGTGTTTTGTATTAAGCAAACCGGCTTTTACCTGTCTTATAAAAAGCAGGATAAAAGCCGGTTGCTCGTGTGAGAGACGTGTTTTTATTGCAGTTCGATAAACAAACTTGCCGGCTGCCGCTGACCTCATTATAATAAATGCCAGCGAAAGGTCATACACATCTGTTTGCATTTAATTGTCAGGTGATCGTGCATCGTGTGCCCACTTCCGCTGTTCCACCGGCAAACGCGCTGAGCAGGAACCGTGCGTGTTTATACTGACGAAAGACTGCTTTTTCTAACCGGTTTCAACCGCTATTATCCTTGGTTTCGAAGGATAAAAGGCATCTAAAATCCAGGAGAAATAAACCGGTATGAGCGGGCAAATGCCGGTGGTGGTGTGTTTTTACTGGGGGATTTTAATCCGTTAGCAGTCATATGCCTGCTTTTTTTCTTCAGTAAAAACACGCTGAATGAGTTGCGTGTTGCCAGTGAAAACTTAAATGAAATAAAATACTACGCAAAAAAACACTATGCAAACGGCCAACTCAAAAATATTAAGGCAGCAAAAATGTATCAATAAGTAAAAAACAATCACTAAAAAAAGGAAAACAAAACGAGGAAAAGAGATATATATATTTATAGATTTACAGTAAGGTAGTGAAGAGAAAGGGGTTCATGGTGATTTTTCTTTTAGATTGAAATCATCTTTATTATAAACACCAGTAATGCTATACACAAAGTGTTATAAGTGAATGCATATTTTGTGCAAAATCCACATGAATGGAATGTGAGGTATATGCAACACGTGGTTACAACTATACGTAGCCTTATTATATAAAAATATAACATATATGAAATTATGGAAGTGTCGCGGGCGATTACTGGCTGGTTAAAAGGCGCTAGTCTCGCGAGCAAAATGCAAGTATAAATCAAAATATTAAAGTGCACACATTACCAATAAGTAAAACAATCTCTACAAAAAACCCGAAAACAATACTCAGAAAAGAGAGAGAGTAAGGTAGTGAACAGAAAGGTATTCGTGGTGATATTTCTTTTTGTATTTAAATAATATTTATTATAAACACTAGTAATGCTATGCACAAAATGCAATTTATAAAGTGAACGCATTTTGTGCAAAAATCCACATGAATGGAATGTGAGGTATGTGCAACACGTGGTTACAACAACTATGTACCCTTATATGAAAAATATTGCTGACTGGTTATAAGGTACTAGTCTCGCGAGCAAAATGCAAGCATAGATTGGCGTGTTACCAGTGAAACTTCAATGAAATAAATCAAAGTAAAATGCTACGCCAATAAAACACTACGCAAACGCTGAACTTCGGCCAACTCAAAAATATTAAGGCAGCAAAAATTACCAATAAGTAGAACAATCACTATGGAAAAAAGAAAACAAAACGCGGAAAAGAGAGAGGGAGAGTAGGAGAGTGAACAGAAAGGTATTCGTGGTGATATTTCTTTTCTATTTGAAATCATCTTTATTATAAACACTAGCACAAAAATGCAATAAGTGAACGTATTTTTGTGCGAAAATCCACATGAATGGAATGTGAGGTATAGGCTATGCAACATGTGTTTACAGCTGCTATGTACCTAAGCTTATGACAAATGATAACATATGAAAGTATGGAAGTGTCGCGGGCGATTGCTGACTGGTTGGTTATAAGGCAGTGGCGTAGCTCAGGGGGGGGGGGGGAAGGGGGAAAATAAAAGCCCATTTGGGCCCCCGCCCCCACCCCCTAAAAAAGAGTGAGAAAAAAAGGAAATAGGAAAAAAATGAGAAAAAAAGACCGAGGTTATTAGCCAAATAGAAGGCAAAATTGTACATGTAGTACATTTACTGTGCGATTTTTGTTTGTACTGTGCGACATTTTTGAAGTAAAATACTACGCCAATAAAACACTACGCAAACGCTGAACTTCGGCCAACTCAAACATATTAAGGCAGCAAAAATTACCAATAAGTAAAACAAACTATGAAAAAAGGAAAACAAAACTCGGAAAAGAGAGGGAGTAAGGTAGTGAAGAGATTGGTATTCGTTCATATAGGCCTACTTGCTATCTACTGAAGACAGTAATGGGATGTATGTTGTCTACTGTAGATACAGGATGACCCGAAGGTTTCTATATCTTTTTAAAGCTGTAAATATGCATTAAACTATATTGCAGTATAAAACTGTAAACATAATTGGATAGAGAAAAATCTGTAAAAGGAAGGCATTATCCCAATGTCGAGGAGCTGAAAATTACCTTTTGCCAGCACCCATGGGTGTTGGATATTCCCACGTGGGTACTCTTTTCCCATTTGGGTGCTCCTTCCCTTCTCTACTCGTATTTAAAATTCCGTTTCTTCGACTTCTCAAAATTCATAAAATGAAAATGTTTCGACATTTCCGTCGCCCGTTTTCAATTCACTTGGTTTAACACTTTCCCCGCAGCCATTAAGTTTTTGGCATTACATTCAGGTTATCTTAGGTAGAGGGAGAGTCTGGGGTCTTCACCCATGTCTACGGTCGACCATTTGGGGCGAGGGTCTGGAGGTTCGAACCAAGGATGGGATTGGCATTGAGCAAAATGAATTTATATTCTTCTTTTGTTCAATATTTGAAACGTATCGCTAGTAGTGTATTTTGTAGGATTCATACAAAAATAAAAATACTAATCATTACAGCATTTAAAAAATGATGGAATACACTCCCGATCTTCTGTTTATCCCCATCCATAGGTATATAGAACACAGTTTAATATTATAATGTATTCTTGATCTAACATTTGCTATATTTCATCCCAAGGTGCGTTCATTCTCCCGTTGTTGCGCTTCGGTCGACGTGTCGACGGATAAAAGACGGTCGCTCTCGCTTTAACTCGGACCAATATCCGCCGACGACGTCGATCGATGTGCGACGCAGTCAATTACGACGGGGGTATGAACAAGCCAGGCCATTACAGCTACATCTGAGCAAGACATGACCAAAACCACATCGACGCCTACCAAAACCACATCGACGCAGGTTATCCAGTTATTCATATGTTATTGGTAAGATATCAAATATCAAATTAAGATTTTTTTACATTTAATAATAGACTTAATTTAGAACCATGATGGTTATAATAATCAATGGTACAGGCAGATATTCTCTTTTGCAATCTATGGGTATAAAACAGAAAAAGAGAGAGGCGGCGATGCATCCTTCTGGTCGCTGCTGCCAAATTATGGACTGAGCTCCCGGTATTATCTGTTTCTTTGCTTGGCTTCACACTTGCGGTTGCACGCACTTAAAAATTTATCTGCTTCGAATACAATTTGTTATGTTGTTTGTTTTTATGTAATAGCGTTGTGTTCATGTTCACATCCACATTTCCAAACTGACTACTATAATAGCTGGGTATACGTATATTATGTGCCTGCCTTTCGGGTGACTTTTCGCAAAATTTGGTATATCGATGGGTGGTTATCAGAAAGGTTTTTGGTATATTAATGCGCCCTTAATCCTTTGAAGGGTGCACTTTGTCAGATAGGTCTATTGACCCCCCCCCCCCCCCCTCTAAAAAAGGCCTGACATACATGTATTCAATAACCGCTGGATTTCTAATATCCGAAGTTCAAAAAAATACACTTTTAAAAACCCAATTTTCTACTTATACCTTCTGTTTATTGTAAATACATGTATAACAAGGGGTATATTTATCGGTTGACATTTCACCAAGTTTGGTATACCGATCGGGTGTTAATTTTGCATTATGCAGGTATATTGAAAGTCGAAATTTCAAGTCTGGCAGGCACATCCACACCCGGGGTCTACAGCGTTGGTTTACAATCACGCCACTCAGTATTTTGCAATCTAGGGTATAAAACGAAATGAAAGCACTATCGGGTAGGACTCACCCCAGGTTAGTACCACGATACTAAGAGAATTCGTGACCTAACAATTATCTTTCATATGCAGACCTTGCCGAAGATCTGGAATACATCGATGCGCAGCGTCAGGAGTATGAACGGACCATAGTACAGCTACATCTAAGCAAACCGTGAACAACACCACATCGACGCCTACCAAACACAATTGACGCCGCGCCTACCAAACCACATCGACGCCTACCAAACCACATCGACGCCTACCAAACCACATCGACGCCTCCAAACCACATCGACGCCTACCAAACCACCCCGACGCATTGTTATGACTGCAAGCCCCGCTACAAAGGCAGTGGGTTTCCCAGATACTTGGTAAGATATTTGAACATTTTATTACATGTGTTATATAATCGGTTTCTGCAAATGTGCCACCTCATTAAAATATTTGGAACTGTAGTCCAGGTAGTAAATTTCCCGAATAAATCAATATAACTTCGATCCTGAAACAGGTCAGAAAGGAAAAACTGTGGTCTGTTACTTTCATGGTTACACCAGGGAGGTGTCACTATAGAATGCCTGTACTGGTTACACCCGGGGTTACACCGTGGACGTTCAATGGTTACACGCGCACTTCAAATTTAATAGGCTTACAATATAATATGAAACGTGTTGTTATCTTATCAGGGTGTCTAGAAAACGGGGACAGAAAAACGGGGACACATGAAAACAGGGTCGCGTCCCTGTTTTCCAGATTACCCCGGGGTAATCTGGAAAACGGGGCCAAACAACAGGGACGTTCACTTCCAATCCATTGCACACCGTAAACTCGGACCAAATTTGGTAAATCTTATCATCAATTTTTACCAGATACTTAATTGTCTTCGACATCACTTGAGTCCGATTAATCTGCGTCGTGGTCTGAATCCTCAGATAATTTGAAGATATTGGGGAATGTCAATATCTCAGATGTGGTCTTTTTCCCAGTACGAATTTTCAATGTCCTGATCGTGGCGACACATTTGTCCAGTCTGATGGGGACACTTTTTCCAATGCCTTATCGAATACTTTTTTGAATGTCATTGATGTTGAAAGTATATTGTGCTTTGCAACATGATGTTTAATTTGAGCCCATATTATTTCTTTCGGGTTTAAATCACAATGATAGGGTGGCAGACGTAGTTTATATAGTTTAATCAGGGAGATGTTATACGTGATAACATCTTTCTGGTTTAATGGGGTCGTTTGGTGAAAAGGAAATGGTCACCAGGAAGCATTATCAGACTTCCTAATAAGTAACACACAGTAGATATTTGGCCTAATACTAGTAATAGCCTAATAGGCTCACTTGTTAAAGTAACAGTCTGCGTATTCTTCCGAGCTTTTATCTTTCACAAAGACGTATTGATCATTGGTTACTCTATCTAGAGCAATATTTAAGAAGATTAACATGGCAAATAGCAATTTACAACCAGTACATCCCTACCAAGTCAATATACAAGAGGTGACACGTTTGTTGAAATCGAACGAAGTTATAATAGACATTATGATATCACCTTTATTGCAAATTTGGTTGAATTGCTTCATCTCCGACAACGTAAAACGTTATATGACAATCAAGAAACTTCCTCGTTCCCCTGTCTTTTGCAATGTATGGGTATAAAACGAAATAAAAGCTCTATCGGGTATGACTAACCCCAGATTTGGTTAGGCTTAAATTCAGTTTGTGAATACAAGTCATAATGATTAAGTACATATCATGATGCTAAAAGAATCATAACCTAACAATTATTTTTCAAATATAGACCTTGCCGAATAACTGGGATACATCGATGCGCAACGACAGGAGTATGAACGGACCCCAACCAAAACCACATAACGCTTTGGAATATGGCTGCAAACCCCTGTAAATGCCGATGGTTTCCCAGATACTTGGTAAGATATCAAATTTAACATTTTAAAGGTATATTATGTGATCTTTTCCAGGGGACGCCCTCAATCCTCGAAAAAAATTGGAAGCAGATTTTCATGCAGATTTACTTTTCTGATCATAAATCATAAATATATGTTAAGTTACAGAGCGATACGATTCCTAATAGCCTCAAAATCATAGTTTTAGAGTGAATTTAGAGTAAAATTGTACCGCTCGGTACAATCTATTTTCAAACCATGATTTTGAAGTAATTAGGAATCGTAGGCGATCTGTCACATAACTTAGAAGATCTTAATGATTTATGATCAAAAATGCAAATCTGCAAGAAAATCTGCTTTCTTAGTAAAAATCAATGATAGAGGGCGCTACTTGTAAAAGATCACATAATATGCCTTTAATACATAAATTGTTAATAGACATAATATACGAAATTGGTGTTATTTCTGATTTAAACGGACAACTTTAAAAGTGAGAAATGTCCCTGTTATAATAACAACCAATGATATACGAGGGTCATTCAATAAGTTCTACCTCCTCACTCATGACATCGCTAATATGAATGTCAGCCTCATGACATTTGTCATGATTATAGCTATGAATCATAGCTACACATTTATAGTAAATGCTAATTGATACCTATTTCACATTTGTCATGATGCAATCAAAGCCAGAGAGAGATTTTGGACACAAAAAAATTACCCCAAAGATAAATACATGTTTTTTCGTTTTCTCTCCGTATTGTATGATTAGGTAATAACCGTCCGATTTAAATACTGGAAATAGAAAACAATGGATGATTTCTGAATATAATGCTATACTATCATGTATTAATCAGATTGTAGGCAATATTAACCTTTGTAACTTGCAAATAGTATAATATTAACTCGAATGTATTGATGTATTGACACGCCTTTAGCATACTGGAATACTGATATTCAGTCAAATGTTCGTTGTTACAAATCAAGCCACAGTGATGCCTCGAATTTTAAAGCTTAACATGATAGTAACGTTATCAGTTTTCCTTATATGCAACATTTAGAATAGTTAATCAGGTAGTCAGTGATAGAAAAATATATCTGCGAGAGACTTGAAATATATCCATTAAGTCCTGTATAATGAAGATCTCTTAGTTCCTATGAAAAGCAAATATGACTTTTGCAGCGGTTCTCTAGGGTAGGCTTACAATTGATTGTTGTCCTGGTTCTGGCTTATTAAAGGGCATTTTCCGTCAAGAAATTAGTCACTTGTATTGTTTAAAGTCTGTTCAAGAGGTATTTGTAACTTAGAACGATTTTAATTGACCGATAGGTACATTTTGTCTCTTAGAATTGGCCAAATGAATAGCACTTAGGAGACATTTGGCTGGTTTTTACCCGTTTCCGTCGCACTAAATGGAAGCTTGGTTTTTACTGCATATCCAGAAAAGTACAATGAGTATTCAAACTAATCTACTATGGTTTTGTAGCTGAGATTCAAGGCTTTACTTGTGGAATATTTCATACGACTGGCTTGTATATTAGCAAAGTTATGAGGTAGGAGGTAGAACTTATTGAATGACCCTCGTAGATCCGTACTCACAAGCTACGAGTCTGAACATAATGTTTACTTTGTTATTCTTCTCTTTTGCAATATATTGGTATAAAACAAAATAAATGCTGTATCGGGTAAGACTAATCCAGGAGTATATCAGGCTTAAACATGTTTAAGTTGGTCACTTTGTGAATAAACACCAACATGATTTACCATGATACCTAGCACCAAAAAAAACATGTTTGGTGTCGGGATTCATTTGCACGTAACTTTCTTTTTCTCAACGTATTCTAAACAATGGGTTAATCGGTTCTTTAGAACATGGTTTCTTTTTTTGTCACCGTATCATTACTTTTGCACATTTACCTGTATACTTATTACCTACCTGATGTTATCTCTATGTTGTCAGCTAGGTCCAGGGCGAAAGCAGAGTAACTATAAGCAAACGGCAGGACCGGGAGTATCTGGAACTGCTCTGCTGCTGGATGTAATGCAGAAGTTTGTCGTCCCTCAGTCTGAACAAGATATATATATAGGCGGCAAAGGACACAGTGAGACGCAAGATCAGAACCAATGTAGAAGTAGCAGCAGCACTACGAGAGTTCGAAGAAGATTGCTTCGAACTCGTCCTCACCAAAGCATCTTTGGTAGAAAATGGCGGCATAAAGAGGAAACACGAATCTGAGCCAGACATGCCCGAGAAGACAGAACGCTCAAGAAAAAAACGACGCCAAACAACATGACAGCTACAACCAACGAGGGGTCATCGTAGGAACACAGCTGACAGCCCAACAGATCATCAGATCACAGAAACATCGAGGCTTTTTAAGCCACAGACTCAACGGCTCTTTTCAGGGCCACCAATTCTTCCAAAAAGAGAAATGTTATGTCATTGTGTCACATTGTCTTGAGTATTTATTTTATATTTTACATGTTTAAGTTTACCTTAGCTGTGCTATCTCTAGTAGATATCATGACTAAATATAGCTGTGCTATCTTCAGTAAATAGCATGACTTCATAGCTGTGTTATCTTCAGTAGATAGTATGACTTCATATAGATTGCTATCTTCATTAGACAGCATGAATTCATAAAGCTGTGCATTCTTTAGTAGATGGCATAACTTAATGTAGCTGTGCTATCTTTAGGATTTACACCACCAAAGCACTCCCCATAGACGCCACGTACAAAGTAGGGGTCAAACAATTGGCTCTAACTGGAGTTATCCCATACGTCCTTATATGACATTTACAGAGATTATTCCTAAGGGATGTCCGCAAAACATACCAAAAGGATATGGCAAAGTGTCGTACCCGATTTCAGTCATTTAAAACTTGAAAATGTTCAAACTAATGCGATTTATTTTTAAATTTGTACTGTGCACACTCATAAAAATGTGTAATACCCAAAACTAATAGATATAATTGAAAAAAGTCTGTCAAAATCTCGCATTTTGTACTGCAAAAAAGAACTATTGCTGTGATAAACTTTTACCGGACGTGCTATCCCATAGTGCATTGGTGGTGTATACCCTTCAGTAGATAGCATGACTTCATATAGATGTGATATCTTCATCAAATAGCATAACTTCATGTATTTGTGCTATCTTCATTAAAAACATGACATTGTATAGCTATGCCATATTCAGTAGATAGCTTGACTTCATATAGCTGTGCCATCTTCAGTAGACTGCATAAATTCATATAGCTGTGCTTTTATCAGTAGATAGCATGACTTCATATAGCTGTGCTATCTTCAGTAGACAGCATGACTTTATATAGTTATGCTATATTCAGTAGATATTATTGACTTCATATAGCTGTGCTATCTTTAGTAGACTGCATGACTTCATATAGCTGTGCTATCTTCAGTAGATAGCATAGCTCCATATAGTTGAGATATCTTTAGTAGATAGCGTGACTTTATATAGATGTAATATCTTCGTACTATCTACTGAAGATAGCACAACTACATATACATGTAGTTGTGCTATCTACTGAATATACAGTAGCATAGCTATTTGAAGTCATAATAAATTAAATAGATTGATAAATAGCGTAACTTCATATAGCTGTGCTATTTTTAGTATATAGCATGACTTCATATAGCTATGCTATCTACAGTAGATAGTACGACTTCATATAACTGTGCTATATTTAGTAGACTGCACGAATTCATATAGCTGTGCTATCTTCAGTAGATAGCATAACTTCATGTAGCTGAGCTATCTTCAGTAGATAGCATGACTTCATATAGATGTGATATTTTTAGTAGATAGCTTGACTTTATATAGCTATGCTATATTCAGTAGATAGCATGACTTCATATAGCTGTGTTATCTTCAGTAGACAGCATGACCTCATATAGCTGTGCTATCTTCAGTAGATAGTATGACTTGTTGTGCTATCTTAAGTAGATAGCATGACTTTATATAGCTATGCTATCTTCAGTAGATAGCATGACTTCATATAGCTATGCTATATTTAGTAGATATTATGATTTCATATAGCTGTGCTATCTTCAGTAGATAGCATAACTTCATGTAGTGATTTAACTATATTAAGTAGATAGCATGACTGCATGTAGTTGTGCTATCTTCAATAGTTATTATGACTTCATATAGCTGTGCTATCTTCAGTAGTCTGTATAAATTCATATAGCTGTGCTATCTTTAGTAGATAGTATGACTTCATATAGCTGTGCTATTTTTAGTAGATAGCATGACTTCATATAGCTGTGCTATCTTTAGTAGTGAGCATGACTTCATATCGCTGTGCTATCTTCAGTAGAAAGCATGACTTTATATAGCTATGCTATGGTTAGTAGATAGAATGACTTTATGTAGCTGTGCTATCTTCAGTAGATATTATGACTTCATATAGCTGTGCTATCTTTAGAAGACTGCATAAATTCATATATCTATGCTATCTTTAGTAGACAGCCTGACTTTATATAGCTATGCTATATTCAGTAGATAGAATGACTTTACGTAGCTGTACTATCTTCGGTGACATGTCTATAGTCCGACGGTTCTTTAGTCCGAAGGTTCTATAGTCCGAAGGGTTCTATAATCCGAAAAAAAATACGATTCTATAGTCCGAAGGTTCTATAGTCCGAAAAATAATTAAGGTTCTATAATCCGAAAGGTTCTATAATACGAAAATGAAAAGGGTTCTCTAATCCGAACATGAAAAACGATTCTTTAGTCCGAATACTATGAACGTGTTCTATAATCCGATTTTTGAATAAGGTTCTTTAATCCGAACATTAAAACAGGTTCTCTAGTCCGAACTTGAATTAAGGTTCTTTAATCCGATTCATAAAAAAAGGTTCTCTAGTCCGAATCTTAAAAGAGGTTCTATAGTCCGAATCATATAGCGTGTTCTATAGTCCGAATGGGTCAAAAGGTTCTCTAATCCGAAAAAATAGTTTTTTCAGGTTCTACAGGTTCTAATGTTAATTTAAAATATGATATGTTGCGAAACTGACGTTGATTAAAAAGCTTCTTTATAAAAGAGGCAATGGGCTTTTCTTAATTCATCCTAGCATTCTCTCAATGGGTAATTTCAAAGATCAAACCATACAGAGAGAAAAGAGTAAGGTATTTTAATATTATAGGTTTAATCGAACAAGACTGCCGTGTCGTCTGAAATTGTCATAGCGCCACCCTCTGCAGACCACTGATCTGCATTCTCCCGTGGAATTTAGTGGCATAGCTTATGATTTTAATAGCGAGGCAGGGGCAAGCCCAGTTCAGCTCAGTGACGTAGCCAAGACCAGGGGTGTGCGGGTGAGGTGGAGTGTACAGATTCCTGAACAATTACACAAATGTAAGGAAAAGATAAAATGATCGGTGGATGATCGGTTGATTTACTTTTTTTTAACTGAAAGCCCTAGGCTATAAGATGTAAAACAAGAAGGCATGCTATAAAACGTGTATTTGAGCCCTTATCATCATTTTGACCTTTTTGACCCCTTTTTGACAGTAAATGTGTAGGCAATGCAGCGAATTTTGTTTCGCGTCATGCGGTATTCCACGGCAGCACTTTTTTGAACACTCTAAAGAGTAAAGAAATTACACTTTTCGTTAATTTGTGGAAAAGTAAGTCGGTGACCCCTATTTTTTATTTAAGAAATAAAACGGACACATAGTTGCGCATCTTTTAAACAAATATTACAAAAAATTGGTCAACCTCCTAGAACAAAATTAACAGAGGCAAAGGAAATATGAAAAGAAGATTTAGACAATGTGTATGATGTATTAACAAAAACACCGAGTCTAATTAAACCATCGTTTTAGAAAAAGTTTTTGGTAAAAAATGACGAAATTGCACCGACATTATTGTTGTGGTAAAAAGTCATCACTTTTGAATTTTGAATTTACGGTACTGGCGATGCGCCGAGCAGAAGCGTAAACTAGGGTCCTTGAAGGCGGCATGTCTGTGATGGTGGGGGGGGGGGGGGGGGGGGGGGGGGGTTATACCAACTGTGTTTTGTTGATTTACATAGAGTTAAATAGAGTTTTTCATTTCATTTGGGGGGGGGGGGGGGCAACAGGGGGAAGCCTTTTAATATGCCTATTATGGGTCAAGAGTCACAAACTTATTCCGTCTCTCTCTTTTTATCATCTCGATTTTTCTTCTTTAGTTTCGCCCTTTTTTCTTCCTTTTTTGACAGACCCGGGGTACACCCTATTATACACCCCCACGTGTTCGCGCCTGTGACAAAAAAAGTGAGAAGTGGGAAGACCTCACCAGTGATGTGACCGGAAAATGTCGATTTTGTAATTTATAGGCATAGCCTAGTTTTTAGACCATTTTTGTACATGCAATTTCAAGAATTTATCGAAAGTGCGCAGCGCATTCCTCCTAGATATCTGACATTTGACATTGTCGTGAACGAGAACGTCGTAAACTTTTTATCCGATTATAGATAATAACTTAGGTTTATTTAAAAATCAGCAGTGGCGTAACCAGAGGGGGTGGGGGGGGGGGGGGGGGGGTGGGGGGGGGGGGGCATTTCCCCACCCAGTCAGAAGCCATGCCTCCCCGATGCCCCCTAAATGAAATATGACGAATACGCGTACGAAATACAATTTGTCCAGTGGCTTGACTTTTAAAGTAGAAAATAGCCCTAAAATGGTCTGAAATACCTACTTTTAGACCAAACACATGTATCTTGTGTCCCCCGTTTGCCAACCATTTTTTTAATGCTGGCGCCGCCACTGGATATGCCCCCCCCCCCCACCCCAGTCAGAGGTCATGTTCCCCTGATGCTCCCCCATATTGAATTATAGCTATAGTTACGCCCCTGAAAATCAGCAAAATTAACACTTTCCACGCGGCTACCATAATTATACAGAATTTTCAAACCGTTCATATTTGTAAAGTATATCTCTGAACCAATACTAGGCATGTTTGTACTTATCTTGATTCATGTTTCACGGCGATTCCAAATATGGCAACGAAATTCAATATTTCTGACTTATAGGGTATTATAGGCCTACGTAAACATTTTGTGACATTTTGGAATGTCGTCTTCAGACGCCTGCCACGTGGAAAGTGGCATTATACATTTAAATCATTGACAATATTGACGTCTAGTGAAAATTGTGGTGATGGTCTTACTCTTGAACAAGGATAATTTCAAAAGATCTAGTTTAACCTAAATATTCGTGAATACGCATGTGTCCAGCATCGTCTGCATCTGCCACTGCAGCACCCTCTGTAGGTTGAAATGGCTAATGTTTCGTGTTATATCCATAGAGGGCGCACTGCAAAATACGCTATTTCAAATTTCGGATTATAGAACCTTTATTTTGATTCGGATTAAAGAACAGTGACACCTTTTCGGACTAGAGAACCTTTTTTAAATTCGGACTATAGAACCTTTTTTTAATTCGGACTAAAGAACCTTTTTTAACTATCGGATTAGAGAACCCTTTACCAGTTTTCGGACTATAGAACCCTTTGCAATATTCGGATTTAAGAACCCTTTTTATTATTCGGAGTAAAGAACACCCTTCCTATTTTCGGACTAGAGAACCTTTTTTAACAATTTTAAAAATTCGGATTATAGAACCTTTTTATTTTCGGATTATAGAACCGTTGGACTGTAGAACCCTTTTTTATATTCGGACTAGAGAACCTTCGTAATAGAGAACCCTTTTTATCGGACTAAAGAACCTTTTATCTTATTCGGACTAGCGAATGGTAAATTACGTGCGTCGGACTATAGAACCTTCGGACTATAGAACCTTCGGATTATAGACCCTTCGGACTATAGAGACGTCCCCCTATCTTCAGTAGATATTATGACTTCATATATATGTGTTATCTTTAGTAGATAGCATGACTTCATATAGCTGTGCTATCTTCAATAGATATCATGACCAAATATAGCTGTGCTATCTTCAGTAGATAGTATGACTTCATATAGATTGCTATCTTCATTAGACAGCATGAATTCATAAAGCTGTGCTTTCTTTAGTAGATAGCATAACTTAATGTGCTATATTTAGGGCATACACCACCAAAGCACTCCCCATAGACGCCACGTGCAAAGTAGGGGTCAAACAATCGGCTCTAACTGGAGTTATCCCATACGTCCTTATATATGACATTTACAGAGATTATTCCTAAGGGATGTCCGCAAAATATATCAAAAGGATCTAGCAATGCGTCATACCAGATTTTTCAATATTTCGCGATTAATTTGATGTAGCGATTTCGGCCCTTTATTTATGCCCCAAAACTCAGGACGGACCTTCCGCCGATTTCAGTCATTTAAAACTTTAAAATGTTCAAACTAGTGCGATTTAAAAAAAAAATTGTACTGTGCACACTCATAAAAATGTGTAATACCCAAAACTAATAGATATAATTGAAAACAAGTCTGTCAAAATGTCGCAATGTGTACAGCAAAAAAGAACTATTGCTGTGATAAACTTTTACCTGACGTGCTATCCCATAGTGCATTGGTGGTGTATACCCTTCAGTAGATAGCATGACTTCATATAGCTGTGCTATCTTCAGTAGTGAGCATGACTTCATATCGCTGTGCTATCTTCAGTAGAAAGCATGACTTTATATAGCTATGCTATAGTTAGTAGATAGAATGACTTTATGTAGCTGTGCTATCTTCAGTAGATATTATGACTTCATATAGCTGTGCTATCTTTAGAAGACTGCATAAATTCATATATCTGTGCTATCTTTAGTAGACAGCCTGACTTTATATAGCTATGCTATATTCAGTAGATAGAATGACTTTACGTAGCTGTACTATCTTCAGTAGATATTATGACTTCATATATATGTGTTATCTTTAGTAGATAGCATGACTTCATATAGCTGTGCTATCTTCAATAGATATCATGACTAAATATAGCTATGCTATCTTCAGTAGATAGTATGACTTCATATAGATTGCTATCTTCATTAGACAGCATGAATTCATAAAGCTGTGCTTTCTTTAGTAGATAGCATAACTTAATGTAGCTGTGCTATATTTAGGTCATACACCATCAAAGCACTCCCCATAGACACCACGTGCAAAGTAGGGGTCAAACAATCGGCTCTAACTGGAGTTATCCCATACGTCCTTATATATATGACATTTACAGAGATTATTCCTAAGGGATGTCCGCAAAACATATCAAAAGGATCTAGCAATGCGTCATACCAGATTTTTCAATATTTCGCGATTAATTTGATGTAGCGATTTCGGCCCTTTATTTATGCCCCAAAACTCAGGACGGACCTTCCGCCGATTTCAGTCATTTAAAACTTAAAAATGTTCAAACTAGTGCGATTTAAAAAAAAAATTGTACTGTGCACACTCATAAAAATGTGTAATACCCAAAACTAATAGATATAATTGAAAACAAGTCTGTCAAAATGTCGCAATGTGTACAGCAAAAAAGAACTATTGCTGTGATAAACTTTTACCTGACGTGCTATCCCATAGTGCATTGGTGGTGTATACCCTTCAGTAGATAGCATGACTTCATATAGATGTGATATCTTCATCAAATAGCATAACTTCATGTATTTGTGCTATCTTCATTAAAAACATGACATTGTATAGCTATGCCATATTCAGTAGATAGCTTGACTTCATATAGCTGTGCCATCTTCAGTAGACTGCATAAATTCATATAGCTGTGCTTTTATCAGTAGATAGCATGACTTCATATAGCTGTGCTATTTTCAGTAGACAGCATGACTTTATATAGTTATGCTATATTCAGTAGATATTATTGACTTCATATAGCTGTGCTATCTTTAGTAGACTGCATGACTTCATATAGCTGTGCTATCTTCAGTAGATAGCATAGCTTCATATAGTTGAGATATCTTTAGTAGATAGCGTGACTTTATATAGATGTAATATCTTCGTACTATCTACTGAAGATAGCACAACTACATATACATGTAGTTGTGCTATCTACTGAATATACAGTAGCATAGCTATTTGAAGTCATAATAAATTAAATAGATTGATAAATAGCGTAACTTCATATAGCTGTGCTATTTTTAGTATATAGCATGACTTCATATAGCTATGCTATCTACAGTAGATAGTACGACTTCATATAACTGTGCTATATTTAGTAGACTGCAAGAATTCATATAGCTGTGCTATCTTCAGTAGATAGCATAACTTCATGTAGCTGAGCTATCTTCAGTAGATAGCATGACTTCATATAGATTGCTATCTTCATTAGACAGCATGAATTCATAAAGCTGTGCTTTCTTTAGTAGATAGCATAACTTAATGTGCTATATTTAGGGCATACACCACCAAAGCACTCCCCATAGACGCCACGTGCAAAGTAGGGGTCAAACAATCGGCTCTAACTGGAGTTATCCCATACGTCCTTATATATGACATTTACAGAGATTATTCCTAAGGGATGTCCGCAAAACATATCAAAAGGATCTAGCAATGCGTCATACCAGATTTTTCAATATTTCGCGATTAATTTGATGTAGCGATTTCGGCCCTTTATTTATGCCCCAAAACTCAGGACGGACCTTCCGCCGATTTCAGTCATTTAAAACTTTAAAATGTTCAAACTAGTGCGATTTAAAAAAAAAATTGTACTGTGCACACTCATAAAAATGTGTAATACCCAAAACTAATAGATATAATTGAAAACAAGTCTGTCAAAATCTCGCAATGTGTACAGCAAAAAATAACTATTGCTGTGATAAACTTTTACCTGACGTGCTATCCCATAGTGCATTGGTGGTGTATACCCTTCAGTAGATAGCATGACTTCATATAGATGTGATATCTTCATCAAATAGCATAACTTCATGTATTTGTGCTATCTTCATTAAAAACATGACATTGTATAGCTATGCCATATTCAGTAGATAGCTTGACTTCATATAGCTGTGCCATCTTCAGTAGACTGCATAAATTCATATAGCTGTGCTTTTATCAGTAGATAGCATGACTTCATATAGCTGTGCTATCTTCAGTAGTGAGCATGACTTCATATCGCTGTGCTATCTTCAGTAGAAAGCATGACTTTATATAGCTATGCTATAGTTAGTAGATAGAATGACTTTATGTAGCTGTGCTATCTTCAGTAGATATTATGACTTCATATAGCTGTGCTATCTTTAGAAGACTGCATAAATTCATATATCTGTGCTATCTTTAGTAGACAGCCTGACTTTATATAGCTATGCTATATTCAGTAGATAGAATGACTTTACGTAGCTGTACTATCTTCAGTAGATATTATGACTTCATATATATGTGTTATCTTTAGTAGATAGCATGACTTCATATAGCTGTGCTATCTTCAATAGATATCATGACTAAATATAGCTATGCTATCTTCAGTAGATAGTATGACTTGTTGTGCTATCTTAAGTAGATAGCATGACTTTATATAGCTATGCTATCTTCAGTAGCTAGCATGATTTCATATAGCTGTGCTATCTTCAGTAGATAGCATGACTTCATATAGTTATGCTATATTTAGTAGATATTATGACTTCATATAGCTGTGCTATCTTCAGTAGATAGCATAACTTCATGTAGTGATTTAACTATATTAAGTAGATAGCATGACTGCATGTAGTTGTGCTATCTTCAATAGTTATTATGACTTCATATAGCTGTGCTATCTTCAGTAGTCTGTATAAATTCATATAGCTGTGCTATCTTTAGTAGATAGTATGACTTCATATAGCATAGCTATTTGAAGTCATAATAAATTTAATAGCGTAACTTCATATAGCTGTGCTATTTTTAGTAGATAGCAGATGGTGATCGGTTCAAGGTTCACATTGGTGTGAAAAAATTGTGTCGCCTTGGAAACTGGACCCACGATCATTGAAATGACAATAACTCCGCTCCGCAACATCGTATCTCAACGATTGAGGTGTCAAAATACGCAGAACAAAATTATGCACTTGGTTATTTGCTACGATTAATGCATACCTTTTCGAGCCGTTATATATTGGATCATTTCTAAGTGTCTCGATACTTTTTGTGAGCAGTTTAGTTGAAAGCTTTGTCTCCATACGATGTACATGAGTTCTGTTTGAAACAAGAAGATGGTTATCGACACATGATCAAAGATATATCTTCAGACTTTTTGAGTATGAGTTTTTATAAGATCAAGCAAGTATGTTTGACGGTGTCGCATGTAACATGTTCCCTCCAATTTGATTTAAGAATCAGTCCAGCAGCCCTGTCTGTTATTGATAGATTGAAGTGGTTTTCAATTGAGTTGAACTATGCCTCAGATCAACAAATTGTGACATCTCACTTACAAGTTTAAGCCTGTAAATGTGTTTTATTACATGCAAGAGATTTAAATTGAAGCTGTCTCTTTGCACACATGTGTTTTAATAAATGTTGTCCTAGTTACTATAAGAAGGAAACCCCAAACACACAATGAAAAGCATGTACTTTGTTATCCACTAATCTTGTAAATATGAACAAGTAACTCAACTTAAAGTGTTTCTTCTTTCCTTGGATGGCAGATGAGTTTAAATGCTATAAAACAATAATGGCCTGATATGTATACAAGTTTATTGTGAGAAAATGTTCACCCAAATGGTGAGGTTGGTAACTTGAATTTGCCATACATGTATGTTGAATGTTGATATGTTGGGAAAAGACAAACTTTATTACACAGACTGAATAAATCACCACCTAACATGCATTTGCTCTTTTTTGTAGGACATGATGTCATTTTTTCACAAAGACTTCATGCAAAGTATGAATAAAAATTGATTTTTAAGTTATTCTTGCATTGAACATTTGCGCACGTCTGTGACGCCCAAAATTGTCCGTCCGTGACACAAATTGTCAGCCCTCTCCTCCTGTAAAAAAAAGGTCAGCTTTCACCAGCTGTGTATCAGGTAATCAAGTCATATAGCTTGTTTAGCCTGATAAGAATTGTTGAGTAACTAATGTCTTAGATAGAAACAGAAAAAGAGTACATAAAAGTAAAGAACCGTATTTCTATCTTGTCCGTCCGCAAACCACATCTACTAATTTTTTATCAATTTCAATAGAGTTGATGATACTCTTCAACATAAAACATAAACCATTTTTGTAAATGTTAGTAGTTACTTTTTATAGGCAGTTTTTCTCAAATGTTTTCAAAAATGTCCGTCCGATCACCCTCTGCATGACTTCATATTGCTATGCTATATAGCATAGCTTCATATAGCTTTGCTATCTTCAGTAGACAGTATGACTTCATATAGCTGTGCTTTCTTCAGAAGACTGCATAAATTCATATAGCTGTGCTATCTTCAGTAGATAGCATGACTTCATATAGCTGTGCTTTCTTCAGTAGACTGCTTAAATTCATATAGCTGTGCTCTCTTCAGTAAATAGCATGACTTCATATAGCTGTGCTATATTCAGTAGATGGTATGACTTCATATAGATTGCTATCTTAATTAGACTGCATGAATCCATAAAGCTGTGCTTTCTTTAGTAGATAGCGTAACGTAATGTAGCTTTGCTATCTTCAGTAGATAGCATGACTTCATAACGATGTGCTATCTTTCAGCAAATAGCATAACTTCATGTAGTTGTGTTATCTTCAGTAGATAGCATAACTTTATAGAGCTATGCTATATTCAGTAGATAGCATGACTTCATATAGATTACTATCTTCATTAGACTGCATTAATTCATAAAGCTGTGATTTCTTTGGTAGATATCATAACTTAATGTAGCTGTGCTATCTTCAGTAGATAGCATGACTTCATATAGATGTGCTATCTTCGTACTATTTACTGAAGATAGCATCACCTCATAGCTGTGCTATCTAATGAATATAGCATCTACTGAAGATAGCACAGCTATTTGAAGTCATAATAAATTATGTATATTAGTAAATAGCATAATTTCATAGAGCTGTGATATATTCAATAGACAGCATGACTTCATATAGCTTTGATATATTCAGTAGATAGCATGACTTTATATAGATGTGCTATCTTTAGAAGTTTGCATTACTTTTTATAGCTGTGCTATCTTCAGTAGATAGCATGACTTTATATAGCTATGCCATCTCCAGTAGATAGCATAACTTCATATTATAGCTATGCTATCTTCAGTAGACAGCATGATTTCTAATAGCTGTGATATCTTCAGTAGATAGCAACACTTCACATGGCTGTGATATCTTCAGTAGATAGCATGACTTTATATAGCTGTACTATCTTCAGTAGACAGCATAACGTTATATAGCTATGCTATATTCAGTAGATATTATGACTTCATATAGCTGTGCTATCTTCAGTAGATAGCATGACTTCATATTTATTTATTTATAACAATAGGCTGAAGAGCCAGGACAAACCCAATAGTGAACAAGCACTAAATTAAAGGGATGCCCGAAGAATAAGCTGTACAGACACAGATCATATAGCTGTGATATATTTAGTAGATAGCTTGACTTCATATAGCTGTGTTATCTTTAGTAGATAGCATGACTTCATATAGCTGTGCTATCTTCGGTAGACAGTATGACTTCATATATCTGTGCTATATTCAGTAGACACAATGAATTCATTACCTCCAGACGCGAGAAATTAATACAAGAAAGCTGTTTTTGCGGATGTCTCGTGTCTAGCGAGATATTATACATTTCATTTATTTCATTAAGGACTGCCAACCCATGCTCAATTCATACACCACATGTTTTCAGAAAACACAGTAAATTGGAATGGCGGAAAGGCAAGAGTCATAGAGCAGGGCTCCTCCCTTTTTCTACTGTTCCTGGATTAGATAAACCCAAATTAGAACCCCTTGCAAACGCAAACACACTGAGAACAATACAATAATAATGTCGAACCCGACTGAAATTGAGACTTGAGGCTAGTCCTAAAATTTTCTTTTGTATAGCCGAAACCCGGGCTAACACATATTTGCGATCATTTTGAACTACTATTTAGAATAAGGCCACCATCCTAACAATTAGGGTGAATATCAACCTTTTTTCCCCCGCTCCTCAGAAATGGCGGAAAGGCAAGAGACCTAGAGCAGGGCTCCTCCCTTTTTCCAATTTAGAGCGCTCCACACACCTGTAACACATCATCCAATTTAGAGCGCTCCACACACCTGTAACCTGTAACCAGTGGATTGAAAATTATTGTGTATTTGGTGCACCTTGACCAAAACATTACTAATTTCAACCATTTTTGAACGTGTCGTTCACACATTATTTTTATCTCAAATCATTTGACTTTGAAAACCAAAAACCACTGCCAACCTATTTATCATTCAACTTTGAATTTGTAATACATGTATATGTTACTAACACGATCATACTACCAGGAATCAAGAAATAATGTTATCATTCCCGACATCAACTCAATTCTGGTATGCACACCTTTCATTTCAAATCTAGGCATCTACGGAACACTGTAAGTGTAACACCATCTATCCGTATTGATTTTAGAAAATGTGTCACCCGGTCACATCAATTCCTATATTTCCACTGTAACAAAATTGAATAATGTCATAATTTGTATTAAAATGTGTACAATATTTAAACACTGCAACATTTGCCATGTGTATGCAACATGCCCTCAATAAATAATAGCATAAATAAATACATAACTCCCAGCGAATGGACGACCCTTGTTCAGGGTGGGTGGGTGGGAAATTTTTGTGTGACAAATATTTTTATAAACCTCTCGCCTTGAAGACACGAAATATAATGAGACTGGTTAAACCGCGCGGCATCGCGAAAACATCAAAGGGGCGGGGCGTCAAACCAGATACCAATCGTGCGTGGGATTGGCTAACGGAACAGGACTAGACCATTTCTAGCGCGGGCAGTAAATTGGAAATTCTCTCCACGTGCTCAATGTTTTCTGATTATAGCTGTGCTATCTTCAATAGTTATTATGACTGCATCTGGCTGTGCTATCTTCAGTAGACTGTATAAATTCATATAGCTGTGCTATCTTCAGTAGATAGCATGACTTCATATAGATGTGCTATCTTCAGCAAATAGCATAACTTCATATAGAAGTGTTATCTTCAGAAGATAGCATGCATTTATATAGCTATGCTATATTCAGTAGATAGCATGACTTCATATATCCGTGCTATCTTCAGTATTCTTTGTTAGATATCGTGACTAAATATAGTTGTGCTATCTTTAGTATATAGTACGACTTCATATAGATTGCTATCTTCATTAGACTGCATGAATTCGAAAAGCTGTGCTTTATTTAGTAGATAGCATAACTTAATGTAGCTGTGCTGTCTTTAGTAGAAAGCATAACTTAATGTAGCTTTGCTATCTTCAGTAGATAGCATAAATTCATGTAGTTGTGTTACTTCAGAAGATAGCATGACTTTATATAGCTATGCTATATTCAGTAGATAGCATAATTTAATGTAGTTGTGCAATTTTCAGTAGACAGCATGACTTCATATAGCTGTGTTATATTCAGTAGATAGCCTGACTGCATGTAGCTGTGCTATTTTCAGTAGATAGCATGACTTCTTGTTGTTGTGCTATCTTCAGTAAATAGCATGACTTCAAATAGCTATGATATATTGTCAATAGATAGCATGACTCCATATAGTTGTGCTATATTCAGTAGATAGCATTACTTCATATAGCTGTGCTATCTTCAGTAGCTAACATGACTTCATATAGCTGGGCGGTTATAAGTAGACAGCATGACGTTATATTATAGCTATACTATATTCAGTAAATAGCATGACTTCATATAGCTATGCTATATTCAGTAGATAGCATGACATCATGTAGTTATGCTATCTTAAGTAGATAGTATGACTTCATATAACTGTATTATCTTCAGTAGACAGCATGAGTTTATATAGCTATGATATATTCAGTAGATAGCATGACTTCATAGAGCTGTGATATCTTTAGTAGATAGCATGACTTCATATAGCTGTGCTATCTTCAGTATATAGCATGACTTCATATAGCTGTGCTATGTTCAGAATTTGGCATTACTTTTTACAGCTGAGCTTTCTTCGGTAGATAGCACGACTTTATATAGCTATGTATGCTTTATTCAGTAGATAGCATGACTTCGTATAGCTGTGCCATCTTAAGTATATAGCATGACTTCTTATTGCCGTGCTAACTTCAGTAGACAGCATGACTTCATGTAGATGTGATATCTTCAGTAGA
Source organism: Ophiura sarsii (assembly GCA_035610835.1). NCBI lineage: Eukaryota > Metazoa > Echinodermata > Ophiuroidea > Amphilepidida > Ophiuridae > Ophiura > Ophiura sarsii. The sequence continues at coordinate 25,365,477 of CM069458.1, forward strand.
TAGCATTACTTCATATATCTGTGATATCTTCTGTAGACAGCATGACTTCATATAGCTGTGCTATCTTCAGTAGTTAGCATGACTTCATATAGCCGTGCTATCTTCAGTATATATCGTGACTTAATATAGCAGTACTATCTTCAGTAGATTGCATAGAGATTGCTATCTTCATTAGACTGCATGAATTCATAAAGCTGTGACTTGTTCAGTAGATAGCATAAATTAATGTAGCTGTGCTATCTTCAGTAGAGAGCAGGACATCATATAGATGTGCTATCTTCAGCAGATAGCATAACTTCATATAGTTGTGCTATCTTCAGTAGTAAGAAGCTTGCATTACTTTTTGTAGCTGTGCTTTCTTCAGTAGATAACATGACTTTATATAGCTATGCTATATTTAGTATATAGCATGACTTTATATTGCAATATTCAGTAGACAGCATGACTTTATATAGCTGTGCTATCTTCAGTAGATAGCACGACTTCATATAGCTGTGCTATATTCAGTAGATAGCATGACTTCATGTAGCTGTGTTGTCTTTAGTAGAAAGCATAACTTAATGTAGCTTTGCTATCTTCATTAGACTGCATGAATTCATAAAGCTGTTACTTGTTCAGTAGATAGCATAAATTAATGTAGCTGTGCTATCTTCAGTAGAAAGCAGGACATCATATAGATGTGCTATCTTCAGCAGATAGCATAACTTATGTAGTTGTGCTTTCTTTAGTAGATAGCATGACTTAATATAGATGTGCTATATTCAGTCAATAGCATGAATTAATATAAATTAGCTGTGCTATCTTCAGTATATAACATGACTTCATATAGCTGTGCTATCTCCAGCAGATATCATAACTTCATATAGTTGTGCTATCTTCAGTAGTAAGAAGCTTGCATTACTTTTTGTAGCTGTGCTTTCTTCAGTAGATAACATGACTTTATATAGCTATGCTATATTTAGTATATAGCATGACTTTATATTGCAATATTCAGTAGACAGCATGACTTTATATAGCTGTGCTATCTTCAGTAGATAGCACGACTTCATATAGCTGTGCTATATTCAGTAGATAGCATGACTTCATGTAGCTGTGCTGTCTTTAGTAGAAAGCGTAACTTAATGTAGCTTTGCTATCTTCATTAGACTGCATGAATTCATAAAGCTGTGACTTGTTCAGTAGATAGCATAAATTAATGTAGCTGTGCTATCTTCAGTAGAGAGCAGGACATCATATAGATGTGCTATCTTCAGCAGATAGCATAACTTATGTAGTTGTGCTTTCTTTAGTAGATAGCATGACTTAATATAGATGTGCTATATTCAGTCAATAGCATGAATTAATATAAATTAGCTGTGCTATCTTCAGTATATAACATGACTTCATATAGCTGTGCTATCTCCAGCAGATATCATAACTTCATATAGTTGTGCTATCTTCAGTAGTAAGAAGCTTGCATTACTTTTTGTAGCTGTGCTTTCTTCAGTAGATAACATGACTTTATATAGCTATGCTATATTTAGTATATAGCATGACTTTATATTGCAATATTCATTAGACAGCATGACTTTATATAGCTGTGCTATCTTCAGTAGATAGCACGACTTCTTATAGCTGTGCTATATTCAGTAGATAGCATGACTTCATGTAGCTGTGCTGTTAGTAGAAAGCATAACTTAATGTAGCTTCGCTATCTTCATTAGACTGCATGAATTCATAAAGCTGTGACTTGTTCAGTAGATAGCATAAATTAATGTAGCTGTGCTATCTTCAGTGGAGAGCAGGACATCATATAGATGTGCTATCTTCAGCAGATAGCATAACTTATGTAGTTGTGCTTTCTTTAGTAGATAGCATGACTTAATATAGATGTGCTATATTCAGTCAATAGCATGACTTCATAAAGCTGTGCTTTCTTTAGTAACTTTATGTAGTTGTGCTATTTTCAGTAAATAGCAAGACTTTATATAGATGTGCTATCTTCGAACTATCTACTGAAGATAGCATCACCTCATATAGTTGTACTATCTAATAAATATAGCATCTACTGAAGATAGCACAGCTATTTGAAGTCATAATAAATTATGTATATTAGTAAATAGTATAACTGTTAGTTAGAATAGTATGACTTTTTTATAGATGTGCTCTTTTTACAAGTTTGCATGACTTACTTAATATAGCTGTGATATCTTCAGTAGATAGCATGACTTCATATAGCTAAGCTCTATTCAGTAGACAGCATGACTTTATAGCTATGATATATTCAGTAGATAGGATTATTTCATATAGCTGTGCTATCTTCAGTAGTAAGAAGTTTGCATTACTTTTTGTAGCTGTGCTTTCTTCAATATAGTGCATGAATTCATATAAATTAGCTGTGCTATCTTCAGTATATAACATGACTTCATATAGCTGTGCTATCTCCAGCAGATATCATAACTTCATATAGTTGTGCTATCTTCAGTAGTAAGAAGCTTGCATTACTTTTTGCATCTGTGCTTTCTTCAGTAGATAATATGACTTTATATAGCTATGCTGTATTTAGTATATAGCATGACTTTATATTGTTATATTCAGTAGACAGCATGACTTTATATAGCTGTGCTATCTTCAGTAGATAGCATGACTTCTTGTTGTTGTGCTATCTTCAGTAGATAGCACGACTTCATATAGCTGTGCTATATTTAGTAGATAGCATGACTTCATGTAGCTGTGCTGTCTTTAGTAGAAAGCATAACTTAATGTAGCTTTGCTATATTCAGTAGATAGTATGACTTCATACAGATGTGCTATCTTCAGCAGCTAGCATAACTTCATGTAGTTGTGTTACTTCAGAAGATAGCATGACTTTATATAACTATGCTATATTCAGTAGATAGCATATTTTAATGTAGTTGTGCAATTTTCAGTAGACAGCATGACTTCATTTAGCTGTGCTATATTCAGTAGATAGCCTGACTGCATGTAGCTGTGCTATTTTCAGTAGATAGCGTGACTTCTTGTTGTTGTGCTATCTTCAGTAAATAGCATGACTTCAAATAGCTATGATATATTGTCAATAAATAGCATGACTCCATATAGTTGTGCTATATTCAGTAGATAGCATTACTTCATATAGCTGTGCTATCTTAAGTAGATAACATGACTTCATATAGCTGAGCGGTTATAAGTAGACAGCATGACGTTATATTATAGCTATGCTATATTCAGTAAATAGCATGACTTCATAAAGCTGTGCTATCTTCAGTAGATATCATGACTTTATATAGCTATGCTATATTCAGTAGATAGCAGGACATCATGTAGTTATTCAATCTTAAGTAGATAGCATGACTCCATATAACTGTATTATCTTCAGTAGACAGCATGAGTTTATATAGCTATGATATATTCAGTAGATAGCATGACTTCATAGAGCTGTGATATCTTTAGTAGATAGCATGACTTCATATAGCTGTGCTATCTTCAGTATATAGCATGACTTCATATAGCTGTGCTATCTTCAGAAGTTTGCATTACTTTTTACTGCTATGCTTTCTTCGGTAGATAGCACGACTTTATATAGCTATGTATGCTCTATTCAGTAGATAGCATGACTTCGTATAGCTGTGCCATCTTAAGTATATAGCATGACTTCTTATTGCCGTGCTAACTTCAGTAGACAGCATGACTTCATGTAGATGTGCTATCTTCAGTAGATAGCATTACTTCATATATCTGTGATATCTTCTGTAGACAGCATGACTTCATATAGCTGTGCTATTTTCAGTAGTTAGCATGACTTCATATAGCCGTGCTATCTTCAGTATATATCGTGACTAAATATAGCAGTACTATCTTCAGTAGATAGCATGACTTCATATAGCCGTCCTATCTTCAGTATATATCGTGACTAAATATAGCAGTACTATCTTCAGTTGATAGTATGACTTCATATAGATTGCTATCTTCATTAGACTGCATGAATTCATAAAGCTGTGATTTCTTCAATAGAGAGCAGGACATCATATAGATGTGCTATCTTCAGCAGATAGCATAACTTATGTAGTTGTGCTATGTTTAGTAGATAGCATGACTTAATATAGATGTGCTATATTCAGTAAATAGCATGACTTCATAAAGCTGTGCTTTCTTTAGTAGATAGCATAGCTACATTAAGTTTATCTTTAGTAGATAGCATAACTTCATGTAGTTGTGCTATTTTCAGTAAATAGCAAGACTTTATATAGATGTGCTATCTTCGAACTATCAACTAAAGATAGCATCACCTCATATAAATGTACTATCTAATAAATATAGCATCTACTGAAGATAGCACAGCTATTTGAAGTCATAATAAATTATGTATATTAGTAAATAGTATAACTTTTAGTTAGTATAGTATGACTTTTTTTATAGATGTGCTCTTTTTACAAGTTTGCATGACTTAATATAGCTGTGATATCTTCAGTACATAGCATGACTTCATATAGCTAAGCTCTATTCAGTAGACAGCATGACTTTATAGCTATGATATATTCAGTAGATAGGATTATTTCATATAGCTGTGCTATCTTCAGTAGTAAGAAGTTTGCATTACTTTTTGTAGCTGTGCTTTCTTCAGTAGATAGCATGACTTTATATAGCTATGCTATATTTAGTATATAGCATGACTTTATATTGCTATATTCAGTAGACAGCATGACTTTATATAGCTGTGCTATCTTCAGTAGATAGCATGACTTCTTGTTGTTGTGCTATCTTCAGTAGATAGCACGACTTCATATAGCTGTGCTATATTAAGTAGATAGCATGACTTCATGTAGATGTGCTATCTTCAGTAGATAGCATGACTTCATATAGCTGTGCTATCTTCATTTGACTGCATGAATTCATAAAGCTGTGGTTTATTTAGTAGATAGCATAACTTAATGTAGATGTGCTATCTTCAGTAGATAGCATGACTTCATATATGTGTGCTTTCTTCAGCAGATAGCATAACTTCATGAAGTTGTGTTACATCAGTAGATAAATATGCTATGCTACATTCAGTAGATGGCATGATTTAATATAGCTGTGCTATTTAAGCTACGCTATATTCAGCAGATACCTTTCCTTCAAAAAGTTGTGCTTTTTAGTACTGTGCTTTCTTTAGTAGATAGCATAACATAATGTAGCCGTGCTATCTTCAGTAGATAGCATGACTTCATATATATTACTATCTTCAATAGACTGCATGAATTCAAATAGCTGTGCTATCTTCAGTAGATAGCATGACTTCATATAGCTGTGCTGTCTTCAGTAGACAGCATGACGTTATATAGCTATGCTATATTCAGTAGAAAGCATGACTTCATAAAGCTGTGCTTTCTTTAGTAGATAGCATAACTTAATGTAGCTATGCTATCTTCAGTAGATAGCATGACTTCATATAGCTTTAATATCTTCAGTTGATGATAGTATGACTTCTTATAGATGGCTATCTTTATTTGACTGCATGAATTCATAAAGCTGTGCTTTATTTAGTAGATAACTATCTTCAGTAGATAGCATGACTTCATATATATCTGCTATCTTCAGCAGATAGCATAACTTCATGTAGTTGTGTTACATCAGTAGATAGCATGACTTTATATAGCTATGCTATATTCAGTAGATAGCATGACTTAATATAGCTGTGCTATTTAAGTATAGCATAACTGAATATAGCTACGCTTTATTCAGTAGATAGCTTTACTTCATAAAGCTGTGCTTTCTTTAGTAGATAACATAACTTAATGTAGCCGTGCTATCTTCAATAGATAGCATGATTTCATATAGATGTGCTATCTTAATTAGTATGACTTCATAACTGTATTATCTTCAATAGACTGCATGACTTCATATAGCTGTGCTATCTTCAGTAGATATCATAACTTCATATAGTTGTGCTATCTTCAGTAGATAGCATGACTTCATTTAGATGTGCTATCTTCGTTCTATCTACTGAAGACAGCACAGCTATATGAGGTGATGCTATCTAATCAATATCACATAGCTATGTAAAGTCATGCTATCTACTGAAGATAGCACAGCTATATAAAGTTATGCTATCTACTGAGTATAGCATAGCTATGTGAAGTCATTATAAATTATGTATATTAGTAGATAGCATAACATCATATAACTGTGTTCTGTCAGTAGAAAGCATGACTTCATATAGATGTGCTATCTTTAAAAGTTTACGTGACTTAATATAGCTGTGATATCTTCAGTAGATAGCCCGACTTCATATAGCTAAGCTAGCTACAGTATACAGCATGGCTTTATATAGCTCTGCTATCTTCAATAGATAGCATGAATTCATATAGCTGTGCTTTCTGCAGTAGTTAGCATGACTTTATTTAGCTGTGCTGTCTTCAGTAGACAGCATGACGTTATATAGGTGTGCTATATTCAGTAGAAAGCATGACTTCATTAAGCTGTGCTTTCTTTAGTAGATAGCATAACTTAATGCAGCTCTGCTATCTTCAGTAGATAGCATGACTTCATACAGCTTTGCTATCTTCAGTTGATAGTATGACTTCATATAGATTGCTTTCTTCATTTGACTGCATGAATTCATAAAGCTGTGCTTTATTTATAAGATAGCATAGCTTAATGTAGCTGTGCTATCTTCAGTAAATAGCATGACTTAATATAGATGTGCTATCTTCAGCAGCTAGCCCATAACTCCATGTAGTTGTGTTACATCAGTAGATAGCATGACTTTATATAGCTATGCGATATTCTGTAGATAGCATGACTTAATATAGCTGTGCTATTTTCAGTATAGCATTACTTCATATAGCTACGCAATATTCAGTAGATAGCATTACTTCATAAAGCTGTGCTTTATTTAGTAGATAGCATAACTTAATGTAGCCGTGCTATCTTCAGTAGATAGCATGACTTCATTTAGATGTGATATCTTCAGTAGATAGCATGACTTCATAGCTAAGCTCTATTCAGTAGATAGCATGACTTCATATAGCTGTGCTATCTTCATTTGACCGCATGAATTCATAAAGCTGTGCTTTATTTAGTAGATAGCATAACTTAATGTAGCCGTGCTATCTTCAGTAGATAGTGAAACGTAGGTTGGGTCTTGCCTAGTTGTAATATTTGTAGAATATGCTGACCTTTGAGGGACATGTAAAGTAACTCTTATCTGGTAGCGTTCTGGCCGTTCAACAATGTACCTGTATGACAACGTATTGGTAGAAACATTTGCATAATAAAACAATGTACGAGTGGTCTCTCTTGAATATATAATTCTTAATCATTTATTAGCCTTCTCAAACTGAGACCTCAATGGCCTTCTTAAAACATTTTATTTGTAAATAATATACACAAGTCTTATTTCTATGGTAGAATGTTATCAACTGGGTTGTTTATTCCAAAAGAATGCGTTTTTGAGATATAGAGCGGTCAACATGTGAAAATGGAACTTTTGTATAAATCGTCAGATTTAGAATACCGCCCATGACTATCGTTACAACTGTGGTGCCGATTTATCTGGTAGCAAGTGGCGTCGAAGATTTGGTATCACTGGTCGTGATTCTTGTTGCGGCAGGCTAACGAGTACTTGGCTATTATTTTTAATATAGCGCTTAGAGACTCAACTTAGCACTGGTAGTCGTGTTGTTGGTACTGGTAGAGATTCTCATTGGTAGGCTAACGAGTACTTGGCTATTATTTTAGTATAGCACTTACAGACTCAACTTAGCACCGGTAGTTGTGTTGTTGGTACTGGTAGAGATTTTCATCGGTAGGCTAATGAGTACTTGGCTATTATTTTAGTATAGCACTTACAGACTCAACTTAGCACCGGTGGTTGTTTTGTTGGTACTGGTAGAGATTCTCATTGGTAGGCTAACGAGTACTTGGCTATTATTTTAGTATAGCACTTACAGACTCAACTTAGCACCGGTAGTTGTGTTGTTGGTACTGGTAGAGATTTTCATCGGTAGGCTAACGAGTACTTGGCTATTATTTTAGCACTTACAGACTCAACTTAGCACTGGTAGAAATTCTTGAGGAATCTGGGAGCTTGTCTGGTCCAGTCCTGCCTTGGGCCGGAGGCCCAGTTGATCTGCCGTTTCTTGGGAGATGCTCCCCCTTTTATGCACTCTGTAGCTTCGCCTCTTTGTGTTCCATTGTAGCTTGATTGGTCAAAAGTTATTCCATGGTCTGTCATTGGTCAATGTCATTTAAAAGATTGGCCAAAAAATGCTGACTCATCCAATGCCTAAATATGGCATATGCTTGTGTTTTTATATACAAAAGGTCTTGTAATTTAGAGACAATTCTAGTATCCAAATCTTTACCTAAATATAATATTACATCAAACTGGTATCATTATTTATCCTATATAATTAATTTCCTACTTATTAGTCTTACTTTGAGAGAAATTGAACACAGTTTAGAGATTATTAACAAATTGGTTGTGCACACAAACTAGCAACACTGGGTTCTCCTTGAAAACCTGAAACACCTTGGATACCTGAAACAAAATGGCCGACCCAATATATCTGATTTGTGTGGAGAAATTTTGATTACAAAACATGCTGTAACATTTGATCGCACTGTTTATGGAAGCAGAAGACACTGTTATGAGAGCAGAAGTCTTCTCTCGCGGACTATTTCTGGCTCATAAATCCTTTGAAAACACTACTTATAGTTGATAATTGAACTGATTTCCATCACTGATAGTTGTAGCATAGTAAATTAAACCTATTAGATCATCAGACTTCTTTGTTAAAATGGGGTTTGCCCATCAGTCCGAAGTCCCATCAGTCCGAAGGCCCGCTAGTCCGAATTGTGTTTTTTTATAAAACGGCCCGCTAGTCCGAAGGCCCGTCAGTCCGATTTTTTTTGATTTTTTAAAACGGCCCGCTTGTCCGAAGGCCCGTCAGTCCGAAGAAAATATAAAAACGTCCCGTCAGTCCGAAGCACCGCTAGTCCGAAAAAACAGGGGGGTACTCCCCCCAATAATATCAGTGGGTATTTGCAAAAAGTAGGTTTTCTCTTAATATACAAACTATCGGTACACGATTGTTTCAAAATATAAAGGAGAGAAGGACTATGAACACATGTTAAGGTAATATTCCTTAGATATTCCGGGGGAACCACTCTTTATTTAATTGTGTACTTTTTAAATCATAAATAACTCAAAATCCTAAAAGATACGACGTCCGGGTAGGTTACAAAAGAAAGAGATGATAATAAACAATACAATAAAAAAAATCCGGGGGTGCTACTCTACTCTTCACAGACGAAAAATCACAAAATATTGATTTCCCCCCAAAAAAGCAATGCCAAATGAGATTGAAGAATTACTTATGATTTTAATATATATCAAAACAATTTATTCAAAGGGTCCGATCCCCTTACGGTCGATTAATATGATATTTAAAAATAAGTTATTCTCAAAATAAACAAAATCATTCCGGAATGTAAGCTTATCAGTGTCAAACAATAAAACCTATCCAGTTGGATGGGGAGGGGCGTACATCATAGCGGGGAGGGGCAAACCCCCACCCCCTTTGACTAAAAAAACCCATTTGTGCCCCCCCCCCCCCCCATCCCCTCTAAAAAAAATTAAAAACAGGTGGAACAAATGATAAAAGACTGAGATGGCGTGCGCGGGCGGTTATGTTTAGGTACATACAAATAGTCAAATATAAGGCAAAATTGTATATGCGATTTGTTTTTTGACCGTGCGAAATTTGTTGACCTTGCCGTGCGAAATTTGTTGATCTCACCCCCCCCCCCCCCCCCATCCCCCCCCCCCCCCCCCCCCCCCCCCCCCCCCCTCCTCTGAAAAAAACCTAGCTACGCCACTGGGGGCGTCCCAAAAAATTGTTAAGGTTGCCCCCTACCCTGTCGTTGCATGAAACTTTAAAGGAATATGGGGTTTGGGGACATGGGAAGGGTGGGTTCTCACATTGATATCGTATGCGAACATGTGCATGCATTTTGGGGTGCTTTTTTCGCAAACAAATGTATAGCGATGGAATGTTTTTATCACAGGTTGAGGATTTGTGCAAAATTCGGTGCTTCTAACAAAAATGGCATAGTGATGGGTGGGAAATTGACCAGAAAAAAAAGAAATAGAGAAAGTAAGAGGAAGTCAAATTGTCCAAGTCCGGCATCGGCACATTACACGTACGATTTTGGCAAAGATTAGGGGGGGGGGGGGGGTTAAAGGCGGTTTGGGATGGCAATGGATCGTCTCCAAATCAGAGGAACGTGCAATGAACCCCTAGTCAGCATTATCCTTAGACCTGTAACATTTGTCAGACGACATTGGACACGACGAATGGTCTTTAATTTTGAATTTCCGTTGGTTTCAATGCAATAACGGATTTGATTATATGACCCCATAAATTCATCACACGTTGGAACTTAATTATTTCATCCTAAAAATCCCGTTGGAGTATAACCAACTCCAGTGTCATTATCATTTATTGAATTTAAACCGCTGTTTAAGCGTTCGTCCCATTCACTTGATCACTTGATCACAATGCAATAAATGAAAGTCGGGTTTCATCCAAATCTATGCGTTTTGATATCTACTGGGCAGTGTATTTATGGCATAGGCCAACTTTGTCCGGTTTAAAAAACAGGGGGGGGGCGTGTGGTTGCTCTTTTTTACACAAAACACGGCGTTATTTCAGTTGTTGTGTTATAGGTGGGTTAGGTCGACATAATCAGAGACTGATCAAATCAAAATCAGTTGGATTTGAGTCAAAAAAGTTTTAATTTCGTGAGTGTAGGCCTAACAAGTCAAAGCGTGCCGCGTCCAGAGTCAAAAAACGGAAAATAATAGTGATTTTACGGAAAATGTGGCCTCCGTGATCAGATCATTTCAAAAACGGATTGTTCAATTGT
>CM069458.1:25376469-25708303 GCA_035610835.1 Ophiura sarsii
TATTTTAGCACTAAACAGCACTACCGTCATCAAAATACAGCCTTTAAATACTTTAGAGTGTGAAATGAAGTGATTAGGCTGTAAAATGCTTATTCTGTTTTTGGATAATTCAGCCAGATAACAGAGTTAGGTGGTCGGATAAACCGAGGTTGGACTGTACTAAGTAAGGGTCCTTCATTAGCCCATTTCAAGCTCCTATTTTTCTACACTTAATCTCTACCTGTACCGTTACCAACAACCACTCTTGAGAATTTGGCAAATTTACAATATGTGACCCGTCACATCCAGGCCTCAAATTAATCGAAGGCATCGAAGGCAATTCGATGCCCCACCTAGTTGCCTAGATGCCCTCCATTTCTGGCTATTTTCACTCCATTCAAAAGTACATAATTGCCTTGGTGCCCCTTTCAAATTGCCTAAAATTACTTGCCCTTTTCATTTCTTTTCAATTCTTAATTGAGGCCTGGTCACATCAAAATGTACATGTTGGAGGCCCGAGTCAATTCCGAGTTATTTGTATGACTTGAAAGAGCACATTTTAAGCTTTGAAATGACACCATGTTGAAGGTAATTGGACATAATCACAAGATATGATTTGAAAAAGCATATATTTTTTTCTATTTTTTTTAATATTTCACCAAATATATATTGGCCTCTATCTCAAAACTGTTTGCCGACAACATTTTTGATGCAACTGCTCACACATTTGTTAGCAGTTCTATCTATACAATGTACAATGTTTGTCTTTTTCCTTCCATTGTCATAACAATAGTTATTTTGGACTGGTGTAGTCCATCTCTTTCATCCTGGTCCATCTTTTCCTTTTCCTTTGGGGCTTTGGAGAGCGGAAAGACGTCACACGGGCAGTCTGCACATCATTGCTTAAGATAACAATTTCTAGATCTGTCTTTATGACTTGATTGCAGGAGCCTTCTTCTTACTTGGGCCTTCTTCTGTAATTCACGCACAGTCGGCACATCCCCGATAATACGCATCTTTTGCCTTAAATTGTTATCTTGCTTACAATTACGATATCTAGATCTGTCTTTATGACGTGATTGCCGGAGCCTTTTTGCTTGGGCCTTTGATTGCTGGAGCCTTTTTGCTTGGACCTTTAATTGCCGGAACCTTTTTGCTTGGGCCTTTAATTGCCGGAACCTTTTTGCTTGGGCCTTTAATTGCCGGAACCTTTTTGCTTGGGCCTTTAATTGCCGGAACCTTTTTGCTTGGGCCTTTAATTGCCGAAACCTTTTTGCTTGGGCCTTTAATTGCCGGAACCTTTTTGCTTGGGCCTTCTGTAATTCACGCACAGTAGGCACATCCCCGATAATGCGCATCTTTAGCCTTAACTTGTTATCTTGCTTACGATAACGATTTCTAGATTTGGTTTTACGACGTGATTGCCCGAGCCTTCTTGCTGTGGATTTTGCTGTGGTCTGATGTATACGGACTCTGCCATAATGCATGTATTCCAGCCTACCATAATGTCTGTATTTCAGCTGATCATATTCAAGCCATGCTTTCACTCTAGCATCACACAAGATCTTCAATACCGGAAACAAAGCCTTGCGCTTCGCGTACACCTCTGGAGGATAATCATAATTGAGGAAAATTCTCTTTCTGTTGGTGGCCGTGTTGGTAGGACTATATCATACAATGGACCTACGGCACATCCCTCTGCCCATCAGCTAGTACTGCACATGCTTAAAAACTCGCAAAATTCTGCTAACCAATCAGAGCCGTGAGGTCCAGCCATGTTGCGCACCACAGATGTCCCTTTCACTGTTTTGGGGAGAGGTTGACCTCGCATACTTTTATATGAGGTCAACTTCATGTGACCTGTATCCATTACCCTGTAGTACAAGAGAATTAAATGCTGCCGAACATTTTGATCAGAACAAGTGGAGCTCAAGATCCGGCTCAAGGTCTGTCTAAACATGAACAATGTGTAACATAGGCAGAAAACCCGGGGGGGGGGGGGGGGGGGGGGGGGGGTGCTTATTAGAAGAAAACAAATTGTCAACTAAATCACTTATAAATAATGCAAATTTATAGTGGAGATTCACTGGAAATGGGTCTATTTAGTGAAATCTGTGCATTTTCTTACACTTAATTATGCTCCCTAAAATGTGATTTTCGCCGGGGATTTTCATTTACGGGTATACGGATTTACGGGCCTGCGAGCCGTCTTCTTTGATTTAAGTTGAAACACATCGGATGACATCAGACACAGTTTCGACAATAGATGGCGTCCTAACAATCGGCCCATGGACGCACACATTTCCGTTTGGACGCAATTTTTGGCCACCTCGTTGGCAAACTTGCGTCCATGTGGACGCGCATTTTTTTAACCTTAACAGGAAGCCTGCTTGTAACACCACTTCAAAAGATTAAGGTTAAGTTTAAACTGACCTTGCTGCGGAATCTCATAAAACCATTCAGCCGTAGCGTTAGACGTGTACAATGGTTTCTGCCTTTATTGTATGTAATACTATAAACCAATCTGAAACATTTTAAAGAATACAGTTGTTTTCAGGTGATGTCAGAATACATTTCTAAAATGAAAAGTTATCGATATCGAGTGATGGATTAGTTCAGGGGATTCAAGAGGGAGGGGGGGGGGGGCAGGGAGAACTGGACCCTGGAGGGACATCATCCAGTGTATGATATAGCGGTAATCCATGCAACCGATATGACCAAAATTTCCTGGCGGATAACTATTTGTTTCTTGTTGATTAGTGATCTGACCGATAACCAAGATTTTGACACCAAAACAACCGAAACAATTGCAGATAACATTAACAACAAATAATGGCGGATATCAAAAATCTTCTGCTGGGTTATCCGCTGGATATCAAGTCTATATTTCTTATTTCTAACTCTGGACATATCCATGCGTGTAACATATTGAGGTAATGATTAAACTGACCTTGCTGCGGAATCTCATAAAACCATTCAGCTGTAGCATGTCCCATCTTCTCATCAGCAAATGCGGCCAACACTTCTTGTTTGCACAATTGTGTCTTCCTGTATTGTATGTAATACTTAAACCAATGAAACGTTTTAAAGAAATACAGATGTTTTCAGGTGATCTCAATACATTTCTAATAAAAAACTATCGATATCGAGTGATGAATGAATCATTCAGAATGATAATTATATCAGCGGAGAACTGAACCCTGGAAGGACATATCCATCCATGTAAGAGATTGAGATGATTTTGAAACTGACCTTGCTGCGGAATCTCATAAAACCATTCAGCCGTAACATTTTCCTGCTTCTCATCATCAAATGCGGCCAACACTTCCTGTTTGTACAATTGTTTCTCCAGTGAATAATCGTTCGACAAAATCACCTGTATTGTGCGGAGGTGCACAGGGCGATCATTTGTTGCAAACTCATGAAACGATTCCACCATAAGTTGGATTGTGTCATCAAGATAAAGACTATGCGAGTCAGAGGCATCTGCTGTTGATGGAAACGCCATAGACTTTATCTTCTTCCTGTCTGCCAAACGCAGAGCAGCTTTGACGTTCGCTTTGAATTTCACGCAATCCTGATCTACGTGAACATGGAAAATATATCATGGGCAAATGGTGTTCCCTGCTCTTGTCACCGTAACGCCTTTGGACAATTTTCTGGATTGACGAGCGAGCTCCTTTCGGTATTTCCCTTCCACACTAGCCTTCCCTGCCGCTTCTAGCAGTTGGAGTGAAGTGCCGTCTACTTCAACATTGTTATATCCTTGCGCTCGGAAGATGACCACTGCTTGTGTTTGGACAGCAGTGATGTCTGTTTGACCTGTTTTGTAAAGAAAGATATTTAGTTAATTGAATATCTCTTTGTATTGAACTTAGATCTGAAAGCACTTTTTGAATTCTCCATTCTGACAGTGCTTGCTGACTTTTTGTTGTTGATTTTAGTGATGCTCGCTCGGGCAAATGCCCCTCTCTCCTGTATAGTTTGACCAACTCCAAATTGGCGAAGCCTCCTTACAGCAGCGAGCAAATAAAGAAGGATGCTGGCACGCATGAAGGCAATCAGCGGAGTATGCATGTAACGCGTGCATGCGCCCCAAACCACACGTATGTGGCCTTAATCGTGCGTGTACGCCTTGGTTAATTTAGCGTGCGGCAAGATAAAAAACGAATATTTCTCGCCAATTTGGAACTGATTTAACCACACATATAGTTGTATGTTGCCGAAAAATGTATGTACAATTATGGATAAAGCTACACCATGGCAGACAGAGACATACACACCCCTACCGGCTAGACTGATAGACTTATTGATAGGTGAAATGACTAATTATACGCTGACTAAACTATTAATTGAACTATATACTTTATTGATATATATTCATTGATCTGGTAATTGAACTAAATGTCCTTTATTGATCTCTTTATTGATATCGTGACATTATTTGATTGCCATATCATTTTATTAAAGCTGCCAGTATTTAAAAAAGTCATGCCCATTTAGAGTTATAAATATAATAATAGATTTCATCAACACAGGCTTTGGACACTAATTGTTTTACTCTCTGGTAGAGGTGTATCATGTAATGAAGCAGTGATCACTTGTCAAAATGTCCATTTTGTGTGAATGGTCAGAGGGTCTAATTTAATACACAGTTATTTATTTTTCTTCCCAGAATTCTTCCCAGTAAAAGCTGGAGGTGTCCCCCCTCTCAGATGTCCACATACCCTGCTGCTGTGCAGTGATTCCTACTACTCGCACTTTTTCAGAACTTTCCTCCTCTTCACTGCTTCCGTCTTGCTGAGTTTGGTGTTGCTCAGGGACCATCCCTGGACGTCTGCGTTGCCTCGCATTGGTCCTGCCTTGTCTTCGTCCTTTTGGCATTTTCAATCCTCAGCTTGTGTTTTACTATAAACATTAAATATTCCACACAAACAAATTCACTTTGCACCTATTTATCAACAAAAACACACAATGCTTTAGAATAAAATGCAGCAATTTTCCTCCAAAACGAATATTTCCCTCCAAAATTGTTATGTATTTCTTTTGTTGTCAGCAGTAAAATTTCTTCAAAATTGCCAAACCTTTCAAGAAAATTAAAAACACTAAAAAAAAACCACCACTGTCCAACAAACCAACCATACATGAGGGGTCCACCTGCCTCATCTACAGTTGTATATGTATGGGAAAATTGTGGTTTAACTTCAGCATCTCCTCTTCCAATATAATGCAGAACAGGTCTGCTCATATTTTTTGTGGATCAGCTTGGGACACACCTAGTCGTGAAATTCTTAACACTTTCCATGCGGCAGGCATCTGCAGACGACATTCCAAAATATCTCAAATCTTTTTAAAAAATGTCAAAATTGTTTAATTTCATAATCATTGGAATCACCATGTGAAATGCATTGAAATAAGTACAAACATGCCTCATATTGGTTCAGTAATCCTTGAGATAGACTTTGAAAATTGGGAAAGGTTTCTGAAAAACCTGTTTTTTATATGGTAAAACCAATAGCTGTGTGGAAAGTGTTATCAAAGTTATGGTTACCACTTGACAAACATACAATTGTAATATTGTGTCATAATAAATAATCAATGATACCGCACCCTCATATTTGAATGATTTACTCTTGTATAATGATAATAATGATAATTTACGCAGAAGTCTAATAATGTTATTATTCATAAACCTATAAACCAATTATACCAAACACAGTTTTTGTTATAGAATGGTACAAACTTGACCAAAATATTCAAGCCTCCCCAATCGTAATATATTTATCAACCATCTTAAATGAATGTGTCAGTTGTAATTATCCATATCTAATTATTCAATTTGTGTAATTTTGTTTGTTTTATTACCTCTATGGCTGTATTAGATTCAAGAAATATTTTTTTATTATGTAATTTTAGGGGATTAAAATGTTACATTGACTTTATCACGGCCTCAGTGAAAAATAGCTGTTTTATGTTGACCATGTACAGGGTGTCTCAGAATGATCTATACCTGGTTTTAAAAGTATATTAAAAATATAAAACAAATAGTGTTTCAAATTTTTAAAACACTTGCGAATATAATGGTTGAAATGTTTCCTATTTATTCCGTTAATTTCATTGAGATATCTCTTTTTGTTCCGCTGTGGCAAGACATGATCGAAAATCGATGAAAAACATATTTTCATATTTTGGCTAACATAATTCCTCTTTACAGCTTTTCTCTCTAGCACTACCAGCATTTCAAATAATGAACCCCACACCTCATAAGTTATATTGAAAACTCCCACCAAAAAAAGGAAGGTTAAAACCACTCAAGCTAAACAAATCCTGCCCTATTCAATCACAGCTTTGTTCTCTATGCACACAACAATCAATTGTTATCAAAAAGTTAATTAAAACAAGAAGAGGGTGCAATGATAATGCGAATAACATTTCAGAAATAATTTAATGTTTAAAAGGGTTAGTGACTTCATAGATTTTCATAATGGATCATTTCGACAAAAACTTGAAATCTACTATCGTTACAAAAAAGTATGTATTTTCCATCAGAAATGTCCGATTTTCAAAATCTAAAATTCCTAAGAAAGCTAGGCGTTTGTGCAAGATATTTATGAAAACAGTTTGGACAATATCGATAAAGTTCATACTTAATTTGTTGTATTACCTCGGTATAGATCATTCTGAGACACCCTGTATCGTGAATAAATAAAGATTAGGCAAAACAAAACAAAAAGTTTGTCTCAAAGCTTGCGAAGGCTTCAAAATCGGGTGACGCGCGCGGTTTTTTGTCTTCCTTTTTTTTTTTTTTACAATTTTTTTATTTGTGTACTCTTACTATTTGCAACCGTTGACACTTTCTGATATTGTTTATTTCTATTTGAAATGAATATTGTCATGTAGTTGTGTAAAGAACAATTTTGCAGCGTTTTTTGAAGAACTGAGTTATGGAAAAGTTTGAGAAAAGGAAAAAAACTTGAAATAAAAATTTGTAGGGAAAATAAAAATTGATTTTACAATTTCCTCCATTTCAGACGCGGTATTTTGGCATTTCAAAACCAATGCGCACGCAAGCTTTGAGACAAACCTATTTTTTTGTTTGGCCTTATGTACGGTATGTCTGTGAACATGGTTTTATTTTTGTCACCTAAACCCACAGTCATAGGATATTATAAAAGTCCAGCCAGCCAACCAAACCTGTCAACCCTATCACCGATGTGCTCTTTGACATTTCACTAGTATAAGGTTGGTCTAGTCTCAAGACTGACTACTGTAAGACCACTTAATTTCGCTAGGGATTTAATTTCGTGAATTTCGCGAGGGATGTGGATACGTGAAATTAAACACCTGTGAAACTGGCAATTTTTCATTGAAAATAACTGTAAAATGGCCAGATTCGTGAAATTAAATGGCCGCTAAAATAGCAGTAATTTAAAATTCACGAAATAAAATAGTCCATGAAATTATAGTGTTTTACAGTATGTCAAACGTTAGACAAACATTTATGTTGTCTAACCTTCTTACCTGATGGGCCAAACAAAAACTTCTGACAATTTGTTTCTATGGGGGAGGGAGCGGTACTCATTTGCTATTTTGATGCCAGAGGTCTGAAATCCTGACCCCTTTTAGAGAATGTTTTAACCTAAAGAATGGCTGATTTGACTGTTTTTTTTGTTGTTGCGATTTTGGGCCCATGTTTAACATCTTTTTTTGCGATTTGGGACCCATGGTTATCCTTCCCCTTTTCCTTAATTTGTTGATAAATTATTTCTCATACTATATACATGTATATGACTACCTACAGTCAGTTGCACCTACAGTCAGTTGCACCCATAAAATAGGGTTTTTAGAGCCATTTGCTTTTAAAAATGGCATTTCAGACACCACTTGTGAAAGTAGCCTAAAATACTCACTAATTATGGGATTTGGCAACAGTCATGAGAAATTAGCAGTTGCCTGGGGTGGGGTGGGGGGGGGGGGGGGCTTGTATGTCCGACTATAAATCATTTTTCTACCTCTGTGCAGTGACATCAGATCATTTTCTGATGATCGACGCAGCATTTATACTTTATACACCAGGATTTCTTTATTGATTGCTTGCTTGGTTACTTCCGACAGTGCATTAAAATCACATGCTTGATAATGAGGTGGTGTGATCTTCTGAATACACTCTGACCTCACAGCACAGAGTTAGATGAACAATGCATAGCATAGTAGGGACCAGGATTGTCACCAGGCCAAATTTAGTGCCAGGTAATTTTACTGACGGCGAAGGGAGTAAGTGTAGCGAACGAAGTACAGTGGATCATGGCATGGGATCCAGAGGCCTTCTTAATGTTTTTTTAGGTTTTTGTAATGCACTTTGAGGGTTCCTGCCAAATGATTTAATCCACAAATTGTGAAAATATCAAAAACAAAAACAAAAACTTTTTATATATTTTTTTACCCTTCTTTTTTTAGAGTGCCGGGCGGAGATAGTGAGTGCTGGGCAGGTCTGCCCAGCGACGCCCGGCCTAGCTTCAAACAACCCTGGTAGGGACAGAAATACACATACATAAACCTGACTTGTCATATTTACGATCACAGAGAGCTGATGTGGGGCCATTTTGTGCTTGTCCAAGTTAAAACAAAATAAACAAAATAAAATAACAAATTACTTATTTGTTCATATTTCAACACTTTTATTCTGACAAAGCAAGAACTAATTTAAGCCAGCTACTGGCTTCCCAAACCTCATCTGTTTCATCTTGATATCCCCATAAAAACATGTTCATAAAATGTACATGAGAAAACATCACATTTTGTTGTTGCCTGTTTTTATGACATATATCTCTAAGCAAGTACTGAAATATCTAGAGCATGAAATCTAGGTAAGGCCAAAAAAAATTAAAGTAATGTTGTCTCGCCACAGCTTTCAGAGAGGGGCAGGCGGATTTGTTGAATTTATTTTTATTTTTTAAATTTTCTTATCAGTGGAAGCTCAAAAGTTCAGCCAACAAGAAGTTGAAATCACACTAAGAGTCACACATGTTATAAACACTTAATTTGCTATTCAATGCCCAAAAAAACTGAAGAAAAAAAAATCTGAAGAAAAATAAATCTGAAAAACAAAAATAAATCTGAAAAAAAAGAAGAAATCTGAAAGAAAGAAAACAAATCTGAAAAATAATTCATCGGAGCGGCCCTAAATCTGACGAGCGGGCGGTTGAGGACAACACAAATTTAAAAATTGGCCTAAAAGCATACATGTATTACTGCCTGCTTGCCTGCCACGCTTGTTGATGTGTTAGTAGTAATTGTGAAATACAGTGCTTAAAAAAGCTACTTACCAGATTATTACCCAAAAATTACAGGTCCAAACTAAAAATAATAAATGATTAGATTAATTAACCCTAACCGCACTGAATCTCACTAAATCTCACTGCCAGAAACTATCTCCAGGCACGTGCTGCTGCATTGCCGCGATGACGTCACCTACCGCAGGCATATGTGGCCACGGAGTTTGTGGCCGCATATGACCTAGGGAGTTAGCTCAGTTGGTAGAGGGACAGACTTGGGTGCGGATGGTCCGGCGATCGAATCCCGGGGGGTGCTGGGTGATTTTTCGGGTAAAAAAAATAGCACTTTTTCCCCCCTCCCCCCGATAGGCACAAAAAACTAGCTTTACTGGTTAGGGTTAAGTAATACTTCCTCTTTTATTTGATATCTTGCACATGTACAATGGTTTACTATTATGGATGTTATAACTTAAAGGCATATTATGTGATCTTTTCCAGAGAGCGCCCTCTATTCATGATTTTTTTTAGAAAGTAGATTTTCTTGCAGATTTACATTTCTGTTCATAAATCATAAATACATTCCAAGTTACAGAGCGATACGATTCCTAATTACCTCAAAATCATGGTTTTAGAGTGAATTTAGAGTGAAAATATTAACTGTTGTGTTACCACCTGACACCATAAAGGAGGATAGACAGGACCAATATGTAGTGGAGTCTCTGTGCGACTCTTCAAAAGGTTGCATTTATTTTAAATTGCATTAATAATAGATCAGTTGGCAATTTATATATTTCGCCACACATGCATGGAAAAGTTTCAATGCCCATTGCCGCCAGGAAGGATCCACGGCCCAAAGTGTGAAATTATAATTCATATACATAAATTAAATCAGTTATATGAGGAATTCCATTATGGGAAGACACCTTATCTGAAATTAAGTGTGAATTTTTCAAATTAGAAGAGATGAGATCAGCAAGTTTGAAATTCTCTTACCACCATGCACGGAAAAGTTTCAATGCCCATTGCCGCCAGGAAGGATCCACGGCCCAAAGTGTGAAATTATAATTCAGATACATAAATTAATTCATTTATATGAGGAATTCCACTCGGGAAGACAACTTATCTGAAATTAAGTGTGAATTTGTCAAATTAGAAGAGATGAGATCAGCAAGTTTGAAATTTTTCTCCCTTACCACCGTACTGGATTACAACACATGGAATTTCCCTGAGTTTTGATCAATCAAATTGTAAATGCGCTTCTTGGCGCCATCTTTCAACTTAGTAAACAATTCACGCATTGTCTTTCACAAATTTCCATAATAATCACACATTTTCTTACCAAATCACAATTTTTCTTATGAATATAACTTTATCAACTGCTATAGCCGATAATACATTTATCGTGACTGGTAATTAATATTTTCAATTGATCTTATACCTGACATTCAAATATTTTATCTAGTTATAAATACTAAATAATCTCTCATTTTGAATTGCAAAGACAAAGAGCATGCCAAACAAGTTTTTGACTTTGTCCTGACAAAAAGGGAAAACTTGACAAACAGGGGGGGGGGGGGGGGGGCAAAAAAAATGACCCCTCAAACTATCTACTGCCCACTGAGAGGCTCTGGGGGGAAGCCTTTGGCTTCAGGGTTTGCGTTAAAGTGACACAATGCCGCTTGCCAATTATCCAACAGACATTGCTTGCCTTTCTCAGAGGGGTGTACCCCGTCATAAATGAACATGGAGTGGTCATAGTTTTGAAAATAATGAGAGTGCTTAATGAAGCAAGCATTGGCCATAGCCCGGCAAACTTTGTGAGCATACTTATTGATGTTGAATGCACATCTCTTGCCTGCATTACGGGATGTCTCATTCAGATAGAAAGCTCGGTATAAAATGTCCGACCATATGATCCTGGAGTCTGGGTATAGCATTCGCACAGCGCGCAAATTTTCCTCAACCATTAAGCGGATAGCGGAGAGCTTGACTCCCTTGACGAAGATATCGTTAGAGCCCAAGTGCACTAAAATTGTAGTGGGGAATCTGCGCCTGCTGAGAGTAGTACATACCAGACTCCTAAGATCGCTTAACTTTTTTCCGCCAGAACCTCGCCATGTTACCTGGCCGCCACCCCTCAGCTGGACGTTCCGTCCTGAGACCCGGCCAACGTAACTGTCTCCAATGACTAGCGTACGATAATTACCTGCAATTAGGGGGTGAAAACAGAGAATTAGAAATTTTCATTTTCCTCCGCAACCACCAATACATGTACAAAGAAATGTTCTTGACACGCCTACCCCAAGATCAGACAAGAATTGTAGTGATAATAACTACTAAATCCTACCACTGATAAAAGAATGTCTGGATGTGGAAACCTCGACAAGATCGATGGCCCGAATACATTTTTGTACTTGGACTTACAGGGGAGCGGCCAATAGATTAGGCCTGATATATAGTTTAAATGAGTTGGATTTCCAACGGCCCAATGCCTGAATATCGGTATCCGTAAGACCACACATAGCTGCTGATGTCGCTGCGCCAATTCTAAGACTATGCGGGCTATAGTCCGCGGGACGCAAACCTAAGACCTTGACACCTTGTTTGAGAATATGTGAAAATTGATGCTGAGTCATAGGTTCTTTGTTGAAGTGGGACAACAGCGGTCCCTCGTACGTGCCTCTTAGGCTTAAATATTCGGCTGAAGCTGCCACTGGACAAAAGTGTGTATTGCTTGCCTTCTGGAAGAACAGTGGGACTGAAAGACCTCGCTGATCAGTTTTTGAAAAGCGTATAACCAACTGCATTCCATTGTCCCTAAATGACAGATCCGAGAAGGACAGTATGCGAGACGTATCTGCGACCTTGCTTGGGCTCGCAAATTCCCCGACACGCAAGAAACCAAAGAAGGACAACAAAAACGCCGCCTTAAACAGTGCCACTTCAAAGTCAGACCTACACACTGTATGCAGAATTGTAAGCAGCCTACACAATAACCCGTATGTCATTGGCCGTCTGCTATCTGGCTGACGACCTTGACGCCTGCAACCCTCCTTCATCTTCTTAACCACGAAACAGTCTGTGGGATCAGGCCAATCATTGACTTTATGTACGAATGAGAGGGCTGATATATTGGTGAAAATCGATGAAGCGGCACGCCCTTTTAATGACAAAAATGCAATATATGCCATTATATCGCGACGCGATACCGGCCAAACACCGTCTGGATTGTGGTTACGGTAAAATTGTAAGAAATTATTGATGCAACAATTGTATGTTCTATGGGTACCTTGAGCCAACGACGCTGATAATAAACGACGAGCCTCTTGGTCCAACACATCTAAAGGGACCACAGAAATGCCGGTACCGTGACACCTGACGCTGCCGCTTGTGGCGCACATTCTCGAAACCGACCCATCTGGAAACGGGAAAGAGAATCGGCAATAGAATTATTCTTACCCGAAATATGTTTTGAACAAAACAAAACATTATGTTTCAAGCATTGAAGCACGAAAAACCGAACCAACCTCATAACCAGGGGGCATTTTGAGGTTTGCCTGTTTATAATTGAGACGACCGCCTCGTTGTCGGAACGTAAAACGATGCGTTTTCCTTTCAAGAGATGCCCCCAAAGGGCTACTGCCGCGACAATTGGAAACATTTCCAGCCAAGTGATGGAATGAACTTCCCCTACTGTTCCTGGCCACCTCCCTTGAAACCACTGCCCTCTGCAATATCCACCAAAACCAATACTGCTGCAGGCATCTGTATATAACTCCAAATCTTCACCGCCGAGCCATTGCTGGTCCGGGATGATAGCGGCGCCATTGAAATCCACCAAAAAAACTGCCCACATTCTAAGATCAGCTTTTGCGCCCACCGACAATCGCACCTGGTACCAAGGTTTTGACACCCCCAATGTGAGGTCAATGAGTCGACGAAGAAATGCCCGGCCAGGCGAGACCGCCTTGCAGATGAAAGATAGTGACCCTATCAGTGATTGCAGTTCGCGTAACGACAACTTACTGCTTTTTAAAGCATTTTGAACTTTTGCCGTTATCTTGACTAATTTTTCTTTTGGAATCGTTATACGTTGATTTAAAGAGTCGATTTCAAGACCCAAATAGACAAGTTTGGACGAGGGACCAACAGACTTCTCCTGGGCGAGGGGGACACCAAAATCACGGCAGACCTGCTCGAAACACTCAACCAATTTTCGACAAGACGTCCTTGAATCATTTTTGCCGCCTACCAAAATATAGTCATCCATATAGTGTGATATCATATTGGATCCCGACACCTCCCGTGTAACCCATTCTATGAACGTTGAAAATTTTTCAAACAATGAAGGAGAGCAGGAGGCCCCCATTGGCAAAGCCTTGTCTACGTAATACCTATTTTGAAATTTTATGCCCAGTAACTCAAAGTCTTGTGGGTGCACTGGTAATAGCCTAAAAGCGGACTTTATGTCCGCCTTTGCCATTAATGCATCAGTGCCGACGCTGGCGACCATGTTTAATGCGGTGTCAAAGGTTGAAAAAGTTACTGCACACAAATCCCGGTCAATCCCGTCATTGACCGACTGCCCGTCCGGGAAGGACAAATGCTGTATAAGACGAAAGCTACCCGGCTCAGATTTAGGTACCAAACCAATAGGAGATACAATAAGCTTAGGTAAAGGACGTGAAGAAAATGGGCCTGCGATGCGACCAAGTGAAATTTCTTTATCAAGTTTTTGGCATACTGATACAGGATCAAGAAGGACTGATTTTAAATTTGGCGCGTCACGACCCGTGCGTAAACCGGAATAGCCCAATTTAAAACCATACGTGAAACCTTGAATTAAGCATTTTCCCACATGTTTCAACGGGTACTGTAATAACCATGGTAACAATGCCGAAACAACAATTGGAGAAGAATATTTGCATGAGACGCACAATGCCCCGTGGACACATTTGATAGGTGGCATGGCCACCTGAGGTGGTGAGAATTGATGCCTATTTTTTACAAATATTTGCCCCATGTCCGAAACTTTGACACTTGGTGCACTTGTGAGAGTACCTGCAATTTTTTCGAGAGCAGGACCCGCCATTGTAGGCGAAGCAAAATAACTCCCTCTTATGCCCCCCTCCAGTTTTTCCCCGATTTTGTGGGCGAAATGAATTAGTCTGGACTCCCCCTGAATTTTGAGAATTTGGTTGGATTCGCAGGGGAGAGGAAGCTACATATAGCGTCCACAACTCCCCGTCGATTATTGCCCATGACCTTGTGGGCTGAGATTGTTGATGAAGACGAAATTGTTCGTCATACGTCCGCCACCCCCAATTAGTATACCTTGAAGCCGCAGTGCGGATTAGACTTGCGTACTTCAAGAGTTCTTGAGCACGACTTGCATGAGCTGACAAAAAAATTGATGAAAAGACCAAAAAGGCATTGGTCCATGCGTGAATAGAAATGATGGGGCGCCTTGCCTTCCCATTGTTATTGTTAGCCCAAATCAATTGACCTTCCCGATCCAGGGTTAGTGCTACCCCCCCTTTATCCAAAACCGTGGGATCTGAATCCTCGACCAATCGCGCAAAATCAACAAATTCACTATTTATTATCTTTGACTTGAATGTCTGTGATAACTGTGAACCTAATGGAGAACAAATTGACACGAGAGGGTTTTGATTTGAGCCAAAATTGGCGACGGGGGAAAACATATTCATACTATTCATACTCAAATTGTTTGCAAAAGAGTTCGTATTACATGTATTATTAAAAATGTTCTCACCATCTGCCGAATTCTGCATCCCTACATTTACATGTGGCTGTGCCAACGCTGGGTTTGGACCTCCGACAAACACATTCGCCGCCGGCAAACTTCCACTTATCAAATTGTTATTGTTCGCAGCATTTCCTGGCCATGTTTGAGCAGAATTCTGCCCACGTGTATCGGACGCCATTGCAAATGATGACGACACCGCCGCTGCACATCCGGGATTCTGTCCATTCTGGTTGGGCGGATTTTGGGCGCACTCCTGGCTCTGATTACTTGACATTACGTTATTTGGGCTGGAAATTGTCCGGGGACGGGGGGCATCACCCGCTATAGCTGAACTAGCGGAATTCTGGCTGGAACTTGTCCGGCGAGGCATGTTGTCCACCACTGGCGCCGTAACGGGCGGAATATTTGGATTCTGGACTGGGTTATCCAAAATGCTGTCAATGTATGCGTCAGCGCGAGAAACTGTCGCCACGGCCGTTCTACGTTCTCGGGGGCGACTGGCGGGACCCATTGGTGAATTTACACCTTCATTGACACTCACAGTTAGCCGTTCAATGGCTTTCGCCTGAGCTCTAGTCTGCCGCTCACCAATACCACTGTTAGCTGGCTTTTTCGCCCTCTCGGATGAAGATAATGACGCTCTAGTAGCCGTCCTTTTGGTGCCTTTCTTCCTGCCCATAATATTGCTGGTGCTTGAAGAATTGTTAATGTTTAGCGACAGCCACTATAATACACTACCGCTACGAGAGGTGAAGATAATAAATTTTTTCTCCTTTTCTTTATGAAACGGGAGCAAAAAATAATACAACCTTTCTGTTGAACAGCACAGAAATTATGACAGAGGAACGTGCCACGAAAACTGGTCACACCCCCGGAGTGGGATAACACGCGTCACTGAGCAAGCATAGACCTAGTCTATGAAACCAGGTGCGGCGAACAAAAGGCACACAAAGCGATCGCGGCATAGTCCATTTTATAGTGCGGGTGGTAAAATGAATTTGCTTTCACAAGCTCGCGCAAATTCTGATTATCCCGATAGTTTATTTTCACTCTAAAACCATGATTTTGAAGTAATTGAGAATTGAAAGTAGAGTGCAAACATTGAAATCATACTTTGTCTTGCTTTTTGTGAGTCCAGGGGTCCCTCTAAGTCTAATGATCATTACATACTAGCCACCAGTCGCAGATGAAATGCAAATCACTCGCAGCAACTCAAAAGATCGAACGACCGGTCGCACACTATTTGGATTAAGTCAATGCATGGATTCAGGCCTTGCGAACTGGTGCGACTTTGTTAAAGTCGCAACAGGTCGCTACTGACTTGATTGCATTCGATTAAACAACAAATGACATAAATTACTTTATCGGAAGCGACCCTGATTGCAGTATATGTCATCAGCATAAGACTATATTATGCTCAATGGGACCAACATGTTGATTTTAAGAAGAAACAAAGACAATAGTGGATACATAAGATAGCCCTTCAATTACCCATGGGTTTGATTTTGCTACAAAATGGCAAAATGTTAGACGTCATCAGAATACTTCGGCACTTTTTTCTGTGACAACTGCGTACAGCGTAAACACGGAAGTGCGTTGTAGAACAGCGTCACAACAGCGTTATCTTTGAGCAGTTCGACGCGTCGCGGCCCTTGTAATTCGATTGGCAGCGATTGTATCTATGGGTCATGAATGAACTAGACGCGCGCATTGGCGGTTTTAAAAAGTGCTGAAGTGTTCTGATGATGACTATTATACTACAAGCCCAAAAACCCACAGTGAGGAAAGTATTGTGTGTATTAGCTCAAAGTAAAGATGTGATATATGTTTTACAATTTACATTTATGATGCAGCACATCAAAAGGGTACTTTGCAGGTGATATCAATTTTGAGTTTATTTTGTGGGCTCTCAGAGCATTAAGCTTTAAAATGACACAAAATTTATCAGAATTGACTAAGGCATTCAGATTTTACGAGTGAAAATGACTCGTAAATTCTAATTACTAGTATTGTCTTTATTTTTTCTGTCCGTTTTCATCTAAATCTTGAAAAAACACCCTTTTTGATATGCTGCATCACATATAATATTTTTAGGTTGGAACAATACTACTGTAAAAGCCAATATTTTTGTGTACAGATATTTTGGCGCATTTTGACATCATAGACATTTTGCTAATTTTTTTTTCATTGGGCGACCTTCTGAATGTACTGCATGAATGTTGAAAACAATATTTGTGTGTAAAAATATTTTGCGCGAAAAGCGCTAAAATAAAACCACAGCAAAAATTTCAGCTTTTACAGTATTTATTAAGTATATATTTAACACTTGGTTAGATACTTTTTGAGCACTAAAGTCTTGATCCGATCAGTATGCAAGCAGGCAGCCTGCGTGCATGCATGCGTGCCTTGGTCACATTCATGTAACCACATGTTTCCTGTGTATTTACTATATATAGTGATTGGTCGCAATGTGAACATTTGAATCATAATTTTTGCAATTTTGATCCTATTTTGGATTATTTAGTGAAATTGGGACTCTTATTTTGGGAAATTATACGAACACTAGAATATCGGAATAAAAAGTAAATATCTTTAGAATGAAAAAAAGAATGTCTTATTTTCCCCCAATCTCATTTGAATGTCAGGATGTAAGGCTATATTAAAAAAACCCTTTTGTTTCAAAGATCTTCAGTTTTTCAAAACCTAATGCGGAATGCATTAGTTGGTTTTCTTTAGTTTCTTTTATAAATACAAAATATTGAAATCCTTGTAAAAGTGACCTTTTGTAATTAAAATGATGTGATCAATGGAAATCTGAAAAATCGGTGAAACTTTGGGATTTTTTTTTTGTTGAAAAAATAAATAAAAAAAAATAAAAAAATAATAATACTGTTTTTCTTCTTCTACGCGCACCAATTAACTAACACACGCGGGAGCTTTGACACAAAAGATTTTGTTAATCTAGCCTAAGAGTTAGAATGTATACATAAATAATGATTTGATGAATGTCAAACAATGGCCGCATTATGCAGTAGATTTTACAAAACTATCATATTTATTTTTAAATATATGCGTTTGAACTAAATTTAACAGGGCCAAGGCAAGGCAAAGAATATAGGCCCGACTGACCTATAATAATTCAGCGATTATCAGCATTCAAAAAATACATAATTGTTGAAATTTTCAACACAACATTATTATTTATTTTTTTTAAAATCTTTTTTGAGAATTTTTGCATTTTTCTGAAATTTTGGAAAATGCTTGAACAGTTTTAAAATTATTGAGTATTTTCAAAAACATTTAAAAACAAACAAACTTGAAAAACCCCTGTCTGTCTGGTCCAATTGAAACACATTAAATAGGTTTGATAGGCTGATGTTAAATGTATCTAGTATTGCCCATAGGATTAACACACTAAATTATTCAGACTGTAGATATTTAGTGAGGAATACTCTCTGTGTCACCTCAAGTGGAGGGAAACTCAATTGTTAATTTCCCGTAACATTTTTCAGTTCAACTATTTCATTATTCAAGATTTTCAAGATTTCATTTTTAAAAATGTAAAATCTGGGTTTCAATCATGGCATAAAAACTACACATCGTCAGCCTGCTTCGATTATTGCCTAACTCATTTTTCTAGTTTTTGAGAAAACAACAAAAATAGGAAAAGTGAGTTAGGCAGTTATCGAAGCAGGCTGACGATATGTTGAATTGCACCATGAATAGTACAGGTGAATTCCAACAGGAGCAGTACATGTTGGATAGAATTAGGTTGGGGATATACCTTTAAGTGAAATGTGGCTTGTTATAGGACCCATTTTAAACATTTTACATAATTATTACAATCTGCCTAACTCACAATGCTGACTTAGGCAGAAGTGCAATTGTGCATTTATCAACACTTTTGATTTGTCAATGACTTAGGTATTATTACAGCATGTGCATAATGTAATGAAGTCATAATTTATGCAAAAAACTAAATTTCGCTGAAAAGTGAGTTAGGCAATTATCGAAGCAGGCTGATGACATGTCAGTTGAATTCTGCACCTTTACACGACCATCTAATTTTTTGATTTTCCTTCTTTTTTCTTTTTTGCCGACAAATATTACTGACAAACCAAGGTTCATGACAAGACATTTACCAATTTGACTATTAATATTTCTAGTGTGATAATAGTTCAAAAGTAATCTATTCCAACAAACTTCATTTCAAGCAGAAAATAGAACTGTAAAACACTATAATTTCGCGGATACTTTATTTCGCGAATTTAGTACTGCTATTTAAAAGGGGGCATTTAATTTCGCGAATCTGGAAATTTTACCGTTACTTTTAATGAAAAAATATCAATTTCGCTGGAATTTAATTTTGCGAATTCACATCTCTCGCAAAATTAAATCCCTCGACAAATTGCGTGGTTTAACAGTAATATTTTGACAAACTGGGTAAAATTTACTTTTAGGGTCAGTTGCTGAGAGTAATGTTAAAGGATTAACATCCTATATTATATATTATTATATCACCCGATCAGCGCTTTATATCACGCATGCGCAGTACATTGTCATCTAACATAAACCACAATCTCAAGAGTGTTTGTATATTTATGTAGATAAATCTTATACTAGATCGCGTAACAGGTAACACACACACACAAAAATTGGCCTTATTGTCTATACATATCAATACAAATGACTAAACTGAGGCAGTAGATATGGGGATAGTTGCCCTTCCCTAACTAATTGGTCAATGATATAAGGAGTTTGATTATTGGTAATTTTGGTCAAACATGGAATCTACCATTTTCACAAAAGGGTCCATAATTCTAGTCAGAAACCTATGAATCTTAAAATTCAAAAATTCAAAGAAAGCTTAATAATATGTACATGTTAGAATCATAAGCACTCTGACCCATTACGATGGTAGTCATTATACAAATAATGAATGTACCATGAGTGTGATAGTAAGACTATTTTCATGAGGTGAAAGATGAAATGTTCCATTAAACGAAGCAAAATGAAAATATTATTCCCATTGCACGAATAGAAAACATTCATTATTTGTTTTATAAACACCTACAATAGATTCTTTGTCTTAATTGAGGCCAGGCCTATCCCACGCCACGCCTAGAAGCATGCATTCTCACTTACAATATTTGTCTTTTCTACTGCATTCAAATAAGTCTCATCAAAACCAGAAGACAATTATAATCCAAGATGAAAAAACAGACAGCCCAACAAACCATAGGCCTCTCGCGTATTACCACATGCCATGGACTTCAGCAGGAGGCCTATGACGTTTTCACCAGAAGATTGGTTGCAAGGAGACACTTGTGCTGCCGATAGGCTGGGCATAACAAACGCAGTGAATCGAGCGGCAGTTCAATATTAGCGCATGTTGCCAGCTAAGAAAAAGCATGAGGCGTGCAATGTAACAAAATGAATGGAACTGAAAATGCACAGCGAATGGAACCAAATTGCATGATGTAAAATGGAATATTTTGAAATGGGATAAATATTTCATGTCATGTGACATACAATCCATCAATCAAATGACAAGGACATTTCAAGGTGTTAAAGGTAGATGTTATGATTGCTGACCCGATTTTCAACTTGATGTTTTCTATTTTACATGAAAGGTCATCCTTAAAATTGTCGCTTTCCAAAGTTTGAGTTGCATAACTCCTATGGTTCTATTTTGAGAAGTACAAGGTCACAAGACATTTGCCCATTGAGTAGTACACACACTTGTTGGTGGTTAACCACCTATGGCAGTAATTCACCACATTTTAGCCTATAATTTTTAAATGGAACATTTATGGCCCCTAAGATTTTACAGACATAATGAGAAAAATATGGGGAGTCTTCTGATATCAAAATATCTTGATGTGAAAAAAAAAATCTTATTCCCAAAAAAGTGATCGGAACATACACCTTTAATATCAAGCTAAAATAAATGCACCTTTCCTGGTATAAACCCTTCTGAGACACCTTGTATTTGCACCATTTTCACTTCATGATCGACTTTGTATCAGTGCAAATGTCATCTTGGGGTGGGGGGGGGGGGGGGGGGGGGGAAGAAGTACTCATGTATATTGGTCATACAGGTATGTGTGGGGACCAAGACCCCCTTTTCACAGCCTGTCAGCCGCTCATAAGCATCTCATTTCACTGACTGATAAGTCGTTCCACAAGCTATACAATCCAAACTCTCCCATTCGATGCCATCAGTTCCATAAGACCCCCAATTCAGGTTGTGTCAGTTTGGTAAATCCCTGTTTTCAGACTGCCCAGTCACACACCCCTACCCTCTTCAAATTTAAGTAACCCCCCTCCCCCCCCCCCCCCTGGGGATGTCATCACTTTTGGAATAACATGCATGTTACAGTTGTCTCACCTATTTTCTATTCCATGTACCAATCTATGAATATTATCTGATAAATCGTATTACAAATCCAATTTTAGATGCAACGAGTCTACCTACGGCTCCTACGATTCCTAGAAACAGTCAATTTTTGCAGTGGGTTTTATTTTCGCACGACAAAGAAGTCAACGTACCTGTTCTTCGGGCTTGACAGACCCATTTTTCCAATTTTGAAGGTATTTGTGTGTTTATATACAAACATTTTGGATTTTGTTTAAATATTTTTAATACAAATATTTTAAACATTTCATTTGACAGTTCTGAAAACTTTTGCAATATTTTTGAAAATTTCAAAAATTGTTGAAAATTCAACCAAAATGTTCACAAAATAGCTCCCCCCTCCAAAAAACACACAACAATAAAAAACAAAATAAAAGCATCACCACCTGATCAACTGACCTTATCTGAGAGGTCCACTCTCCTGTAAAACAGGGTGTTTTTTGTTTCGCCTTAAAGGAAAAAAGCAAATATAAACATTTTTTTTACATGGGAACAGACCTATCAAGAAGAATTGGTTGAGCACATACACTTTTATCCAGAAAATATCAGCAATCTTTTTAATTGTTCAAAATAAAAAAATTAAAACACACTACAACCTCAAAAATATGTGCCCTGTTCTCCTTGTGTTTATGGCCGAAAAATATGTGCCCTGTTCTCCTTGTGCTTATGGTCGAGTGATAATTGTCTAAATGGTTAGATACATTTTGAGTCAATTAATTGTTTTAACATACCTGTATCTAGCAGTATACATCATGTCCATGTAATTGAATGGGAGAACTGGTGTCTAACAGAGCTGCATATTCTCCATATCGTATGTCAGGGAACTATGTGACGCATGTAAAATAATACATCTGCCCTGAGATACAGAATGTTAAATTGGATATGTTTCTTTACTCTAATATTGTGCCATGATTTCTTCCTAAGTGTATAATTTCATTCATTATTGAAGCGGGATATATTGTCAACAAGTATTTTTATTTTTTGTGGCCTTTTGGCATCTGTGGACTGGCCAAATTACTAGAGGTAAAAAGGGGTTCATTTCACATTATTTTTTGCGGCATGCGAAATGTGAACAATTTTACGTGTTAAAATGAATGATTTTATAGTTCCTTTCCACGATTACATGCATCTATGTACTTATGAAATATAATTGGCCAATTTTATTTTTGTTAATATGCTGCATTAAAAAAGTGAACATTTACCTCGCGCAAAAAATACCTCAATCTCTGAGTATATTACTAGAAGCCCAGCTGGTCAGACTACATGTAGAGATTTCTCATTTCAGACCCAACACAAGAGCTGAGTAAACATACTTGATTTTTCAATTTCTCTCAGTCTCTCACTCTCACTGACTATGTTATTTGTGTTCCATTTTATGTACAGAGAACAGGCCATGATGCTCAGTGCACTTAAACCCCTACTACTATCACACGGAAGCAGCCATGAGTCGTCTATC
This sequence comes from Ophiura sarsii, assembly GCA_035610835.1. Lineage (NCBI taxonomy): Eukaryota > Metazoa > Echinodermata > Ophiuroidea > Amphilepidida > Ophiuridae > Ophiura > Ophiura sarsii. The sequence goes on from CM069458.1 coordinate 25,399,368, forward strand.
TAGTACCATGTGACATTGCTACGGCGGAGGGAGACCCACGCTTAATCGTTTTGTCTTCGTCGTCAGGATCTCGTTTCCTGGGGTCAGACTGGGTAGAGGAGCAAGGACACAGCTGCAGAGTCATCAATGAGTGGCGGGGGACGGTTTGATTTTGACGATGGGGGCTCTTATTGCGGAGGATGGGAGGAGGGTAAGGCCCACGGCCACGGCGTGTGCACCGGCCCAAAGTGTAAGGGCGAGTACAGCGGAGCCTGGCATTTTGGATTTGAGCTATCGGGTGTGTACACCTGGCCAAGTGGGAATACATACGAGGGTCAGTGGGAGAATGGACGACGACACGGTCTCGGTGTGGAGAGCAAAGGCCGATGGGTGTACAAAGGCGAATGGACACAAGGATATAAGGGAAAATATGGAGTTATACAGAGTCTTGCCAGCGGAGCGAGGTACGAAGGGACGTGGAGTAGCGGACTTCAGGACGGATATGGTCAGGAGACCTATGCAGATGGAGGTAAGAGAAGAGAATGCAGGTTTTACTTTACTGTAAAAGTGGACATTTTCGGGCTACATTTATTTTCACGCTTTTCGCGCCAAAATCAGCAAGCGCGAAAATAAAAATGTGCGAATATATTCATTTTGTATGTAGGTCTATGTAAGGAGAAATAAAAACAAGCAAAATTGTTCAAAATGTGCAAATTACACGCACGGAAGTGTCACTTTCACAGTATACATGCTGAAGAGCTGGAAAAACGTACAAGGTTTGACAGAACAGGGATGATAATGTACGAATGCGTACCTGCAAAATCGTAATGCCACCAAATCAAATGTTGATAGTAATGTGGGAATACACTGCTTGTTGCTATCTATAGAGCAAGTTGCTATAGCAATGTGTGTTACAGTGCATGTTGCTATTTACTGCTGATAGCAACGTGTATTACAGTGCATGTTGCTATCTACTGCTGATAGCAACGTGTGTTACAGTGCATGTTGCTGTCTACTGCTGATAACAATGTGTTTCAGTGCATGTTGCTATCTACTGCTGATAGCAACATATGTTACAGTGCATGTTGCTATAGCAATGTGTGTTACAGTCAGTGCATGTTGCTATCTACTTTAGTACTGCTGATAGCAACATGTGTTGCAGTGCATGTTGCTGTCTACTGCTGATAGCAACATGTGTTACAGTGCATGTTGCTGTCTACTGCTGATAGCAACGTGTGTTACAGTGCATGTTGCTGTCTACTGCTGATAACAATGTGTTTCAGTGCATGTTGCTATCTACTGCTGATAGCAACATATGTTACAGTGCATGTTGCTATAGCAATGTGTGTTACAGTCAGTGCATGTTGCTATCTACTTTAGTACTGCTGATAGCAACATGTGTTGCAGTGCATGTTGCTGTCTACTGCTGATAGCAACATATGTTACAGTGCATGTTGCTATAGCAATGTGTGTTACAGTCAGTGCATGTTGCTATCTACTTTAGTACTGCTGATAGCAACATGTGTTGCAGTGCATGTTGCTATCTACTGCTGATAGCAACATGTGTTACAGTGCATGTTGCTATCTACTGCTGATAACAATGTGTGTTTCAGTGCATGTTGCTATCTACTGCTGATAGCAACATGTGTTACAGTGCCTGTTGCTATCTACTGCTGATAGCAACATGTGTTACAGTGCCTGTTGCTATCTACTGCTGATAGCAACATGTGTTACAGTGCATGTTGCTATCTACTGCTGATAGCAACCTGTGTTATAGTGCATGTTGCTGTTTACTGCTGATAGCAACATGTGTTACAGTGCATGTTGCTGTCTACTGCTGATAGCAATGTGTGTTACAGTACATGTTGCTATCTACTGCTGATAGCAACATGTGCTACAGTGCATGTTGCTATCTACAGATGATAGCAACATGTGTTACAGTGCATGTTGCTATCTACTGATGATAGCAACGTTGTGTTACAGTGCATGTTGCTATCTACTGCTGATAGCAACGTGTGTTACAGTGCATGTTGCTGTACAGCAATGTGTGTTACAGTGCATGTTGCAATATATCACTGTAACACATGTTGATAGCAACATATGTTACAGTGCATGTTGATGTACAGTAATGTGTGTTACAGTGCATGTTGCAATATATCAATGAGTGGTACATGTTGTGATGTAATTAAAATCTACCAAACTGCCCATACTCTGATTGCAACATATTTGTTGCTATCTCATACCAATATATTACATATCTGATACAATAATATTGTTGATCCTCCCTCTCCCCAATTTTCCAGATATTGGTATAAATCACCCTATTGTGTTTTTAATTACTGATAAACTTGATGAGTATTACATTCTGCTTGCATCGTCAGCCACATTTCGTTCAGCATGGTTAATCAAGAACAAATTAATTTCATAGACATAGTTTCCGTTTCTATTCCAGTTATATAACCGGAAATCTTCTTGTTGAATTTGCCATCTGTGAAATTGAATACAGACTATCATATAACTATGTTATATTTGTTAGGCGATGTAAAAATGGGCCTGTCCAATTTGTCAATTTAAGAATTGCTTTAATATTTGATTTTTTGGTGAGTGATTATTTTGTCAAGTATGGGTTGCAAGTCTACAAGAATGAGAGCATTTTCAGCATCCAAAGTGCCACTATCATATGCATATATTCACATCATATGTTATGCTATTTTTCTTAAATTTTCATAACAATTTGAACATTTTGTGATTGAAAAAAAGAAAAATAGAAATTACATGACAGAATATTCTTTATTTCAGTTTAGAAAAATAATTTATAATGTATGATTAATAAAAGGGCAGCTGTTAATGGATTTCTTTTATGTGTTTGCAGTGAAATCAAATGTTCTACCATGGATTTATTAGAAAATTGAAAGAAACAGAAAATGTCATTTGTAAACCCCCAACCAACCCCTCAACAAAAAAACACCCAAAACCATAATTTGACTTCACACACCGTGACTTCACTTCAAATTTCCACATTTTGTGCTGATACATTCAGAGTACAAACAACACAAATACAATATAAAATTATCAAAATGTTGCTTTGTTGTTTTTCCTTTTGGGCAAAGCGATGCACTAAAAGATCAAATTGCTAAATATAGCATGAAATGTTGCAGACTCGTAAAGGCAATAAATACAATGAGATTGTTTGTGGTACAAGTAGAAACACTTTTGCATTGCATATTTAAGAAAATTCAAAAAGACAGTAAAATCAAAATATTTTGATGTGAAAAGGAAGTCAGTAGAGTCTTTTAGAGCTAAATATTATACGGCTATTAAAAATCAACGAAATTGAAGTAAAGTATTATTGTTATACCCCTCTGGCTTTTTGAAAATGTCAAATTGGAAATATTGCTATGAAACATTTTGTAAAAAAAGAACAAATTTCAAGATCATCTTCTTCAAATTTTGTCATCACTCAATTTATAACCTGCACGTTTATATCATTTTACTTTAAATAGTATTAACACCCTGACGGGTTATTTTGGGGATTAAACTGTAAGGGGGAACAGCTGAGCCAAATGAGGAGGCAGAAACCGGGTTTGCCCACAAAACCAAAACCTGGATCCCCGCATCAGTCAATGTTTGCTATGCCACAGGGGTGACATTACTACAAACTGTATAGCCTTCCACAATGTACATCTCATTTACATCTACATATTTAGTTGACCTAGAACAATTTCAATATTGTTATCGCATCAAGATCCCTGTAACCTAGGGCAATGTGTGTACAGATACAGACCCAGGATGATCCACTACTCTTTACGAATCAGTCTGTGACCTTTTAACGTGCTCAGGTATTTCTCTTCCGATGCACGGGACCACCATTTCTGTATGACATCCAAACCATGGTGCTCTAAACATGCCTACTTCAATCCGTATGGTCTAAAGGAGGCATGAGGAGAGGTATTTATTTGAAAATCGCAATTCGCATTTATCAATTGAAATCAACAAACACATAAATTGCGGTTTTACCAATTTTGAACATTATCACAATTTTGAGAAACACACTTGGCATGAGCCCATGATTAAACGATCCACCAATTGAACTACGACGCAGCAGTGATGGTACAAGCGCACTTAAACGCTGCGCCCCACGCCATCTATGATTGCACAATAAGATGGGAAAGTGTGAGGAACCAACATTGTTTATAGTAATAGAGGTCATATGTGGTTTGGATTAGCAGCCTGCTTTCTCAAGAATACTTAACCCCCTGAGAACTACCGGCCGATTGGTCAGAAAGATAGATACATCATTTATTGCACCAATCAGAGACAGTGTTAGAATAATTGTATTCCTGCTAAAGACTGGAGTGAACCATTTTAGAAGCAGTATTTCAATTGGTTATTCTAATGAGTAAATCTGGAAATTAACCAATCATAAGCATTGTTAAATAGGCAGGTAGTGCCCAGGGGGTTAACACTTTCCATGCGGCTATTAGTTTTACCATATAAAATAGATTTTTAGAAACCTTTCCCAACTTTCGAGGTCAATCTCAAGGATTCCGGAATCAATACTAGGCATGTTTGTACTTATTTCAATGCATTTATCATGGTGATTCAAAATATGATAATGAAATTCAATAATGTTGACATTTTTTAAACATTTTGTAAAAAAATTGGAATGTCGTCTGCAGCTGCCTGCCACATGGAAAGTGTTAACTAAGATTTTCAGAAAGAGATACACCTGTTTCATGATATGATTTTGATAGCACAATTCATTCTATGAATTGGACATCATGCAGTAGCTTAATTGAAGGTGCGAATCCTTTTCTAGTCGGTTTGCTTGGTTTCATGGATATCCTCTATTTAAAGTGCTCAATGCTCAGTGTTTAATATAGAGTTATTGCTATTTCCAAAAATTTTACCATATAAAAATTGTAATAAAGCGTGCAATAATCTATTGGTTGCTTTGTATCTGTTCAAACAATTCATATTTTATTTTTATCCCATCCATCGTCCAATTATAGTCTATCCGTCCAATAATAGTCTATCCGTCCAATAATGTAAATGTGGACATTTTCGCGCTACATTAATTTTCGTGCTCCAAGCAGCTACCGCAAAAATAAAAACACTCAAACATATTTATTTTGTGTATAAGGCTATGTCATGAACATTCAAATCGTGAATTTAAAAACGAGGGAAATGGCCGAAAGTCGGCAGAGGGCGAAAATTTAATCGCTCGAAAATTACCACTTTTGTTCAGTAATAATGGACAGGAAGTGTCTGTAGATGAACTTAATTCATGGATTGCAAAAGCTGGATATTTTGCAGTGGTTTTATTTTGTACGATTTTGCCCATCAACACAAATCTGCATAAATTATACGAAGACATGCGAAATGTATTTGGTAAAATTTACCAAAATATGGCTGACTGTATTGCAAATTCTACAACCTGCACAAATTTCTCATAGGTTGTAAACTGTGAGCAATTCTGCGCAAAAATATCGTTTTTAAAAATAGGTGGTTCTAGCAGGGCAAATTCAATGTAAGATTAGCTATACAGGGTGAGTCAAAAAAAAGTGTACCCTAATTGAAAAAATCAACAAAAAAATGTTTGACCACAAAATCAAGGCAAACAAAACTTTAAATGATTGCGCCACTTCTTTGCTACCATCTGGAAAAAGAAATCATGCTATTTGATGATACCGTTAAGTAAATATGACTATTTCTGTACAGGAGCTGTTTTTTCACCTAAAACACGGTTTTTAATTTCAAGCTTAACGAGCTTAATAATGTTTACTAGGATTATGATGTAAAGCATTACACATCTTGTTTATTAAAAGAATTAAGAAGACAATACACTTGTTCAAAATTGTCTCCTAATAGATTAAAACAATAGACAGCTTTAAGGCATATTTATGACACAATTACCACACTTTAATCATTTCATAACAAAGGAATTGATCGTTTCGCTGTCGGTATTGTAATTTTTTATTGGTCGTATCTTATGAAATATAATGGTCAAGATCTGAAAAGCGTGTTCGGACGTTAAATTGGTCACTTTTATTCAAAACAGCGTAAAATAAGTTTCCCTCAACCAATCTAAACCAGATAAAATTCATATTAAAGCTAATTGATTTGTGTTTATACCGTAGTATATTGTTTTGAAAACAAACGAATACTTTTTCTAAAATAAATCGCTGAAGTTGAGTACACTTTTTTTTGACTCACCCTGTATAATGTATGACACATGTCTGTAGGTTAGTATCCAACTTAAAACTTAAATAACACAGCATTTTAAAATAGCTGCAATTAGAGAATTTAGAAACGTATACTATGAATAGATCGCAAGATAAGCATAAAATATTTTAACAGAATTGTAATTGGTTATCAAGATGATTATATCATGTAATTGACCAATGGGAATTCTTGTAAGGAAGACAGGTAGTGCCCAGGGGGTTAAACAAAACATCAATGGGGTTATTGCAGTATATCATGTGCATGCATAAAATATTTTAACAGAATTGTAATTGGTTATCAAGATGATTATATCATGTAATTGACCAATGGGAATTCTTGTAAGAAAGACAGGTAGTGCCTAGGGGGTTATTGCAGTATATCATGTACATGCAACCTTTAGTTAATCGCAGGAGACAAGACAAGAGGCACATCCCCCCTTTGTTGATGACCACTACCACTGATAACAACAGTGTGTGTTGCTATCTACCCCTGATAGCAACACATCTGCATTACAGTGTGCGTTGCTATCTACCCCTGATAGCAACACATCCACATTACTGTGTGTGTTGCTATCTACCCCTGATAGCAACACATCTGCATTACAGTGTGCGTTGCTATCTACCCCTGATAGCAACACATCCACATTACTGTGTGTGTTGCTATCTACCCCTGATAGCAACATCTACCCCTGATAGCAACATATCCGCATTACAGTGTGTATTGCTATCGACCCCTGATATTGACACATCCACATTACAGTGTGTATTGCTATCTACCCCTGATAGCAACACATCCACATTACTGTGAGTGTTGCTATCTACCCCTGATAGCAACATATCCGCATTACAGTGTGTATTGCTATCGACCCCTGATATTGACACATCCACATTACAGTGTGTATTGCTATCTACCCCTGATAGCAACACATCCACATTACAGTGTGTGTTGCTATATACCCCTGATAGCAACATATCCGCATTACAGTGTGTGTTGCTATCTACCCCTGATAGCAACACATCCACATTACAGTGTGTGTTGCTATATACCCCTGATAGCAACACATCCACATTACAGTGTGTGTTGCTATATACCCCTGATAGCAACATGTCCACATTACAGTGTGTGTTGCTATATACCCCTGATAGCAACACATCCACATTACAGTGTGTGTTGCTATCTACCCCTGATAGCAACACATCTGCATTACAGTGTGTGTTGCTATCTACCCCTGATAGCAACACATCCACATTACAGTGTGTGTTGCTATCTACCCCTGATAGCAACACATCCACATTACAGTGTGTGTTGCTATCTACCCCTGATAGCAACACATCCACATTACAGTGTGTGTTGCTATATACCCCTGATAGCAACATGTCCACATTACAGTGTGTGTTGCTATATACCCCTGATAGCAACATATCCGCATTACAGTGTGTGTTGCTATATACCCCTGATAGCAACACATCCACATTACAGTGTGTGTTGCTATATACCCCTGATAGCAACACATCCACATTACAGTGTGTGTTGCTATCTACCCCTGATAGCAACACATTTGCATTACAGTGTGTGTTGCTATCTACCCCTGATAGCAACACATCCACATTACAGTGTGTGTTGCTATCTACCCCTGATAGCAACACATCCACATTACTGTGTGTGTTGCTATCTACCCCTGATAGCAACACACACTGTAATGTGGATGTGTTGCTATCTACCCCTGATAGCGACATATCCACATTACTGTGTGTGTTGCTATCTACCCCTGATAGCAACACATCCACATTAGCATGTGTCGCTATCTACCCTGATAGCAACACATCCACATTACAGTGTGTTGCTATCTACCCCTGATAGCAATGTGTGAACATAACCATTTTGTGTTGCTACAAAAAAGTATCTACCGCTGATAGTATACAAATACTACATGGTAGAGGGGAAATAGAGCAAACTATTTTCCCGAGGTACTGGCTAAACGGGTCTATCACCCCGAACCCGAAGGGTGAGGGGTTATAGGCCTGTAGCCAGTAAAAAAGTGTGCCTATTGCCCCGATCATACCATGTAGTATTTGTTTTATTACACCTCACTGTGACTCTGGGGATGAGGTTGTAGGGAAATAGTCAAAACTATTTCCCTAGGGAAATAGTACTTGTGAAAGGAATTGGCCAATGAATTGCCATGATTAGTTCATGAATATTTATGAGGTGTAATAACAACATATCTTCATTATAGTGTGTTGATATCTACCCCTCAGATAGTAAAATATCAACATAACAATTTTTGTTGCTATCTACCTCTGATAGCAGCATATCTTCATTATAGTATGTTGCTATCTACCATGATGCTGATAGTAACCCCTGATGCTGATAGTATCATATCTATGTAGTGTGTGTTGCTATCTTCCTATGATAGCAACATACTAACATTACAGTGTATGTTGAGATCTACCCTGATAGCAATTTGTCTACATTACATGTTGCTATCTATCCCTGATCTCAACATACCTTGCATGTAACTCTACCTCTAAAAGCAACATCTCCAATGTGTTTATAGCACCCCTTGACTGACGGCAAAATACAATGAAACAATAAACAACCAAGAGGGGCACTTAAAGGTAGATGTTCCGATTGCTGGTCCGATTTTCAACTTGATGTTTTCTATTTTACATGAAAGGTTTTCCTTAAAATTGTCACATTCCAAAGTTTGAGTTGCATAACTCCAATGGTTCTATTTTTAAAAGCACAAGGTCACAAGATATTTGCCCATTGAGTAGCACACAGACTGTTTGGTGGTTGACCACCTTTGGCAGTAATTCACCACATTTTAGCCTATAATTTCTAAATGGAACATTTCTGGTCCCTAAGATTTTATAGAAATAATGAGAAAAATATGGGGATTCTTCTGATATCAAAATACCTTGATGTGAAAAAAAAAATTCCTCTCCCCAAAAAAGTGATCGGAACATACACCTTTAAATCCTGAAACTTGTGTACTGAGCCTATATTTGATTACAATGTATACATGTACAAGTATTATTTCATTTTTTTCCAGGAATAATAAATGAACAATATTTATTTTCTTTCAAGTATAGTTTTGGTTATTGACTGGATGATATCTGTATTTCCATTAAACAAACACCAGAATCAAACCAAATCAGTGTGTCATAGCAGCCCTTTTATGGCAAAAGGATGTATCTTATATGTACTTTCCTAATGATATACTTCCTTTTAACATGGATTGTGTTAACTTGGTTCAATAATCCTCACTCAGGAAAATGTTGCAACTTGTAAAGACAATAAAAGTAATATACTGCCTTTTACCACTACATGATTGATGGAGAAAAAAAGCTAACTTTGATCATGTTAAAAGGAAGTATACTATAAGAAAACTACATATAAGATACATTCTTTTGCCATGAAAGGGCTGACTTAGGCAGCTACTTACCTGGATGGAAAATAGCATGCTATTCCCGAACCCTAGATGTGCTATATCATGATCAAGATTATTAACATGAACAAATCCAGACATCCACTGTGTTGTAAGTGGGCTGAAAATGCACTTTACAAGGGTTTTATAGTATAGTATGAAAATGATAGGTCTGAAATGGTTCCACATTATCAGACAGAGAAATTATTATCAATCAATCAATCAATCAATCAATCAATCAATCAATTAATCAGAAGACATTTATAAAGCGCCCAAATCAACAAAAAATATTCTGAGGCGCATCAGATCAGACAGATACATGAAATTATTTACAATACAATTGTTGAAAAAGATAGCATTTGAGCAGTTTCTTGAATATATTAATAGTCTGGGTGTCCTTGATGTGATTTGGAAGATTGTTCCGTTCTTTTGGTTCAAAACAGGAGAATGATATGCAAATGGCACGGCATGAGTTCCTGAGCATGATAAATTGAGAAGATGTAGATTAACAGTACAATTGTTGAAAAAGATAGCATTTGAGCAGTTTCTCAAATATATTAATAGTCTTGGCATCCTTGATATGATTTGGAAGCGTGTTCCGTTCTTTTGGTTCAAATCAGGAGAAAGATCTGCAAGTGGCACGGCATGAGTTCCTGGGCACGATAAATTGAGAAGATGTAGATGATTGACATGTAAGCTATGGGCGTGGTGGTTGTAGCTGATTGACATGTAAGCTATTATAGGCGTGCGTGGTGGTTGTAGCTGGAGTAAATCAGAGATGTAAGATGGTGACTGTTTATGTGAGCTTTGTCCATATGTATGGAGTGTATGAATTTGACAGCATTCGATATGTTCCAAAGGTCAGTCCGTTCAAGGATTGTATGGATGCATCAAAGTATAATTATCATGTTATCGCTTGGATTTTGGTCAGTTTTGTGACTTGCTGCTTGTACGATGATAATTCATGCTCTTTTCACAAACTGTTGTGTTTTTCATTGTAAAGTGGTCTTAATCAAATTTAAAGGACAAATGCAAGAATAAGCATTTTACTCCATGATATATTTCTAGCCAATAAGCAAATAAATTGCTGTGGAACATACCGGCATATCTATGTTGTATCTATAGACAAATAAGCCGAATAGGCCTGCCTACTGACTAACAATTTTAACATCAAATTATATAAGCACTTAAAACATCACAGTTTTCACAATTATTGAGCTTATATTAGATTACCATACTAAAATATGTTAGCTTTAGCTCTTGCACTTGCATGCTCATGCTAATGCATCCGTCAATTGCAGTCCCGGCTCCTGGGTACCCGGGGCACTACGGGGAACTAGCCGGGACATGGCGGGGAACTCGACGGCAATTTCTGCCCCGCTAGCCGGGAAGATGTCGGAGTACTCGTCGTGGAGTCGGAGGAGCCGGGAGTGGGGGCCCGGGGAACTTGTCGGGTACTTCGACAGAGACTCGTAATCCGCATTTTATATTAAAACAATCGGACATCAATCAATGGCAATAGTCCTCTGCGCGCCGCCATCTTGGCCGTCAGCTACGCTGAAACCCCTGCACAGCACACGCACACGCTTACTTTTCCATTTTCAAGAGTACAAGTTTTAAACTTGCCGTTTTGGTCAGAATAATGAATAAATAATTATGAAACTTCAGATTTCATCGCAAATTATATGTATACCAATAACAATCGATGAAAGAAAACCATAAGTATCGAAAAATGTGTTGTTTTTAAGGGCTGAAGTTGACTCAATTTCAGACCTTACGCAGGGAATTTCCCGACGCAAAAATCACCATTTTAAAAAATGTCGCCAATTTTTCGAGGCAAAACATGATTTTTCAAAATATTATGGCATTTGATCTGAGAAGAGTTAGAATCTACCGATTTTTGCATTAAATAGAAGAGGGTTGTAGCTTCTATTTGGTACCTAAACGACTCAGAAAATCCTACGATAAGTATTTTTTCTGATTTTTTGAAATATTTACCGAGTTATTTGAAGGCGTTCCCAAGGTCGAATCTGAACGGTCGAACCCGCATTTGAACCGGAATTGAAAGTTTATTTTTTTGCTGAAAAGTTGGTAACATGTAACCTTTCAGATCAAATGCCGTATAGATTTAACGCCCAACCGCTAAAATACCTATACCGCCACTGCACGCACTGCCCTTCCCTGTCTGGTACGGCGGTGAGTGGGCGCGATTACATGATGTAGGATACGTCCCGTCAGTTGTCCATCAATACTGCACTGTCGTGCTCGACCATCGCGTTCATGAATATTACGTTAGCATCCCTTGAGGGCGCTACTGTGACAGGCTATCTGTGACGTTTGTGCAACGTGTTTCTGAAAATTAGCGATTGTTTTTTCTCGATGTCTTTTTCATTCCGATCGAATTTGGAAATACTAACTGTGCCTCAATGTTGTTAATTATCTGTTTATAATTCATAACCAATATTCTGCTAACTTTTATCACTTCAGAATGTTAATTACTGTTGATTTTTTACTCCATTGTCCATTTCGCGTCCCATTATTCCCACGTGTAAAATGCGTTGCAAGGCTGCATAATTTTGAACCCGTATGTAAAAATAAAACAAAGCACACACAGAGCGTGTTGCGGGCTGTTTGTCACATGCCGTTGACAACAAATACAGCTCAGAAACTCTTTTAATCTAAAATGATGATGCTGAGTCGCTATCTAGCACGGTACTGACTGACTACGTACGGCGGGGACTTCGTCGGGAGGTCGGCGAGGACACGCACAATTTCCCCGGGGTATAGGGCCCGAGACTTCGTCGGAAACTCGTCATCAAATATTGCCCCGCATTGCCGGGTATTCGGCGGGTACTTCGTCGGGAAGATGTCAGTTACTCGATTTTTCGAAAGCGAGTTGATGCCGACTTCCCCGCAGTGCCCCGGGTACCCAGGAGCCGGGACTGCAATTGACGGATGCATAAGAAGAACTATTTCAAACATTATCAAGTGGCTTAATGCCGATGAAGTCCAAAGGATCTTCAACCACATTTGTCTCGAAAAGAATATTATGATACGCTAGTATGTGATGCGCCAAACAATTTGTTACCTGTCATTTGAGGTTGACAATTTTTCATTTATTGATGATCATTTTATCATTTTTCAACCTCAGATTGAAGCACCTTCCACAAACTGCAATGCTTTGAGGCTATAGGAGATAACTTTTTAAAGGGCAAGGGTTGGACTATGTTAACACTTTCCACGCAGCTATTGGTTTAACCATTGTACAAAACAGATTTTTCAGAGACCTTTCTCAATTTTCAAGGTATATTTCAAGGTCTACTGAACTAATACTAGGCTTGTTTGTACTTATTTCAATGCATTTCTCATGGTGATTTCAAATATGATAATGATATTCAATAATTGTGACATTTTTAAACATTTTGTGACATTTTGGAATGTCGTCTGCAGTCGCCTGCCTCATGGAAAGTGCTAAAGATGTTGAATCGAGGGCTCCACCATACCTGTGGCCGGGCTTTGATCTCAAATTAATCAACCAGTGACTATCTTACCTGAAAAGTGAACACTGTGCTTGGTATCCAATCCTATCTAAAGGTGGCAAGGTTTCTGACAGCCATAAGCTTATCATGTCTCCTGTTGTGATCTGTTACGCACATAGGAGTTGGGTTACAGTTATGTATAGTGGAGGAATAAATACTGGCTGGCGTCGACAAGTCAAAGTGCAATTTTATGCTAAATAATGTCTTGTTTCACATCCTGGCTTATGTCTTGTTTATAAGAGGCTGTTTGTCAGATTTTTTCCTGCAATCTTAAGGAATTCATTGGAAAATTGGACTGTTTCAAATGCTTTCATATGTTGATGTGTAATGTAAGATAGTAGTTTGTGGGAAATGAATATAGTGAAACCATTAAAATAGCATGGCCAAACATATTTTTAAAGGAGAGAAGAAAAAAACCCCATACTGTCCTGTCTCAAAATTAGAATATCTTCTCCACTCGAATACAAGTGATGTTGTCAAGCCCGTTTGTGATAGTCTGTAATGTGAGAAATGCTACGGGAGGTAAATGATATTCAATGTTATTAAAAGTGTATAAGCTTCTAAAATATTTATCTGATGGAATTTATTTTTTAAACGTTTTTGCGACAGAATCTTCACACACAGATTACAAAGATACTCAAAATATACAAATTGTAATTACATAACAGTATACACCATACGTTGTATTAATCAATTTCATAAAAATGACAAAATGGCGACCTGAGTGGATTGGAAAATCATAAAAATATGAAAATTTTGATTGACAGAATTATTGATTTGTGCTGTAAATGCTGTACAGAGGGTATGATTGTGCCTACGTGCATTGGGTATCTCTGTGGAAGTGTGCACAACTTACAGATAGATGTGTACTTGGGCTGCATAAATAGATCTGACATGACTATACTTCGTGTCACCAAGGGGTGTATCCAGGGTGGGGGCCAGCGGGCCATGCCCCTCCCCCTTCCCCCATTGGCTGATGCCCAAAAAGAAGAGATAAAAGAAAGAAAATAAAAAACAATTTGGTCATGAGCTGTGAAACTGGGTCAAAATCTATGCGTTTTCAAGGGCGTAACTCTCCTAACCCCAAATTGGCCCGTCCATTAAAATACTGGATGTACTAGTATAGGGGTTGGAAAGTTAGTTGTTAACCTAATGCCGGTACAACACTTTCATTTCCACATCAATTAAGACATTCACTTAATAAGCATTTCCACATCATTGACAAATTCACTTGGTATCTTCTGAAGATAGCCTCCACTGCCCATCACACAAAGCCAAAGCTTTAAGATAATGTAAAACTCAAGGCTATGAGCATTGTGTGAACACAACTAATGGTGACTTCTGCATTGTTGGCTGTCACAGCTTCTATCAGCAAATAGGATAAATAATGTTGATAGGAATATTTATATTATCTGCTTATAAACTAAAGTAGCGTTATGGGTATCAAAGATCACTTGGGCATATGTATTTATAACCTTGGAAGTGTTTGTATACTAAATATTTACTGGTTTTGAGCAGTACAACATGACGCAGTATTAAAATATACTCCTCGCATATTAAAACAGTACATTTGATGCTGTGCTTTTTATGAAGTAGACAAGCATATATTATATTTACAATCACATTTTGACATACTGTAAAAGTGGTAATTTTTATAGAGCATGTCGAGGCATTTATGCAGTATATAGCGCATGGTGAGGCATTTACCGGACTATAGTGCATGATGTGGCATTTACCTGACTATAGCGCATGGTGAGGCATTTACTGCATTTACTGGACTATAGCGCATGGTGAGGCATTTACCGGACTACAGCGCATGGTGAGGCATATACCGCAATATAGAGTATGGTGAGGCATTTACCGCAATATAGAGCACGTAGAGGCATTTATGCAGTATATAGCGCATGGTGAGACATTTACCGGACTATAGCGCATAGTGAGGCATTTACCGGATTATAGAGCACGTCGAGGCATTTATGCAGTATATAGCGCATGGTGAGGCATATACAGGACTATAGCTCATAGTGAGGCATTTACTGGAATATAGCGCATAGTGAGGCATTTACCGGAATATAGCGAATGGTGAGGCATTTACCGCAATATAGAGCACGTCGAGGCATTTATCCAGTATATAGCGCACGTTGAGGTATTTACCGGAATGAAGCGCAAGGTGAGGCATTTACCGGAATATAGCGCATAGTGAGGCATTTACCGGAATATAGCGCATGGTGAAGCATTTACCGGAATATAGCGCATAGTGAGGCATTTACCGGAGTATAGCACATGGTGAGGCATTTACCGGAATATAGCACCAAGTGAGGCATTTACCGGAATTTAGCGCATGGTGAGGCATTTACCGGAATTTAGCGCATGGTGAGGCATTTACCGGAATACAGTGTATGTTGAGAGATAGGTGCATGGTTTATTCTATTATTGTGCTTTAAATTTAAAGGTTATATTTACATTCAATTATTTTTTCAGCGAAAGAGCATTGCTTTTGTAGTGCTCTCTGCATATTAGCTTTCATATAGTCACACTTCATGAACCAAAATAATTACCCTACTTTTCACATTAAGTATTTATAAGCACGGTAATTATATTTTGATAATTCATTAAGGATTCATAACAGACAAACACTATGTGGGCCATGGGGTCAAAGTAGTGTAAATATAAAAGTTTGGTTTTAAGCACCGACAGATGAAGACAGAAATTTGAGTGGAAGATATTTTCACAATATTAAGGGGGGAACAATTTAGTAGATGACGTGAAATGCTGTAATGTAAATATTCTGTAAAACATTTGGGCATGTGATTGGCATACAAGAATATAATTAACGTTAAGGACACTTCAAACCTTCTTAAAAGATGAAATTAAAAAAATACAATGTAGCAATGTAGGTCGTGGAGTCAAATGTAGAAAGTGTGCTATAATAGAATTTAGTAGCAAATCTGAAACATGTAACCAACTCCATTTTTATCATTAAAATTAAACTATTTGGGGGAAAACATATTTTAAAGACTAGTTTATTAAAGAAGACTATGCTTGAGATAGAGGTGTTGGTAGGTAGATTTCTGATTTTACATGTACATCAAAGAAAGAAGTGTTGATTATTTCTATCCAGTAATTGTTGATAAGAAGCAAAGTTAAAGCGGTCTCAGGGCTAGAAATTTGGCGAGAATCCGATTCTCAATTGATTCTCCAGGACAGGTTTGCGAGAGTCTAATTGGATTCTCGCAAATTTATAAAAATTACTCACAAAATCAATTGCTGAGAATCTGTTTGGATTCTTGCAAGGTGAAACAAAATTCTAGCCCTGGGCCCCTGGGTCTTCAGGGTAGAACATCCTATCCCAACTCTGTATGTCCTTCCCACCTCAAACTACACCTCAAAATATACCCTAACCCCACTTCACCCCATTCCACCTAACTCCCACTCCATTCCACCTAATCCCACCCCCCCCCCCCCATTCCTCCAACGCCAACCACACCTCATTCTACCACACCCTACCCCATCACTTCAAAGACTAAGTACATGTATAGCCAGCCATCCTATCAATGTGCATTCACATGGATGAATACCATGTCATGCTTTATATAGCCACGTCTTGAGGCTTATTATGTTTGTCGCTTATTTGTGTATTTTGAACCAAATTATTTACAAATTTATATAAATATATTCAAAAAAATGATACTTTTGATTAATATGTTATCATCTCATAAACAAGTGCAATAGTTTCCACAGAATGGCATTTTACCAGACAGATGTATTAATAATAATATGTCATGTCATAAATTATTGATGAATGCTATTAATACTGCATGTTACAGTGTGAAACATATTCATTATAATACATGTATGCTAAAAAAATGAACATTTCTCAGAATATTCAAAAATATGTATACGTTGGCAAATTCATCAATGTATTTTGGGCATCAAATTATTGATGTATAGCATGAAAATGGACCCTTGCTAATACTAAAGTTGCTTTGGTTAATGATGATCAGATCTATTTTTCCCCTTGAACTTAATTTGATCATAAATATGATTTGATCAGATCCGATATGGGACCCCTCCCCCATTTTTTTAAACCTCGAATTAAACATCTTATGCAAACTCAGGGTCCCCAATGACCCACAAGTTGTTAGCTCAGTTTAACCAAGTGCTACACCTAAGCCCTGCTACTGCCGCTGTTCTTATATTGCAGTATTGGATGCCCTATGTCACTTTGCATGTACCGTATTATCCCTATTAAGCGCCCATGCCCTTATAAGCGCCTGCCCACCCCTCTTTTTCCAAATGACTACCAAAAATTAACACCTAATAAGCGCATATCTTTTTATTCACTGTAGCTCAATATAAAAATAAAACAATTGTCCTCAGTGTGCATGCAGGGACTGGAAAGTGTACATTACATACTGTTTGTCTTGTGTGTACTCAGGGAATGGAAAGTGTACATTACTCAAAAAATGTGTACTCAAAAACAAACAAAAAGAAGATAAATGACTTTAAAAAAAAAGATAACTTAATAAGCGCCCACCCAAAATGACTTTGCTATGCGCCCTGGGCGCTTAATAGGGATAATACGGTACTAACTTAGAGCTCTTAGTTTAACCATGTACAAAACAGATTTTTCATTCAAAGTCTGTCTCAAGGAGTACTTAATCACTAGGCATGTTTGTACTTATTTCAGTGCATTTTTCATGGTGATTTCAAATATGGTAATGCAATTTAATAATTTAGCCATTTTATGACATTTTGGAATGTCGTCTGCAGACGCCTGCCTCGAAAAGTGTTAACTATCAATCGTAATGTACCTGGTAGCTATTCTTTTGACTTTCTGGACTGCTCTCAACCCGTATTTTTGTTATTCTGTGGATTCAATGTTATTCTGTGTATTACTTTGATCAGTTCAGCCTGTTTGTACACCTTAGCCATCCAGGCAATAATAAAAGTATAGCACTTATTGATTCCAAAACCTCTGCCCTGCTTGCACTCGAGCAGCGGAAATCGCAAGAGAAATAGCGACGGTTGGTGTATTTGAGTCATGAGACTTGAGACAAGACTAAGAGTATATTTGATAGCTTGAATTGTGTTGCTTCTGACGGCATGGTATTATAATACTGCATATATCTCCGAATAGCATTGAGCGCTATTCTACGGAGGGTGTGCTGCTGATACGTGGAAGCTGTCTAGAGATGATATTAGAATTATCAAATCGACGAGGCCAAAATCGCTTGAAATGGGGAATAATTGTTTCTTATATTGTAATACATGCTGTAATGTATCTCGTACTTGTATTCCTCATGTTTAAGCTGTAGAATTCATGTTTAATTGATGAGAAAAGAACTCCTAGAATGATCACTTAAAATAGTAATATTTCTTACAGATATGTTTGAATTGTCTTGATATTTTCAAATTGTACATATTTTAATTGAAGCATCTCAAATTACAAACAAATTACTGAAACCGCGTCTGCAATATTCAATCACTCATAGCAATTGTGCTGTAAATAATCCTGATACCCACATAGTACATTAGAGTGAGAAAAAAAGTCTTTGAAAAATGTGTAGCTTTAAGATTTGAAATGGCTTCCATGAATGTCAGACTACCTCAGGATATAGGCCCTATCTAGTTTGGGCGACGGAAAAACAAATCCTGTGCTACGGGCCCGACCGACCCATTTAAAACAAAATTGGTGCACATGGCAAATGAATACCAACCAAAGAATTGTTTTTGGCTTATCAAAAATCAGCAGCATTTGTTCATTATAATGTTTGATGGTCACTGTGAAAGGGGTGGGGGAGGGGGGGGGGGGGGCGGAACCAATCCAACCTGAGAGGTCCGGTACTCCATTTCACTGTAGAACAGATGTCTTTTTTTGTTGCTTTATAAGCAAACATGTAATAGTCTTTTGGACCTGGTGAGAGGGAACATTCAACCAGAATTGTGACAAATTAGTTGATAGAACACAACAACAACAAAAATTCTCTCAACTGACAGAAGATAATGTCCTCCTATATATGTAACCAGTCGCATTGAAAATGACATGTCGTCTGCAAATGCAGTTTTGAGATAGAGGCCAATATATTTGGTGAAATATAGAGAAAATAATAGAAAAAAACATGCTTCTTCAAATCATATCTTGTGTTTACAAAGTTCGATTAGCTTCAAGCAACATGGTATCATTTTAAAGCTTAAAATATGCTCTTTCAAGTCATACCAATAACTCAGATTTGACCCGGGCCCCCAACATGTCCATTTTGACGAGACGAGTCACATAATATACAAACAAGTTTTTCCTGACAAACGTACCAATAATAAGACTTGGATTTGACTGACTACAGAATGCAGACACTTTGTTTCCTGTTTTGCCTCATGCAATATCCTAATCAGACATTATAATGGCTTTCCAATATAAACTCTATATATGGCCAACCGTACCGTAAACGTGGATATGTTCGCGCTACATTAATTCACTCTTTACCTCTCACAAGGGTCATAAGGCAAACAAAAAAATTGACATATTTTCGGCCAAATTATTTTTAGACAGATTTTGGGCCAGAAAACGGCCGATTTACATTATTTGAGAAAAAAAATTGTAAAAAGAATTCTTTTTTTCCTCGCCTAAATGCAATATATTCTTGTATCACACCGAAATAAGACATTCAATATTATTGTTATCATTTATAACAGACTGAACATTTGAAAAGGAAAAACCTAATTAGCCAGAACTGACCATAATCCAAGCGAAATTGAAACGCCGATCTAAAAAATATACTAGTGTACATCTTCTGCGCTTTGTAATTTTTGTTTTAAATTGTTGCCATTCGGGGACTTTGGTGTACAATATGGTCAGATATCAGCAAATCAGATGCAAATAACCATGGATTCTATGCATGTTATAACATCAAATTAAAATTTCTGTCTATTGAAAATCTAATACCGTGCATGTAATCATCGGGGCACTGAACTCCTCCCCCAAGTGAAAAAGATGCAGGGGTGTGTGTGTGTATCTTGTCCAGATCTTTTGCCTGAATGTTTTAAAGGTCATTGACACACTAAAATCCTTTTATCAGGCATGCATGTCCATGAACACAAACTTGCTGTAAATTGTTAAAAATAGCTTTGATGACACTATACATGATGATCAGGGTCTTCCTCTAGCTTCATGCACTATACAGCCTTGTGCATTCCCAATTTCTCAACTTAGAAATTCCATAAATATTGAGGTTAAAGAAAATCCATTCCATTGATCAGTATTTTTTTATCGTGATGTCAAGCTGACCTTGGATCGAATCCAGGCAGAGTGCGTGCATGTCGGACAATCTGTAACCGACTGAGCTAACGGGTAGGGCAGGAGCATGGCATGAGATTGTAGTAGCCTGTGTGTAGGATGGTTCGGGTTAAAGGTAGATGTTCTGATTTCTGGCCCGATTTTCAACTCGATACTTTCTATTTTACATGAAAGGTCATCCTTAACATTTTCGCATTCCAAAGTTTGAGTTGCATAACTCCAATGGTTCTTATTTTAGAAGCACAAGTTCACAATAAATTTGCCCCTTGAGAAGTACACAAATTAATTCACCACATTTTAGCCGTTCATTTCTAAATGAAACATTTCTGGCCCCTAACATTTTACAGACAGAAGAGAAAATAAGGGGATTCTACTGATATATCAAAATATCTTGATGTGAAAAAAAAAATCATAGCCAAAAAAAAGTGATCGGAACATACACCTTTAACAAAGAAATACTGAAGTCGAGGCTCAGCTATTTGAAGGGTTTCTGAACATGTACTAGCAATTTCCAATGGTCGGAGATAGTTTATGAATCATGAAAACATTTATGATGGCAAGGACGTCTTCCGATAATTTGATTTGATTGAATTAATTCCAACAGTCAGAGATATGTCTGACCTTACGGAGCAACAAGCCAGCTGGTCCCGTATTTTACTCCCGGGGGAAGGGTTGGGGGGGGGGGGGGGAGGTACTTAAATTATTTTTGATGGGGTGTGCCCTGGGTGGTTTGAAATCCTGTCCTACTTTAAGGGGGTATTTTTACCTCGAAAAACTGACTGATCTGACTGGGCTTTTTCACGATTTGGGACCCATGTTTAGCGGTGTGTTATTTTCCTGGTTTGGGACCCATGTTTAGCGTGTTTTTATTTTTATTTTGGGACCCATGCTTTCGATATAAAGTGACCCATTCGGCAGCACATACCTGTATATATATACCTTATATATATATATATATATATGTGAGTAAAAAAACCCACCCACCCATAGACTTCACCTGCAAAGTCCCCCTTTGATATGCTACATCACATTTGTGGTAGATCCGTCCTGACAGAGGGAAATAATTCAGCACAATTGTTCATATTTTCTTACTGATAAATGCTGCAAGGTAAAGCCACTTCAACAATTCAGTTTATTAGATAGAGAATAATGTCAAGCAGTGAACATACCAATAGACCCATTCAAATTAACACTAACAGCATTTTAAATTATCCCATTTGCAACTGACCATCTCACCACAGCACCAGCAGGGATAGACGTTATGGAAAAGTAATTATTTCTGCAGGGATAAATTCACATCGGCCAAATTCAAACAATATATCTCCTTTGCGATTTTGATTTTGTTTACAAAGACCGATGAACTTGAAATGGAACCTTCCTCATGTTTTTGCCCGTTTACCTGCCTAGTGACAAAAAGTGGTAAGGGGCACACATTAAAAAAAAAGTGTGAAAATTAAAAATTAATGTAGCCTAAAAAATGTCTACTTGTACAATGCTCATTGCTCGTCACTACTTGAACTACGGATACTGTTCTGTATGTTCGTCATAGATGATGACACCACGACCCGCTTGCTATTTTACTTTTACGGCTGAAATTCTTTCACAGCTTCACAGGAGTAATTTATGCTGAAACATTGTTACATTGTGGTAGGTGCACATGGTTCTACGTTGAATAAGGGAAATGTTTAAATATTTAGTTTTTTTTGTAATATTTTGTTAAAATTGTCAATAAGAAAACAGTGTACGACTTTTAGTCAAGAATTTCACTGTATCTTGGAGCAAATTGTGAAAACAAACTCTCTGTTAAATCAATACATTTGCATGGGAAGTTTGGAAACGGAAAAAGCGTGTTGATAATTGATCCGAATAATGGGTGTAGGATGAGGTCTCTCTCCATGGAGGCGTATGATGTTGGAACAAACAAGATAGCGATTATTTTGTATGACCTTGCTAATATGGGATTGACGTTTTTCCCCATGTTGACATGTGGCCAGAACTAATACTGAGTTGACAGCTTGTTGACAAGATCGAGTTAGGAGTGGGTCATATTTGAGGGTAAAAAAGGTCTCCGCATGCGTCGGGGATCGAACCCGGACCTCGTGCATGTACTGCATGTACATGTTAGTCTGATACTAAACCGACTGAGCTATACGGGTCAGGTTGAACTGGCGATCGTACAGTACAAGATTGTAGCACTGTGGGGTTTTGTAGTATCTAGGAGCGTTAGGGTTAATGCATCTTTTTCCCAAGTATGATATCCATACTATTACTATCAATGATTTCTATGGTATTGGTATGATACTTTCAATACAAGCACTCCCCAAAATCAATCGTAAATGTGATTTTCAAAATATGTATACACATTGGCATTGCTGTACACTACGAACAACGACAAACTGGGTCATGACATTGCAAGCTATTCCAAAATGGTATCTATTTTTGCTTGCTAAACAAAAATTACATTTAAAATAAAGATAAGGGGGAAATCAGATTAGAAATAATTTTCCCCCTCTCACAATCTATAAAGCGACCACCCTGTGGCCTTTGCTGAAGTCTGCAGACTCAGCATCCCGTCTTGTACATGTAGTAGTAAGCGTACCAGACATACTTGGCATATTGTGAAAACCACTATTTTTGCGGACCAAGTTTTTCACGCTTTCCAACCTTTGAGCCGTTTGGGTGGGTTGCTTAATTTGATGAAATAGCGAGGTATTGTACACTGTAGCAAGTCTTATGTAGCTTTATTAGATAATATTCATTTTTTTAGTGTCTTAATATTTGTGGTTTCCCGTTGATGCACGATAAGTGCGAAAATAAAGCCACCTTGAAAATGTCAGATTTTAC
This sequence comes from Ophiura sarsii, assembly GCA_035610835.1. Lineage (NCBI taxonomy): Eukaryota > Metazoa > Echinodermata > Ophiuroidea > Amphilepidida > Ophiuridae > Ophiura > Ophiura sarsii. Next base: position 25,422,679 of record CM069458.1, read on the forward strand.
AGTATTCCAGTCAGACTGATGTACACACACACAAGCTTTTTTCTCTTCTTTTTCACAATGATTGTATGCAGTATTGTTGCCTAGGTAATGCAAGATTATGCAGACAAAAACATGTAGCAGAGAATATTTTTAGAAAGTTGATTTAGAAATATATGGAGAAGAGAATTTTTCTGGCCGTTATTGGCATTTTAGCAAGTCTCCCATCCATCTAAGTTATTCATTCAGTTATTGTACCATTTGCATAATAAAATGTTAAAGAAATCTGTGTGTTGATACATTTACAATGTTGTGTTGCATAGACCAACACATTTAAAAATATTCACTAGTTTTTATGTTCTCAAAAATGCTATAGATTCCGTAGAAAGACAATACTATAAAAGTAGAAATGTTCACGCTTTTCACGCTCGAAGCAGCTATCGCGAAAATAATAACACGCAAATATATTTCTTTTGCAAATATATTTCTTTTGCAAATATATTTCTTTTGCAAATATATTTCTTTTGCAAATATATTTCTTTTGCAAATATATTTCGTTTGCAATATATTTCTTTTGCAAATATATTTCTTTTGCAAATATATTTCTTTTGCAAATATATTTCTTTTGCAAATATATTTCGTTTGCAATATATTTCTTTTGCAAATATATTTCTTTTGCAAATATATTTCTTTTGCAAATATATTTCTTTTGCAATATATTTCTTTTGCAAATATTTTTTTTGTGCAAATATATTTCTTTTGCGTATAGCTCTATATGGGATAAAGCTACAACTCGCAAAGTTAAAACACGCAGAATAGTTAATAATCTTCAAATCCACAAACAATTAATCGTGTGACAATTACCACTTTTACAGTAGTTAAGAGGAAGAGGATCAGTGTAAAACAAGGATTTTCTTGTACTTTTATGTAAAGCAATGAATATAAGGCCAAGTAACAAAAATAATGTGTTTCTCATGCAGACTTTTTTTTAAATCAGTGAGGGGCTGTCCTTACTATTTGTTATTTTTTGGATTTTTTGTTATTTTCAGAAGCCAAATTACAAGCTTTTTGCAAGAATTGTTTCGATATTCGTATCACTATCTATGCCAACGAGTGGTTCTCGCGTTTTTTTCATTGAAATATAGTTGAAAATGATGGACACACTCACACACAACAAAGACAGGTATTTTTGTTGTTGGAATTTTGAAGGAATTATTGAAAATAACAAATAACAAAAATATTGCAGCGGCCTAATTAAACCACAGGAACTGTTCTATAAGCCCCCAACCTTTAATTTTAAAATTTGTTAAAAGAATTGGAATTTTTAGACATTTCTAAAAATTGTTTAGAAAATCTTTGATTTTTTTTCCGAAACCCTTTTTTGTATGAACATTTTTGAACATTTTGAACATTTGCTAACAATTCTGAAAATCCTTTGACCAACCTTCTTCAAAGGCCCTTATGCAAGAAACCTCTAGGTGAAAGCTGCTCTCTACTTTTTCAATTTTTCTCAGAAACTGCTTCGATGAACACTCTACACATTTAATTGCCATATCGCACCCTTTCTTGCCACGTAATGGATCCAGCATCCCTTTTCCTGGAAATTAGAAGAGAAAAAACACCTTAAAAGACAAATAAGCGGATGCAGTTTAGTGTGTGCTAAGCAATGAGTGATTTGGTTGAGTCAGATGTCTATTCTGTGTTACGAACTGCCTTTACCATGGCAACGCAAGATTAAAATGATTAGCAGATAGCTGATAATAATACCTGTATGTAATATGGTAAACATCTTGTATTTGAAACACATAATAGAAACAGTTAAAAATAAGGTTACCGAATAGATAGGGGAGACCGGGGCTAATTGTTAAAGGAGCTGGTTATTACAGCGCTGTATGGGACAAGTGCCAATTTGTAATGGTGATAATATACTAAGGTCGCTTTGCCATCCGGGTCGTTCCTGATGATCTAATTTACGTCATTTGATCTTCAAACGTCTCTATTTTAGTCAGCGGAGACAACATGTGACTTTCAAAAAGTCGCACCAGGTCGATAAGCCTGAATCGCTGCAGTTGATTTCAATCCAACGGCTGACTAGTATGTAATGAGCGTTATGCTAGTTTTTGCCGATGGTAGTCATTCAATAATTTGTCCATGCCGCTAAGTAAAGCACAATACATGTTTAACCCTAACCCCTCATGGGTATTTTTATCAATCAAGCTAACCGGGGGGGGGGGGGGGGGGGGGGGGAATAGGACAAGTAAACACAGAAAAAAGGTGAGTGCTGTCCCCGGGGATCGAACCCAGGCAGCCGCAGCCGGAGTCCTGGTGATCGTGCATAACTCTACCGGGGTACTGGCTCCCAAAATTAAATTTTCGGAGCCCATGTACCTTTGCGTGATTGCGCAATCAGATTGGGGAATGGGAGTGCACTGACGCGGTGCTTCTGTTGGATTTAGCAGGGTTACAGTCAATAGTTAGGTCACCCAAGCCCTATATGAAAGCTATGAAGATTGTTAAACGGGGTCAGTCGTCACAAACATGCACAAACACAATAGTGAAACGACCTTGCTATTGTCATGCTATTGTCAACACTCCCTACACAGAGGTCTGCAGTGCAAATCTGTACGAATTTCGCCATTGAATGTCTATGGCAGATTTCATTCCGTGGTAAAGCTATCAGGTTTCCGTGGTCTTCGCTATCTCCAAGCAGATAGAGCAATACGTACATGGACTTTTTTGTAGACGAGGGTTCATTTCATGATTTGGTGAGGTTTAGAATGAGTTAGGATTCCTGTAATTTTGAAGACCACGGATTTTCAAAACGTGAAATTTCCGACATTGTACGACATGAATTTGTCACCAAACGTGTTTAAAACTATACATTTTACCCTTCTGCAGATGTAATTGACCCTCCTCTAGAATTCTACATGATTTTTAACACGTTTCGTAGTTTTTGAGATGCCCAAATAGACCATTTTCCGAAGCTATTTCTAGCAAATATTGCAATCACTGATACTCCTTTGTTTTCTTGCGTATAACAAAATATGACATGCAGCGTGACCTCCCTACTGGCTGGGTTAGGGTTAACAAACGACCGTGCCATTGATCGCTGACAAGTTGTTGATGCCAAGATCTTCGGATGCTACTTTATTGAGCTACAGCGGTCAAAAAGATGGGCCCTTATTAGGTGTTACTTTTTGTCACGTTGTTCGCTTATAAGGGCATGGGCGCTTTAATTAATACCAATGATATATACCTACTTTACTTCAGGTATTGGGAGATATTTGAAATGGGTCTACCTAATATTAAGTCCGTGCTCATAACACAAGCAATAACATTTGTGTTTTTAACGATTAGAGACTACTGTAAAAGTGGAAATGTTTGCGCTACATTTATTTTCGCGCTCTTCGCGCTCAAATCAGCAAGCGCGAAAATTAAAATGTGCGAATATATTCGTTTTGTATGTAGGTCTATGCATGGAAGCTCAAAATCGCGAAAATAAAAACAAGCAAAATTGTTCAAAATGTGCAATGCGCGAAGATTTACACGCGCGAACATTTCCACTTTTACAGTAGTTTAACATATTAGCAAGGAAAACAACATCTCAATCTTTAAATTTGCATTTTCTTTGTATCAAGTTTCAATTCGGTCTATGTCCTCGTCGAAATTGAAATGGTTCTACACAAAATACTTCAGTCCATACCCACCCCCTCCTCTTTGCTTACCAATGTATAACATAACACAAGCACTAACAACCATGTACTTTACGATTGGATAGTAGTGTTAGTATATTAGAAAGCAAGGAAAACAACATCTCAATCTTTAAATTTGCATTTTCTTTGTATCAAGTTTCAACTCGGTCTATGTCCTCATCGAAATTGAAATGGTTCTACACAAAATACTTCAGTCCATACCCACCCCCTCCTCTTTGCTTACCAATGTATAACATAACACAAGCACTAACAACCATGTACTTTACGATTGGATAGTAGTAGTGTTAGTATATTAGAAAGCAAGGAAAACAACATCTCAATCTTTACATTCGCATTGCCCTTTGTATTAAGTTTCAATTCCATCTCTACGTCGTCGAGTTGAAATGGGTCGGATTTCACGTCAAGTGGCTAGAATAGACCTGGTTACAATCTTATCTATTTTGGATAGTAGCGCAGGTACAGTGCATTGATTTGTTAGCGAAGGAATAAGGAGAAGACAATTTTTTACTTTGGAGTTCACCCACGTAGGCTTATTTTTCAAATATAGATGTTATTGAAATCAAAGAACATCAGTGGTATGGTGTGTCTTATAATCAATGCTAACATAAAGCCAAAAATAGAATAGAATAAACAATTTGTTTCCTGTAGTATTCTTAAATTTCTTTTTTTCCTTTTTTGGGGGGGGGGGGGGGGGGGGGGTGGTGGCAGAGAGCTGTATTAAAAATAATAAACCAGCTAATATATGCCCTAAAATCCATAATATTTTCAACATTATTTTTATCATTAGACATCTATTTATTTCCATATGACAAAGTTTTACAAACAACAATAATATCAAAACAAATCAACCAGACAAAATTAAAATAACTTTATGACAATATGGAGGAAAAGGCAGCAGGGCCAATAAGGCCTGAAAGTTGCCTATCCCATTGCTTTGGGGGAGGTGTTACAACATCAAAAAAGACTAACAAACAAGACGATGGACAGTGCTCAAAAAGAACCTAAGGGCTTTGAGATAAGTTTTGAGATAATAGTTTTAGATTAAGCTGTTGTTTTGAAGAACGGTGCACAATTACAAAATTTCTACTAAAAATGGAACCAAAAATATTTATTGAATGCTTTTCCAAAACTAATGTTATATTGTAATTCCTCCTGTTTTTACACATCTAAAGATAATAATACATGTAGTTCTATTCAAAATGATGTGTCTTTGACCAGATGCTGTAATGTCATATTCTAGTCTAGGAAAAAGAGATAACACAAATTGAGTACATGGATATCAGGCCAAATTTAAAAGGAAAACCTGCTCTACGGCTTAAACCAACCCATCCATATTATAATTTGATATTTTTAAATTAACAGTTTTCAACAAAATTAACATAAGAACATTTTTGAAAAAAAATTAAAAGTTTGTTTGTATGTTTTTGAAAATTGCTGAGATTGTTTTGAAATTCTTTGGAAAACAAATCTTGAACATTTTTTGGAAAATATTTGAAAATTTACATGCACGAAAAATACCCTGTCCAACCCTACCATATAGAGGTCCATCTCCATAAGGAACCGGTTTGGCTTGGTTTTTTTGTTGCCTGGTTATATTCCAAACAAGCCTAGAAGATAGAATTAACACAAATTGTATACTGTGAAAGTGGAATTTTTTGCCATACATATATTTTTGCGTTAGAATGAGCTTCCGCGCAAATATATTTCTTTTGCGTATAGTTCTATGTGATGAAACTACAAATCGTGAATTTAAAAATACGCAAAACAGTTCAAAATCCGCAAAATTAATCCCACGAAAATAACCACATTGACAGTACTTGGATATTAACACTTTCCACGCGGCAGGCGTCTGCAGACGACATTCCAAAATTGCACAAAATGTTTCAAAAATTTAAAAATAATTAAATGTTATTACCATATTTGGAATCACCATGAGAAATGCATTAAAATAAGTACAAACATTCCAAGTATTGGTTCAGTAGTTCTTGAGATAGGCTTTGAAAGGTTTCTGAAAAATCTGTTTTGTATTTGGTAAAACCAATAACCGTGTGGAAAGTGTTAAAGAAGCCGAATGTACAGAATCGACCATGGTGAATTAGAGTTTGAGGGTATGCAATCAGTGGTGCGGCTTTGATCATTAGAGGTTTGATAACTGCAGGCTAAAGGCTAAACATTATTGACATTTTTGTGAGCATAGAGGATTTGGTTTTGAGACCCGACATTGATCAGTTTGAAATTGTTACTTTAGGCTTTGGACGAGATAACCGCTGTGTGGGATGTGCGTATGGAATGTTTCCACCAAGACAAGGACCGTGAAAGATTGGTTTTTTTTTGCTTACTTCAATTTTAGCGCAAGGTTGAATTAAAACAATTGTGTGTTGTTAAATTTCATCTTTTATACTTGTAGATATTCATGTTTTTATTTTTGCACACATCTTATGTTGAACAAAAAGCACAGGGGAGGGGGTACTCAAATTAGTTTTTGATTTTTTTTGATTTTTTTTTTTTGATTTGGGATTTTTTTGTTCTTTGGGACCCATGATTATTTTCTTCTTTTTTCTTCATTTTTTTTGCGATTTGGGTTTTTCAGTACAAATCAGACCTCATGTTGAGGGAATTTTTGCAAAAAACCCTGACTCATTTAGGCGGCACATACCCGTATGCCTATATATGTGTGTACCCCCTCCACCCACCTCCCCCCGGCTAAAGGGTGAACAGAAGCACAAAATGTTCAAATGTCGTCAGTACAGTAGTGTAAAGCATGAAATGTTCGCAGCATTAACATTTCGTGAATCACCGACTTCGGCCTTTTTGTGGCATGAAAATGTCGCGAATGTGTAGAGTAGTCATTACAGACCTTTAAAAAGCAAAACATTCTCGTGCATGAACATTTCGCGAGTCAGCTGCACTCGCAAAATTCGTGAAATGTTGATGCACGCGAACATTTCATGCTTCACAGTAGCTATGAATAGTTGAAGATGCCATTTATTCATAATTTAATACTATACATCGTAATGAAATATTTTGCATTGGCTGGCGCCGAATCATATTTTGTAGATTATCTTTTGAGTGGTATATGAGCTACACATAGTTTAAAAAGTTTTAAGATTAATTCTCAATTTGACATTTGGCATGAATATAAGGATATTTAATTATTAAATAGATTTGGAAGTAATGCATCAAATGTAAAGATTTTCAAGCAAGTCTGTACTTAAGACTTCAATTGTTTAAAAGGCTAGAATTTAAAATGCTGAACTACTGTAAAACCAGAAATATTCGCGAGTTTAAAATGTCACGAATCGGCAATAGTGGCCTAATTCACGGCATGAACATTTAGTGAATGTAACATTGCAGCCAGGTAGATTGGAAATATTTGCGGCATGCATTTTTCGCGAGTAAGTGCTCCTCGCGAAATTAGCGAAATTTATATGCATACAAACATATCTGGTTTTACAGTACTTCGAATCAGCATTGTCGCTGTTCTGTGGTTAAGACCTTGCATATTTGTCTGGCCCTTCAGCATGTATAAAGTAAAACTGCTCAACGGTTATGCGTAGGAAGTGTTGCTTTATACATGTTCAAGGGTAAGACACTCACAAAGCATTGATGTGATTTGGCCCCTGAACATGTTTAGAGCAGACTGCCCTAATAAGGTTGACAGAACAGCAATGACATGGTAAAATCAAGTAAAATATAGTCACAAAAAGTTAAAACAAAGGGTATACAGGCAGTCAATACTGTGTTCACAGGCACTGAATGTCCATTTCTTGAGTGTTATCAAATCTATTGGAGACTTTGTATTATCGTTAATTAACAAAAAACACCTCTTTTCTTTGATCGTATGCACATCAAACCTCAATTGCAAAAACTGTTTCTTAATTTGAAGTTAATATTTTATGATTTCACAAAATGAATACAAAACAAAATAACTGTCACTCAAACTCGCATTTAATGTTTTAGTCTTCTATTAATTTACATGCTACAGTCTGTATGCTGACTTTTCAAAAATGTAAAGCAGAAAACTTTGGGCGCTACTTTTAACGCATGCACATCATACCTCATTTGCAAAAACTGTTGTAGTTAATATTTTATGATTTCACAAAATGAATACAAAACAAAATAACTGTCATTCAAACTCACGTATGTGTTAGTCTTCTATTGATTTACATGCTACAGTCTGTATGCTGACTCTTCAAAAATGTGTCCAACACAGAACATGCATACTAAGTGAACTCTTACCTTTCCTAATAATCAGTTTAATGTTACGAGCAATATTTAGTTCATGGGTTTATTATGTTAGGCCAAATCAAAATAAAAAACTAGTTTCTCGTCCTAACTTTTGAATAAAAGGAGGATGAGGGCACTTTTTAATTTTTTTTAGAAAACAATGCAAAATCACCTTAGGCATTACCAGCGTGGCATTGCATGATTGATTGCGGAAGCGGACGAGGCTTTTGTAAAATATGTTTATTTCATGGTTCTGGGGAGTTGGTTAATACAAATCCTGATTTAAAATGCTCATTGGACTCAAGTAAATCTATTACCAAGATATCAGCTTTTAAAAAAAAAATTTAAAAAAAAGTTATGGAAAGATCAATAAAGAGAAAAAAAAGAAAATGATAGAATTCCTGAAAAATTATGTGGGAGGGGACGAGAAACTGCTTTATATTTTTACTTGGCCTAAGCTAAAAGATTGGCAACTGAATATAGGCAGTGACAAATCCCTGGTGTAAGCAAAATTCTAAGCCATATCTTTTGACGCACCAATGTTTAGGAAAACAAGCAATGTTTAGATCCTGAGTTAGTTTATTATATAATACCATACTGTAAAAGTGTAATTTTTTGCTTGTGGAATTTTTCGCACTTTGCACATTTTGAACAATTTTACTTGTATTTATTTTTGCGATTTTGAGCTTCCTTATATTACATAGACCTACATACAAAAATAAATATATTCGCGCATTTGTATTCGTGCTTGCTGATTTTAGCGTGAAAAGTGCGAAAATAAATGAAGCGCGAACATTTCCACTTTTACAGTATTATAAGCTACAAGATTTTGTCATAAAAGATTGTCATCTTATATAGGTCTTGGTAGTAACAAATCTCAGGTGTAACTAAAATGTTGAACCGTATCTATAGACGCACCAATGTTTGGGGAAAACACGCGGATATTGGATTGGAGAAGAAATCCCAGCTGGTTCTGATGGAAGTGGGACAGTGCATCAAAACAGGCATGGTTGTTTTATGTATGAAAACATTCGTATATTTCATGAAAGGCAAAGCTTTCTATCCCCTAATTCAACACGAAATTTGGTAACCATGATCGTTTTAAATATTGCTGAAAATGGGTATATTTTTAGAATCCAGTTTCCGGCAGCATGGTGCTAAGCATAGGTTTCCAGTTTCCAATACAATTTATTCCGTTAAAAATATACTACCGGGTTCCAAATTGTCGGTTCCTTTCATCTATGCTTAGCACCAAGCTGCTTGAAATGAGATTCATATTTTTAGTGTCGCCGTGGACCTTGAAAACATGAAAATAGGGGGTATTTTATGAATCAAGTCTTTGTGAAATTCGGGAAAAGGGGGCGTTTACTCATGGAGTTTGTACACAACCTTATCAAATCCTAGGCTATTTGATCAGAAGATGGTAACAACTCAAATCCACTATTTTGGGGTACACCAGTTCATAACACAGGACCATAAACACCTAATAATTTGGAGCAACATGTTTTATCTATTTTACTTAGATATAAAGTGTCATTGCAAAGGGGTGTTTGAAATACTAGTAATTGAAAACTAAAAAAATAGGGGGGGGGGGGGGTATTTTAACCTCAATTTTGCAAGCAAGGGGACTAAAATTAATGGAAAATCCTTGCAAAGGAGGACTTTGACAAAATGAAGAACGATCATGGTTTTCCAACTTTTGTGTCGAGTTGGGGGCTGGGGTTTCTATTGATTGAAAAAAGGAAAATTTCATAATTTTGTACCCAAAATTGCTGCAGAAATATGTAGTTGTGAAAATTAATAACATGACAATATTGTGCTTTTAGGTCTATTACTATTTGACCTGCTTTTACAAAACCAGGAATTTAGAAATAATCAAGTCAACAAGTACTGTAATATCTTCAGCAAATTATTTATAGGCATTTTGAGGTGTAGTTATATAACCTGGAATTTGACAATGAAACAAGGAGTTTCCGTCTGCCCACCTTTCCTTATAAGCAAGGCATGAAAGACAATCAAACAGTACTGTAAATATGAATTAGTCATTCTTCTACAAATTAGTCCAATGAGCATCAATTTGACTAAAAGGTTGACTAATTTGTTTGTACAGTGAATGTATTCAGGCTTCTTTGGGGGTGCTTTAATTTAAACCCATTAGTGTCGTTATCATTACACTTTATCAGAGAGCTATTTCTGTACTTAATCCATTGATAGGATAAATCATATAAGGCCAAAATAACAAAAATAATGTGTTTCTCGTCCGGACTTTTTTAAAAATCAGTGAGGGCGGCCCTTACTATTTGTTATTTTTGGATTTTTTGTTAAATTTCAGAAGCCAAATTACAAGATTTTTGCAAGAATTGTTTCAATATTCATATTACTATCTATACCAACGAGTGTTTCTCGCGTCTTTTTCATTGAAATATAGTTGAAAATGATGGACAGACACACCCCCACACAGCAAAGACAGGTGTGATTTTTGAATTCTTTTTGAATTTTTTTTAGAATTGTGAAGAAATTTTTGAAAATAACAAATAACAAAAATATTGGAGCGGCGTCAAAAATCGTTGCGGGCGGGGACGTGAAACACATAATAATGTTTGTTACTTGGCCTAATTTTATGGAACATACATCAGTCTGTGGATTATTCATAATTCACATATATCTATCCACGTTTCTCCATCTACTTCTGTTGAACCCAATCCACTGATGGCATAAATGTTAATTATAGTTAAAATTATATAATATTATGGAGCACAACAAATTGTGTCTGTGCAAAGAACGTAATTCACATATTGTATAATGTGAATATAATACATTATGTAGGAGCATCAGATATACCATCAGTTATTTATAATAGCATGCAAGGTTGAACCTCATCACTTATGTGTGTATTGGATACATAGAATATGTCTGTTCAGCTCAGATATTCACCATTAACTCAAGGGGGAGGGGTTCTACGGGCCGACAAACACATATTTTTTTATTCTTTTTTATTTAAACAAATTATTGAAAATTTCGAAAATTGTAGAAAATGTTTAAAAAAATGAATAAAAAAATAACACCCAACTGACTGACCCTAAAAGGTCTGAAATTTGGTAGAACAGTGCTTTATTTCCTGCTTTAACTTATATGTGACCCAACACATCAAAATGGATATGTTGGAGGCCTGAGTCAAATCTGAGTTATTGGTTTGACTTGAAAGAGCACATTTTAAGCTTTGAAATGACACCATGTTGAAGGTAATCAGACTTAATTTGAAGAAGCATATTTTTTTCTCTATTATTTTCTTTATATTTCACCAAACATATTGGCCTCTATCTCAAAACTGTGTTTGCTGACAACATGTCCTTTTTCATGCGACTAGTCACATATATTAACCAATTAGACTATACACATTATTGTCATATTTGAAGTCAGAGCCCCCACAGTTCAATGTCTGAATGCTTGCTTATGAAACTAAAATTTGCTCTTATTTTAGTCTTCAAAATAGAATTGGAAACTAAATAGTTTTTGCAGAGAAGCAGTTTCAACAAGAGAGTGGTCGAAAAATGCATTTGAAACACTTCACAGATGCAGATGGCACATATCATTTGTATAGCATGCATTTATATTCTTACAATGAGACATTTTTGTGCTGCATTTATTTGTGCGCTTTTTATTGCGAACCAGCTACTACAAAAATAATAACACACAAATATATTTCTTTTGCGTATAGGTCTATGTGATCAAGCTACAAATTACGAATTTAAAAACATGCAAAACAGTTGGAAATGGGGAAAGCGTTAATTAATCGTCTGCGAAAATTACCACTTTTACAGTACGGTAGCCTATTGCGTCTCAGAGAACCTGTTTTGGGCCCTTCAATGCATGCAATGTGCAAACGGCATCCCAGAGGCTTATCCCTGTAATAAATCACTTTGCAATGTAATAGTCTTTGTCTTGTGATAATAGTATTGCAAGAGATGGCAAAAATAGAAAAAACAAGGGTCATTAACCCCCTCGCTTGATAATTTACCCGTTATATACCTCAAATTACTCTGAACAGTCTCACTCACAGTAGTATGTTAAGGGGACGGGAAAAAGAAACCTGTTTTTCGGGCATATGGAGCTCTCCAGTGGTGTAGAAATGCGCGCGTATTGCTCAAAAATGTTTGACTTTACACTTACGTTTGCTATGCTTGAGGTACATTTTGGGCTCTAAACAAGCTTGTACCAAAACATATTGCATTTTGGGGACATAGTGCGCATGCAAGGCGCGAAAATTGTCTATCTGTGTACTTTTGCCCATCATAATTCCATGATTCCGACAGTGCCACCTCAACCGACACAACAGTCAATATTGGGGGAGGGGGGGGGGGGGGGGGAGGGAGGAGATCGCCCCACCTGCCCTCTGGCTACGCCACTGGAGCTCTCATGTAGGGTCTGTCAGCTGGGCTTTTCTTTTCCCCTTTTTTTCTGCTCCTTTTTTCACCCTTAAAATGACACAAAAAACACAAAACACATTTTGTCGTTGTGACAAACTATAAAAACAAATTTGGGTTGGTATTCATTTGTGCATGAAATTTTCCACTCCCAATTTCTAAAAAAAAAGAGTTGGTTGGGCCCGTAGAACAGGGTTTCTTATAGTCATTTACCTAATGACCATTAGAGAAAGATTGTGTTACATTGCATTACTGTGAAAATAAGTCATTCTTAAGGATTTTATTTACAAAAACAGGACCTTTGCTTAAGGATTTCTTAACAGAAAGGGGACCAATAGAACAGCACATCCGCATGCACAACAAGTAATATATGAACACCTCTAGGCCTCAGGTCTCCTTGCTATAGCAAACCCCTAGGTAAGCTTTTCCCCCACAAGAGATCCCTCAGGCCGCACCTGTTAGCTGCCTGCCTGCAATAAAACTAGGTTATTTGTTTATTCATAATTTGTTTATTTGACTTAATGCACCAAAGGAATTGATTCGCCAAGTATGCTGTACACCCACTCTGACGAGAAACGCTTATTGGCAGCTGGGCGTACCGGATAGCTGCCTTGTAGGATATCATCCAATGGCTAGCATTATAAGTGACTTTATGACCAGCCAAACATGTGTTTATTTATAAGGCAGCCGCGGTTATGCAATAATCTTGGCACTTGCCTGCCGCTATGTTTGTATTGATTGGGTTTCAGATGTTTGATATCTTACGAGGATCGCATCCCAATCCATAAGATAGCTGATTAAACCAACCAAATGATGTACCCACATCATGACGGCAGCGGATTTAGTGATAATACAGGGTGTTTACTGTATAAATAAACAAAAGATATGATGACAGGCGGGTAGCATGCAATTTTTAGTATTAGTAAATGTTTTGAGTCAACTTTTTCACACCTAGATGCCAGACAGACTGTCCTCCCTGCGACATATTATGCATGAATGCCACCTTGGTTAAGGGTTAGATTTAGGTTTAGGTTGGGGTAAGGTTTAGGGTTAGGGTGAGTGTATTTAGGGATGGGTTTAGGGAATGGTGTCTACTATCTACTGAAGATAGCAGTGTATCAGGAGCTCTGTCTATTTTGCTATCTTCTGAAGATAGCAATATGTCAGAGGCTCTGTGCAATATCCACTGACGATAACATCTGTTAGGAACCCAAATTTGCTATCTACTGAAGATAGCAGTTATAGAGTTTCATCATAGAACAGCCTAGAAGATCATGCACCTTTAAGTAATAGTTAGTGTGTATAAAATAATGATGCAAGATGAGATATACTGTCATGATAAATGAGCAGAGAGCAATTGGCATGTATGTACTGTAGAGTGAGGGAGGCATGACATCTTCTAGATCAAGGAAGGATATGTCTTGCCCTAGGCAATTACAGATAGTGATTATAACTTGTCTATACAGATGATGTAGTTAAAACCATGTACTTAGCTGAGAGAACATAGTGTCACTATGAGCGTGTTTCTGCTTGGGCACTGCAAAAAGTAAACGCTAATAAACGTGAAGTTTCAATCGGTGGTCAGTTCTTAATCCCCCTGTTTCTACTCGAGAAAAGTTACCGCTAAGTTTATCGATCCTAGTCGATGGGCCACGACATTTGACCTTTTGTAATACTACACAATGCCACCGCACTTGAAAAAGATTGCTTCACAATAATGTGTATAACTCAGCGTGACACGGTTCACGGCGCAAACCGCTAAGAATCGCCTTTCTGTTTCTATTGGGTTTATTGCCGATTATTGCCGATTGTTGCCGGTTCCAAACCTGGTTTGTGAAGGTTTTTGGGATTACCCAAAATACAGATTATTGCCGAGTTCTGCCTGTTTCTACTGGGCAAACTTAGCGTTTATTAGCGGTTTCTTCCCCAGCAGAAACACGCTCTACGACTTTATCAATGTTATCTTAACCCAACTCAACCCCAATCCCCACTGCTGTTTGAACACAAGAAAGCAACAAAAGTAAACGCCGTCCCCCTAATACACTTGATATTTTCTCCAGATAGTCATGTGTCAGGAGTTCCTATTTAAATTGCTGTAATTCTTAACATAGCATTGTGCCAGTAGCCATTTCTAATTTGCTATTTCTGAAGTTAACAGTGTTTCTGAATTGCTATGTAATCTGCTATCTACTGAAGATAGCAGAACGTCAGGTGTTCTATTGATACTGAAGATAGCTATGTATGGTTTCATTCTTGTACAAGATCAAAAGGTCAAGCCTCTTTAGAGTATTATTATGTCATAACTGTGTGCTATCTGAACGAGACAGATGAATGGGTCTGGAGTGATAACCGCAATGTGCGGGACAAAGGGTGTATCTGGCTGTGAAGAATACAAGTCTTAGCTGATTAGCTGTGAGTTTTTTCAGTGCGTAATCACACACAAATCAATGATTTCCTATACCTAGTGCAACTTTTCTGTTGCATGCGCGGTCATTGAAATCGCCATAACTTTAAAAGTATCCATTCGATTTTGTTGAATGAGGTATCAAACTGCGGAGAAGAAATTTGCTCATTCAATGTTTATCTCAGATTTTTGGTACCGATTATCTATTTTGAATTAGCTAACCTCAAAGCACCTGGTCAGGGACTTTATGTGCTAGGTGTATGTTCTGTATAGAGTGAGAGAGGCATGACATCTTCTAGATTAAGAATGGTGTACATTTTGCCTTGGGTGATATAGACAGTGGTTATGACTTGTCTAGACACAGATGATGTAGTTAAACCATGTACTTAAATTAGCTGAACGAACATAGTGTCAGCTGAACGAACATAGTGTCACTATGACTTTATCAACAACTTCTTCAACCTGCCCCCTTTCCCCATGGCTGTATGGGTCACAGGAATTAAGGAACACTTACAGGTATAAGCTTTCACCCTAATAAAATTCTGTAACATAGCAGTGTCAGTAGTCCTATCTTATTTTGCTATAATGCTAATATAAACATTTTTTCTCTCCAGATGATAGCAGTGTGTTAGCTATGTCAGGGCCAAGCTCAAAAGATCACCGCTCTTTAAAAGTAGTAGTATTAGGTGCCAATAAAAAACTGTGAGGTGAGATACTGTTGCTATAAATAAACGTGGGTCAATTCGCTATCTACTGAAGATATGTCAGTGTGTTAGATTCAATAATGGATATGATCAAAAGGTCGTCCAGTTAAATAGTATTTGGTGTTTATATAACAATGATGTAAGATCAGATACGGTTTTGAGAGTCGAGAAGAGATCAGTAGGCATGTACTGATGAAAGAGTATGACTTCTTATAGATTAGATATGTAGGACATCTTGCCCTAGGTGGTGTGATTATGACTCGTCTAGACACAGGTGGTTCAGTTAAACCATACTTAGCTGAGAGAGAACAAAGTGTCACTATGACTTTATCATAATTATCTCAACTTCTCTCAACATCCCCCTTCCTCACAGCTGTACGGGTCACAGGATGCATCACTTAAAAGGTGAACCCCTTACACACTCCTATCTTCGGTAGATAGCAAATTAGACAGAGCTCCAGGTATTTATCTGAAAGAACATGTGTCACTGTGACTTTATCAATATAATCTCAACTCCTCTCAACAGCCCCAGGGTCACAGGAAAGCAACACTTAGGACAGGTAAAAAGGTACCCGCCTTGCCCCTAACATACGCATATCTTCGGTAGATAGCAAATTAGACAGGTCTCCAGGTATTTATCTGAGAGCACATGTGTCACTTTGGCTTTATCCACATCATCTCAATTCCTCTCAACAGCCCCCTTCCCCATGGCTATACGGGTCACAGGAAAGCAACACTTAGGAAAGGTGAAAAAGGTACCCGCCTTGTCCCTTACATACGCATATCTTCTGTAGATAGTAAATTAGACAGGTCTCCAGGTTTTTATCTGAGAGCACATGTATCATTATGGCTTTATCCACATCATCTCAACTCCTCTCAACAGTCCCCCTTCCCCATGGCTGTACGGGTCACAGGAAAGTAACCCATCAAGAAAAGAGAAAAGGTATCAGCCATTATATACACGCCTCTCTTCTGTAGATAGCATATTAGACAGGGCCCCAGGTATTTATCTCAGAGAACATGATGTCACTAAGACTTTATCAACATAATATCTTAACTTCTCTACACCCCTTCCCCACGACTGTATGGGTAACAGGAAATTAAAGCAACACGTGAATATTAAAACTAGGCTGCCTTTTGGGAAATAGTGAACAAATGTGGAAAGACATGCACCATTTGCACGGTAGAAAACATGCATCATTTGCACGGTAGAAAAGGTGCATCATATACTGTAAATGTGAACATTTTCGCTCTACATTAATTTTTCGCGCTTTTCGTGCTCCAAGCAGCTACCGCAAAAATAAAAACACACACATTTTTTTATTTTGTATAAGTCTATGTAATGCAAAACACGAATTTCAAAAAAAGCGAAATGGCTGAAAATCAGCAAAGCGTGAAAATGAAATCGCGCGAAAATTACAGTACTTCTATGAGGCCCATTTTCTTGCATGTATTTAATACATGCCTGGGAATCAAAATATGCTTCATCTACCTTTGTATATTATGAATCAGGCCCTTTTGAGGAGCTTCAATCCTGTAAAAAAACATTATTTTTTAAATATCTGAATAACCAACCGATAATTAAAACTCTAAAATGATTATTTTGCCTTTAATATCTGGCCCTTTTCATACATTTTCAAAGAAGGAAAAAAGTAGTCCTTAAGCGACGAAATAAGAAACTAGTTGTACGGGCAAACATACCTCTCAGGTTGGTTGTTGTTGTTGTTTTTTCTTATTATTTTTCCTTGACTGTAAAATGCCTCCAAAATATGTAAAAAATTGTAAACATTTGGCCTTTTTTGACAAGCAAAAAAAGAGAAGAATTTGGGTCAGTATTCATTTGCATGCACACAAAAAATTCCATCAATTTCGGTCGAGCCCGTACAACAGGGCTTCTTTTTTCGTCACCGTATAGATATTATTTCTCCTTGGTAATATTTTGCTCTGATTTTAATTATAACTAACAACAACTCCTTATGAAAATAGGGATCTGATAAGCTGAAGACCTCTAGTGTACTTGTATGTACAGCACTGATATTTATTACAATAATAATAAATGACAGGTTTATAAAAGTGCGCACGATATATATGGCAACATAGCGATGTACTGATAAGATAAAGCGAGTGTTGTTTTCGGACAATTTGAAATTAATAAAAGATCCATGCACCAGATATTATAAACAGAAATAATTGAAATACTTATAAAAGTGGAGATAAGATTTCTACAGGTCAACTACTGTGACTGCTGAACATTTGTTGATGATTTTATTTTCACTTGTGTGAAAACACATGAAAAGAGAAAGCTGTAAAAAGATATATAAGTAAGACTTGGGCGATTTTATTTTTATTTTTAGAATTTTTAATTGCCTAAAATTTAACAATTTTTAAAAATAATTTAATACAATTTTTTGTGGGCTGTTTTGCTGATCGAACATTCATTCATGGAGACGATGCCCTCCACCGCTTTCTATTGTTTGACTCAACAGACCTCCCCACCCCCTGTTCTCAAATGTCTGAATCGGCGGCACATTTCCCGAAAAATTTGACAACAAAACGCCCGACCAATCTACCCTACCCGAGAGGTTCGTTTGGTTTTTGTGTCGCCTTCTACCTGTTATACTAATTCTGCAGCTTGGACAATTGTTTTGGAAACCATGAAAGATTGTGCATAATATTTGATGTCAATTGCAAATAGCTAACAAATTGTGTTAATTTTTGTTCAGCGTAGAATCTTGTTTTCTCTACTGTAATACTGTTTGTCTTGTTTATTTTATTGTCTGGGATTAGAATTTGTTTCTAGATCAATTATGCCATTATAAGTGCTTATTTATTATTATTTATTTTTATGATAAAGCAAACGTATTTGCTTTTACTCTAAATCATGCTACAAAATGTCTTTCTTGATAAGAGATTTCAATTTCTATCAGTTATGAAAATAGATTTTAACTTTACCCCAAGTAACTTCTACCTGAACTTGCATCTCATTCAAATTAGCTGTATACATACACTCACACAAACAAAATCTACTTTAACATTACATGTGTAATCTTTGACAAGCTCCGTTTGTGGTAATCCCATCCCTACATAAATGCTTTAGTGATTACTAGCATCTAGGTGATGTACGTATACAGACAAGAGTACTGGGTGGGAATTATATACTCTGATAATAATGAACTATCGCGAGACATTACGCTGATTATGCGGAGTCCACGTAGCCAGGTGGTAGGTGTGCAGTATTGCCAGTCCTCTTATGAGGAGCCCAAAGTGTATCCTTCTTGGAAGTGATCAAAATTGATACTTTTTAGAAGCGAGAAGCTCAAAAATGGATACTTTTAGGACGTCAGGAATTCACAATTGATCATATTCGACAACTTCCAGTTCTTGGAAGTCAGAAGCCCAAATGGATACTTTTTGGAAGCCAAACGTTCAAGATTCATACATTTTTAAAGGCCGGAACCCAATCGTGGAATCTACCATTGACCCATTACCTTTTGGAAATTAAAAGCCAAAATGTTATTTTTAATTTGCCCATTTCATTGTCTTCAAACAGGTCTACATAAATTGGATTATATGCAATTTGCACTGTAATTATCAATACACATTCACATTAGCTTGGTCTCGCGGCCTCGCCAGGAGTGGATCCACAAAAGTGATCAAACAAAAAACAACCACATAAACAAACAAATAAAACCTATAAGATGTAAAACATCAAAATAACACCAAAAACCAGGGAGAAATTTCTCCACAGATAAGGCTAATTTAGAAAAAAAAGAAACGCTATCTCCTAGCAACACTGTTAATCGCACAGTAGTATGATACCATACCACGATGATGTCTATTGCTTTAAGGATAGCATCATGTCGTGAGATAGTCCCACAGACGGACGGACGGACGAAAAACGAACGGATAGATAGATAGATCATTGGCCTGTAGCAGTATAGACTTGTAATGCCATTCTATAATAACCTTTGTGGACTGACGTTCACCTTTGATAAATTGTCTTTAATTGAACGTTGGAGTGGCAGTGTTTGTTGTGTGCTGTTGTTGCTACAGATGGAGGGGTTTAGTGATGAGGTCTGGTGGAGTAAGGAGGTGTTGCTAGGGATACGACAAGTGTATTTCACGATAGATTTGTGGTAAATAAGAGGGTTATTTGATCTATTCTTGAAATTTCAGTAAGATAAAAATCAGATCCCCTTGCGACAACTTAAAAGTATTTCCTAAAATACTATTAGTAATAGGGAATGTCACGTGGCAGGAAACAAAAATGATTTTGCTGTGGCCGTATTGGATAGCGTGAATTCACAGACTTGTTTACGAAGGTTTATGAGATTGTCTGCCTGTAGGTACACAGACACAGCTTAGCTAGTGTAATAATGGTCATAATAGAAAGTTATCCAAATCATGTCATGTAAAAATAAAATGATTGGTTTAGAATTTTGGGATATCTGATATATTAATGCTGGTTCCCTGCACCCTGGATTCCCAGGCCAACTCATCCATAAGTGCAGATATAGGCAAATCCATTACTTGCGAGAATCAACTCTACACCATATTTACGTTGTCGCTCTGTTATCACATACGGGGGAAAACGCACACAAGTTGTAGTTGAGGTGATACATCGAATACCGAATGCATTGTCATGCTGCCATGGTTACGGCGCGATGGGGGAGCGCGCATTTGGTGCCAATCAGCGAATTTGTCATTGACTGAATTTATTTTTTGGATTATTTTATGTCATCTCTCTCATGCATATGCATGACTTTTATGCCAGCAAAACAATGTGATGACATGATTTGCGTGTACCTGCATCTATGGATGAGTTGTGTGGAGCCCATTGATGCAGGGAACCAGCATAGGATATATCAAGGACCTTCCGTGCGAGGTACATTTGAGTGGACGGAAGGGCTGTACGTTTTGTTTTTCAATGTCGGCTTCCTTTGCTTGTGGCTCTGCGATGCCAGAATGTAGTGCCTGGGCAAGGGTGGTTGATTGAAGTGTATCACTTCATCTTAACCAAAGGCCAAGTAATTTGGGAAAGAAAGGATTGACCTTACTGAAAAAGATTCTGAGATTATTTTATAGGAAAACTGAGAAATACAAATTATTTGATAAATTGAAAAGTTACTAAAAAGTGAATAATGGACTGAATAATGTTGCCTGTATTTTAATTAGACCTGAATGATGATGCAATGACTCTGAAATCAAAGATGAAATATGGCGAGTATTTCTCGTTCAAGCTTTGTTAGTATTGTTACTGTAAATGTGGAAATTTGTGCACATGTAGTTTTTTGCACTTAATATATTTTGAACAATTTTGCTTGTTTTTATTTTTTGAGATTTTGAGTTTCCTTACATACAGGGTGAGTCAAAAAAAAGTTTACTCAACTTCAGCGATTTTTTTAGAAAAAAGTATTCGTTTGTTTTCAAAACAATTTACTACGGTATAAAGACAAATTAATTAGCTTTAATATGAATTTTATCTGGTTTAGATTGGTTGAAGGAAACTTATTTTACGCCGTTTTGAATGAAAGTGACCAATTTAACGTCCGAACACGCTTCCAGATCTTGACCATTATATTTCATAAGATACGACCAATAAACAATTACAATACCGACAGCGAAAGGATCAATTCCTTTGTTTTGAAATGATTAAAGTGTGGTAATTGTGTCATAAATAGGCCTTAAAGCTGTCTATTGTCCCTCAGTGCAACCATCATAAGCACACTCTCAAAGATCAGGAGAAAGACCAAACAAGATGCTGGATTATCATGTGGGTTTCTATTCATTAACAGGAATACATTTTACATCTAGAGAGAGGAAGAGACTATTACTTACTAGTCTTACTGTGGACATTGACAATTTTTGATTGGTTCAAGGATAATGTTTACCTAATCGGACATATTTATGAAAAATAAGTGCAATATTATGTTTATTGATTTTATCAAAATACTATATCGTTTATTATTCACATTATCAGATATTCACTGGTGACAATATTTATTCAATATCCTCATCTAGTTTTATCATGTTTATGAATATCCCTTGCGGACTATTTAATCCTTGCAATTATTATTTATTAACTGACAGTGGTGATACGATTTAATCCATATTTCATGTTTTAATCTATTTGGAGACAATTTTGAACAAGTCTATTGTCTACTTTTAAAATTCTTTTAATAAACAAGATGTGTAATGCTTTACATCCTAATCCTAGTAAACATTATTAAGCTGGTTAAGCTTAAAATTAAAAACCGTGTTTTTGGTGAAAAAACAGCTCCTGTACAGAAATAGTCATATTTACTTAACGGTATCATCAAATAGCGTGATTGTTTTTCCAGATGATAGCAAAGAAATGGCGCAATCATTTAAAGTTTTGTTTGCCTTGATTTTGTGGTCAGAAATATTTTTTTTGATTTTTTCAATTAGGGTAAACTTTTTTTTGACTCACCCTGTAGACCTTCCTACAAAATATATATATTTATGTGTTATATATTTTTGCGCTTGCTGACTTTTGCGCGAAAAAATAAATGTAGCGCAAAAATGTCCACTTTTACAATACAGTAAGATACATCTGTACACATAAAGCAAAGGTTTTCATTTTATTTGAGGTCATCTGTAGGCAATGCTCTGTTCATCTTCCTCTTGGCAGTGACATTATAGCATATTCCAGTGATCACGGTTTATTGCACCCGAGACGCTAACACACTGATGTGTGGCCCAAGCAATCAACGCCACATCCTGGCACTTGTGTATTAATGCTGCGTCGGCAAGCGCAATACACTCGGACATCACTGCACAGAGATCTACATGAACAGAGTGTAGCATGCAGTGTCTAGGTTACCAGGATGGTCTGTTTTAGTGAGATCCATGACATAATAAGCAAATATAACTACATGTAGTCTACTGTGTTAGATTTTCTTCACCTTTCAAGTATATAGCAACTCTGTAAATAAACACAACACCAAAAGTAAGTCCCCCCCTAAACAATTCGTCATAACATCGTAAGATAAAACATTTTACCAATAAAACTTAGTTAGAAATAATCCTATGACTGTTTCCTAAGTGGTGTTTGAAAATGAAAGATGTCCATGACTTCATGGCTGAATAAGCTCAAAATTAAGACAAAAACTGCCCTTCTCAAAAGTCACAACTCACTATGCTAATATCTGAGCCAAGAATGGGATTTACATGGCTGAATGATCATGAATTGATTACACATTACAGTAAATTTTGCTCAGCCATGGGTACTTTTCCATTAGTGAGAAGCAATTCATAAACTTTTGTGACTTTTGAGAAGGGCAGTTTTTGTCTTCCATTTGAGCTCATTCAGCCATGAAGTAATGGAAATCTTTCATTTTCAAACATCACTTAGGAAACAGTCACAGGATTATTTCTAACTAAGTTTTATTGGTAAAATGTTTCATCTTACGATGTTATGACGAATTGTTTAGGGGGGGACTTACTTTTGGTGTTGTGTTTAGGTCATTCAAGCTTTATATTTGTCACCAGGCAGGTGTAGTAGTAATTTAAGGTGATGAAGAAAAAGTAACCTTTTCCAAGGCAAAAACAATAATTAAAATAATTTGGCTCATCACGTAGGGTTATGCGGCAAATGTGGCTCCATATACTTATGCGTGCAGGGTTTGTGAGACAGATCTAAGGGCTAAGGTCAAATGGAATCTTCACCAAGTAGGGTTCTTCTATTCGTCAGGCAAATTTCAAAACAATTTCAAAACAATTAAAACACTGTAACAATTAACCAAATATGTGACCAGTC
This sequence comes from Ophiura sarsii, assembly GCA_035610835.1. NCBI lineage: Eukaryota > Metazoa > Echinodermata > Ophiuroidea > Amphilepidida > Ophiuridae > Ophiura > Ophiura sarsii. The sequence goes on from CM069458.1 coordinate 25,445,907, forward strand.
GCGTCAAAAAGGACATGTTGTCGGTATACACAGTTTTGAGTTAGAGGCCAATATATTTGGTGAAAAATAAAGGAAATAATAGAAAAAAATATGCTTCTTCAAATCATATCTTGTGATTAAAAAGTCCGATCACCTTCGACATGGTATCATTTTCAAGCTTAAAAGGTGTTCTTCCAATTCATGACAATATCACAAAATTGACTCATGCCACCAACATGTCCATTTTGATGCGACGGGTCACATATTTGGGCGGGCTGTTGATCCAATATTCATGGAAACGATGCTCAACTTTAATCAATTCCACAACACATTTTCAGCTAGAGTTGTGTCTACATGTAGTCTATGCTGTATTATGCAATTGTGCCAAATATATGTCTGTGTTTTTAATCATAATTTTAAGAATTTCAACCAAATTCTTCAAATTTGCAATTTTTCTTGATAGGTTAGGCCCAGAGTTACAGGGAACTTCTCTATACAATTTTAGCGAAATTATTGGCATTTTCAAGGTTTTTTTTCAAAATCCACTCAGAGTTTGTTTGTCAAATGTTGACGATAATTTGTCTTGTGATCAAATTATATAACCTTAAGTAGCAAGTCGCAAGTCTCAGATCACAGAAGTCAAGTTCAAATGATGAGCTTGATTCTAGTATGTGATTTTCTTCACACAAATACAAAGAAAAGATTGTGATGAAAATTAGTATTCATTTGCACCTACCGATAATATTTGTACAATTATCAATCAGTAATGTACTGTCGATACAGTGCACAATTTTTGTTTTCAAATATTTCTGTTTGTGTGATATTAAATTAGGTGACCTAATTACAAAATACCTACGGGTAACTGTATACTTAATGACACTTGCAGGCTTATTGCATCCAGATGCAGCGCCATGGGAATATTGTTATGTCATGGATATATTCATTCATTCATATTTTATTTATCACAAATCATAGCCCGAAGGCCATATTGCATATTACAACTTATTATACGGGCAGGTAGCACAGCATCAAAATTATATTAGAAAAGGGATTTCCCTTCCTAAATCCCTTAAATCCTTTCTTGGAATGTTGCGTTCTATTAAATGGGTTTCAAGCTGTTTGATCAAATTATATCATCTCAAATCCACTTAATTTTAATCAACAAATACAAAACGCTCAACTCTGTCAGTAAAGAGGGGTCATAAAACCTTCTACTAGTACTACACTCAACACTCATTATATACACATGGAAGTCACATGATCGTTCTATGCATACCACATGGCCATCACATGCATGTCACATTCCCATCACATAGATCTCACATACCCATCACATCCGTATCATGATTACATTTTCCCAGTTTTCTTATTTATTTGAGTATTCAGTGATTTAGATCCAAGTAGAATGGTTTAAATGAGTACGCCGTCGAATGACTTTATTAGTTGAACTTTCGTCGGAAGTCCAATAAAGTCATTTGACAGCGTACTCGTACAAAACCTTTCTATTGTTATAGATTCTCGTCTTGAAGGACTTTCTAATTACTAATTTCCATTTCAAAAGAATACTGGATATTGCTCTTCGTATGTTCACCTAATATGGTAGATGTTATTTAGTGTATCACTCCAAACATCGTAATGGTGATGATTGGGGTTTGAAAAAGAAAAAAAGAAAATCCGTAACACCAAAATGGACCCCTATTTTTGAAAAATATCATCAATACTACATGGTCAAAGTATGACCCCTTTTTCAACATTTACATAGCTGCGCAGATGCGGATGAATAGCCTTTCAAGTTTTGAGTGCCCCTTAGGCCTTAAGCACCTACATGACTTTGATGAACAACAGATGCGGACTGGGGTTGTCCCTACTTTTAATATGTGTATGGACACATGACACATTGATTTTATTACTTAGGTGTTTTTTCATTGATGCCCTATCCTATATGAATATTGTATAATATAAGTTGAGAGTTTAACGGGTTCGCCATCAGACAAGTTAAAACTGACAGTTTCAACTTGTCCGACGGTGAACCCGTTAACTCACAACTTAATATATTATGAATACCTGTCGTAAAACTTATATTATGAATACCCGTCGTAAAACTTATATTATGAATACCCGTCGTAAAACTTATATTATGAATACCTGTCGTAAAAGCCTATCTGACAGTTTTAACTAACCTGTTAAACTCTTGAATATTGTATTTTGTGTTTCAAAATTTCATAAAAATAAGAAAACAAATAGTTTGTCAATTTTATATTCGATATCAGCAATTTTTGAGTATTTCCCCGTCCCCCACCCATGTACGTACACCTTACCCGTCTCCCCTGTCATCTTTCCCATTTCCCTTTTCCATTGTTAATGAAGAAAGCAGACATACATGTCTCTTTGCAGAGCAATTGAAAATTTAGACATTTGAAATATAGAAAGGAAATAAATGTTAACAACCCAGCTTGAATAAAAATGTTTTGTTTGTCATGGTCAAACTAACTGACAAAAATATGATCGATTTATCCTGTTTGTCTTATTTTTCTTGTTTCACCTGACCTAAATGTTTTAAAAGGAACTTGATGATCACATTGCATTTAAGGACAGGAGGGGTCTTTAAGAAATTTTCATTTTTTTCTCTCAATTTGATCAAAATATTTCAACAATTAAAAAAACCAATAGAAGATCAAACATTGAAAAAATATCTCCATGGGTCATTCAGACCTGTAGAACAGGTTCCCCCGTTTTGTATGATTTTCAAGCAACACCAAACAAACAATAGTTTATTTAGGCCATACAGGAATGGGTTGTTTCATCACTGAAAAGGACAGATCTGATCGTGTAGCTACACCTATATGCCATTTGACTGGGCTGAGTTGCTTGACAGACAAACAAGTCAATACTGCTTTCTTTCTTTCCCGGATAGAGATCAATGTTTATATTGCGTGTTTAGTACCAGAATTTCCTATGTGCAATGGCTGCCATATGTTTAGGTGTGTTTTTGCAAGAGCACATCATATAGCACCAGAAGTATATAACACATGGCAGCCATTAAAGTATTTGCTTACTATAAAACAACTTAATTTCGCTCGCAGTTTAATTTCGTTGCAATTTAATTTCGCTAGAAGATCCAATTCACTTAACTAAATTGCCGCCAATTATATTATTTATAATGGTTTTATATGGGAAGATGATACAAATTAGTGAAATTAAATTGCCGCAAAAAGTTGACTAAACGCTAATTTGCTAAATTAAGTAGCCATGAAATCAAACTGTTTTACAGTATTTTACATAGTTTTGGTGCAAAATGTTCATATCCACAATTGCTGCACTCAGTTTTTTAAAGATGTGCAACCAGATCAAATTTACTTTTCCCCACCAAAATTGAGATTTAGGTATGAGAAGAAAGTCCACATTTTCCCCCTTATCACCGCTGCAAAATCCTAGGATTCCGAGATGTTTCGTTTATATGCTACGAGCGAAAAAGTAGAGAATTACTTCCAAAAGGGGTTAGCCAACCAAAACCTTGTGAGTGGGTGCCTTGGTTAACCCCCTGGGGTCTACCTGTCTATCTTACAGTGGTTCTGATTGGTTTATTGCAAGATATACTCAATTGTATAGCCAATTAAAATGCAGCTTGTAAAATATTTCAATCCAATCATATTATTCTAACGCTGTCTCTGATTGGTGTAATAAATTGTGTATCTTTCTGACCAATCAGCTGGTAGTTCTCAGGGGGTTAACTGTCACATACCCACTGGAGCAATTTAACTCAAAATTTGGAATATGTCTGATTTGATGATGTGCTTTCATAGATTGTAAAAGTGGAACATTTTGCGCTGCATATATTTGTGCTCTATTTGCACTCGAACCGTGAAAATAATAACACGTAAATGTATTTCTTTTGCGTATAGATCTATGTGATGAAGCTACAAATCGCGAATTAAAAAAACTCACAAAAACAGTTTAAAATCAGCTAAGTGTGAAAAATGAATTGTGCGAAAATTACCACTTTTACAAATGTTGGTCAGAACAGGGTCGTTCTGCCTGCCTTTAAATGTTTAGCACAATAAACAAACCATATACGTGTATATGACACTTGACCTGGCAGCTATAGGAGGGAGGACCTTATGGCTCTAAAACCTGGAATCGCTTGTTGCTTGGATATTGCATGCGAGATGTAAAGCGTGCCAGTAGGTAGGGTAACTACACAAACGATATCCTCAGCAGACGATATAATATTCTGTGATAGTTTCGAGCAATATTTTTCCAATTTAGGAATATTGAATGCATAAAATATTGTCTTTGACATGTTGTTTTGATGTTTCACGCCATGATCGATTTCATTGTGAAACATATTTCTGTATTGTCTGTTATCCCAATGTTAGCCATAATGAATTTGCCCCATGGAGGGCTCTGTAATGGAATTAATCACTATCCCTTTCATGGGATTTTTAAAACAAGGCTAATCCATAATCCTTGGAATGATGTAGAATAATTGTTTTATCTTACCCGCAGATATGATATAACAAAATGACTACAGGGTGGATATTTGACTAGAAAACTTCTATTAAAATCACCCATTTTGATCAATTTCATAAGTGGAATTTATTTAGTTCTTATTACTGATAGCCATGTGCCACTGAATACTGTAAAAGCTGACATTTATTTTCGCACTTTTCGCGCAAAATATTTTTCCGCGAAAATGATAACACACGAAAATATTGTTTTTAACATTCATGCAGTGCATCCAGAAGGTCGCCCGCGAAAAAAACAATTCGCGAAATGTCTGTGATATAAAAATATCTTTACGCGAAAATATTGGCTTTTACAGTAAGCTATGTCATATATTGCATTTGATTGTTTGCTATCTACTGATGATAGTAATACACATCCAACCAATACATTAACATGTTTATTGCATTTGGTAGTGAGCTATCTACTGAAGGTAGCTATGTACACAGTACATTTGACCAATACAATGTACATTCAATGTTTATTGCATGTGATAGTTTGTTACCCACTGAAGATAGCTATGTGTATTTGATCATTGTATTCAAACACTTATTGCATTTTTATAGTTCATTATCCACTGAAGATGCACATTTGACCAATACGTTCAATTTGTATTGCTTGTGATTGTTTGTTATCAAGTGAAGATAGCTGTGCGCATTTGACCATTGTATTCAAACATTTATAGTATGTGATAGTTTACTATCTACTGAAGATAAACATTTGGCCATTGCATTCAAATACATATTGTATTGTGATAGATTGCTATCTACTGAAGATAGCAATGCATATCCAACAAATACGTTCAAACATTTATTGCATTTTATAGATTGCTATCCACTGAAGATAGCCCTTTAAATGTAACCATTGTATTCAAAACCTTAATTTGATCTGCTGAAGATACCAATGCACATCCAATGAATACATTCAAACATTTATTGCATTTTATAGTCCACTGAACAGAGATGGTGGCTCTGTTGCGAGCTCTGAACGCGCATGTAGGTTGCCGCTGGCCTACTATAAATTTGGCTCTAAAGAACCTATTCCAAAGGACTGTCCCTTGACCAACGGAAATAATGTAGACTGCCCCTTGTCTACTACATATTACAAAAAGTCTATTGCACAGTAGTGCGGTCACTGATCTGTAAAGATCGTTTGACGCTGTTACAAACTTGAGCAGGATATAATGGTTCATTGCGGACCTGGCTGAACAAATTACAAGCCTGTTATTGATTGGCAATATTTATTTCATATTTTGATATCTTTCATATATAGCAGTGCAGAGTTGACTAGTATTACATGTTTAAATATTTGCAATTTACATTTTGCCATCTAAGTAAAGTACATTGTAGCAATGTAAGGTATCTAAGTAAGGTAGCAATGTTGCATTTAACCATTGTAACATTGAAGCACACATTGTATACAGGGTGTCCCAACAGTAAAGACACCCATGTTTAGTGTTAGTTTGATAAGGTGTAAAAAAAAATGTTTGTTTCCAGTAGGCCACAAACATTTTTTAAAAGATAAAATCGTATAAGTGATTTAAACACAAATTAATGTAGAAAAGATTAAAATTTTGCACAAACAATTGAATCCGACTGCTCTTGGAAGCCCGGTAACTATGATATGGGGCACAGTAGGATACTGGCTGTGATTATTTGTGTATTCAGTGTTTGCGGCGTATGGTAAATTGCAAAATTTGCCTTTGGAAAGTCATCTCACCGCACTTCTCCCCCCTCAAAAATAAAAATAAATAAATTAAAAAAAACCGCATCTCGCATCTTGGTTTTCAGACCACCTACCGGAAACAAACTTGTTTTTTGTTTCGCCTAAAACTGAACCTTTTTTGTGGTTGAATAATTAGGATATCATATAAAAATACTAAACTGGATTTATGAAGCTGGAATACACTCTGATGTCAGGTTAGACTTCAGATTATACTTCAGATTGAGTCGAGTATAAAGAAAAACGTACTGCCTTTGGATATAAACTTATAATTGAGTTGAACTTGATGCTTGAGTGCAAACTATGCATGTGATAAACCGATATCAGGACGGATGAGCAGGGGTAGAATTTCGGCGCGAATCCGCGAATCGATTCGCGTAAAATCACTACCGCGTGAATCCAGGTGGATTCGCGCAAAAAAACCCAAAAAACAGTCAACAAACATGCCGAATTTGGAAGTTGTGCAAGCTTATACTATAGCCTTATTCTTGTTTTTATTTTCATTAATTTCGCAATAATCCATGGATTCTCAAAATTGGCGAGAATCCAGGATTCTCGCAAAATCCTTCCGCGAGACTCTTAACGGATTCGCGCGGTTGGTTACGAAATTCTACCCCTGGATGAGGTCGTTTATTGGGCTATTCCAGTTGAAATCCATACACCCTATATGTAAGACATTACCTTAATCAGGGAGTGTAGACGTCAAATGGAATCTCCCTTGCAAGTATCCCATTTGAAATTCAAACTTTCTGTGGGGAAGATTAAGGTAATGTCTTCCATAGGGGGTGTATGTATTTCAAATGTAATAGCCCATTATCTCTGAAGAAGTAGATGCACAATTATGTGCTGAATAAATCATGTTTTGTCAGTTGGTGCACTGAAGAATCTTAAAGGTAGGTGTTCCGATTGCGGGTCCGATTTTCAACTTGATGTTTTCTATTCTACATGAAGGGTCATCCTTAATATAGTCGGATTCCAAAGTTTGAGTTGCATAACTTAAATGGTTCTTATTTTAGAAACACAATGTGGCATGAAATTCGCCCATAACTGGTCGGGTGGTTATACACATTTGGCAGTAATTCACTGAATTTTGACCTATTACGTCTAAATGGAACATATCTTGCGCCAAATATTTTACATAAATAATGAGAACAATATGGGAGTTCTTCTGATATCAAAATATCTTGATGTGCAAAAAAAAGCTGAAGTGATCGGAACATACATCTATCTTTAACTGAATAGTTGAGATACTACAAATTGTAATGCATTCCTAATTGGACGAGTACAGCATCTAAAAATTCGGCTGTTAATTATTCTATCTATTGGGCTAGTTAGTTAATTCTGTAGTATGTAGTAAGTGGTCTTCTTGATAAAGCAGTTGTTTCACTACATCAAAATTCATTTCCGGATGAATGATGTTGTTACATTGCTAATTAACCCCCTGAGAACTACCGGCCGATTGGTTGAAATTTAGAATGTGTCAAATATTGTGCCAATCAGAGACATTGTTAGAATAATTACAATTTTCAAAAATATTAGCATAAAATATTTATAAGCAAAGCTATAATTGGTTATCAAGATGATTATATCATGTATTTGACCAATGGGAATTATTGTACGAAAGACAGGTAGTGCCCAGGGGGTTAAGTTGATTAGTTGTTTTGTGTGTGTCTAAGCATGTAAAACATCTTATTATATAATGAAGTGAATACACAGGCCTACATGCTTAGCATGCATAGTGATGCGAGTGCTGTAGTTATTCTAGTTTTAATAAAATTATTATTTTCAGAGGCCAAGTTATTTGATAAATGATCATACTTGGGTTATAGATGGGGGTTTTCCCGCTTGGACACTTGAGATGTGCAGGGCCGAAATAATAAGCCATTGATACGTAGAGAAATATCCAAGCTTTAGATAGGGTATTTCCCAATCATTTTATAGAGTGTCGATGTAAGATGTTACCATGGCAGGTAATATAGGATCAGTTGTTTTTGTGTGTGTTTAAGTTTAAACATGTAAAACATTTGAATTAAGGGGGCTGTGCACCTTCGGTATAGCCTCCGTAAAACTGCCGTAACGTCTACATTATTCATTTTATCTATATAAAAGTATACATTTTTTTGCAGGAAAGGGTTTAATGAATCCAACCATGATTATGAAACTGACTAAAAACATGATTTTTTACCTCCAAAATAATGGAAATCACCATTTTTGGTAAAAAATCACATATTTTGGCACTTTTTGGTCGATAACTCAAAAAATAATAAAGATTTTCAAAAAAAAAAAAAAACTATTCCTAGGGAATTGTATGAGGAACATAATAAAACTAGTATGACAAAATTTGACAAAAGATATTTTGAGTTATCTTTGCAGAACCTAAAATGGGTAAAAAAACGTGTTTTTTATAATTGTTTCCAAAATGGTAAATTTCATGATCATGGTTGGATTCATTGAACCCTTTCCTACAAAAAAATGTATACTTTTATATAGATTAAATGAATAATGAAGAAGTTACGGCAGTTTTGCGGAGGCTGTACCTGAAGGTGCACAGCCCCCTTAACTTACGATATAATGAAGTTTTGAATAATACATAGGCCTACATGCTTATAGCATGCATAGTGACTTGAGTACTGTAGTTATTCTAGTTTTAATAAAAGTATTATTTTCAGAGGCAAACTTATTTGATAAGTGATCATACTTGGGTTGTTAGGTGGGGGTTTCCCTACTTGGACACTTGAGGTGTGCAGGGCCGTAATAATAAGCCATCAATATGTAGAGAAATGTCCAAGCATATATAGGGAATTTCCCAATCACAATCATGTAGAGTATCAATGCAAGTGCAAACAATAATGTCTGGTGGCTGAGAAAGTAGTATTACTTTGTGTATAGCACTTGGAAGGATCAAAAGATGATAATGAAATACATCATTCTGGTTAGGGTTTTCCCCATTCTGATTTTGTTACGGCAACTAACGTCATACTCTCAACTAATAAGGCAAAATAAAACATGTTTAGCGTCCAGCCTTTTTGAAAAAGAGGAAGGAGGAGACCCTTTTTTTCTTTTCTTTTTTTTCTTCAAAATGGCCACCCGACATATTTTGTCAAGATAGCTGGCCGGGCTATTTTTCAAGATGGTTGCCTGCTTTTTTCAAAATGACCGCCACTTGGACTCAAGAAATTACATATTGGCTTCTTATGGGCAAGATGAAACAGAAAATGAGACCAAATGATGTCTTGTCCCTTTCACGGGGCAAACAGCTTCATACAAGCGCCCCCACGTGTTATTGGGGCTGACGAAAGGCAAGCGAGTTGCTGCCAGAAAGCTACCCCAGAGGTAAGCTTATTTACTGTTGTGAGAAATAATAATCTCCATAAGCTTCATACAAGGTGTGCTAAAGTAAAAAAAAATTAAAAAAATTAATTTTTATTTTGTAATTGAAAAAAAAAATGAAAAAAAAACCCCAGTAAAAAGGAAGCGGCCCCTAAAACTGAAGCAAGCGGGGACGCTTAACATTATTTTTTTATTTGGCCTAACATGCACCTGATTGCCTCTTTCAAAAGCCTACTGGAAACCTACCTTTAATACTACTCAAAACAGACCAACAAACCGTGAGGGAAATTGATAATATTGAGAAATCATTGCGCTTAATAGGGGATTTGAAGAGATACTTAAGAGTGTACTGAATAATGTAAACCAATATACGAAGTAGTAAGGCCCAAGGCAATAGCTGGCAGGATTTAATCCTAGATTAAATCCATCCTGAACACACTATGCTTGGACCAAGGTTTAATACAAAATAGGTATAGTAGATTTTACGATTACAAGTGAAATCAGCCGTAGTAATGCAATCAGATGTCGCGGTTGTCATCCTATGTAATATATGCTTATATTAGGTAAAATTGATCAAAGGTATCCTCCAGCATAATATTTATTTATTTATTTATTTATTTATTTACAGAATTCAAGATAAACATTCAAAATTAACATTTTTGTACAGTAAAACTTGATTAAAACAATACCATCGCTATTTATTGAAACTTTTCTTAAATTGACCTCTATGTAAATATGGTTCGTGTTATGTATCACGCATACTGCAGGGGGACACTGTCTGACGTAAAATGCTGATTTGATTGGATCAGCATTTTTTGAATCAACGTTTTGTTGTACAAAGAGGGCTGCTTTTCTTAATCCTCATGGTGTAAGTTTATACATGTAATATTAATATAAAAATAAACCAATCCCAGTTTTTATCATAATTGAGGGCGCAGCCTCCAACACTTCTCTTAGTGCTCCTTTAATATTAATACATTTCCAAAACATCTATATATATCCAAATTTACCTTTAGAGAGATAATGTAGCATTTTGTCATAGATTCTTGTCTGGTGTGATGGTAAACTAGTCTGGAAAATTCATTAAATACGCAAAGTGTGTGGCAAGCAGGGTGAATATTTGATGTATTTACCAATATATTGGCTGACTATACTGTTTAAAGTAGTAGTCAAAGTGTGTTTGAAAATTGGTTTGTGGTCTAACGTATGTTCCGCTAAAGCAGTGTCTGGTTAAAGCGCATTATCTATTTTGAATGGACTCTATTTGTATAGATGGGGTAACATGTGACGTCATGCCGGGCATTTGGTCAGCAGTTGCCATTGTTCTTTGCCCGGCTGTGTGCGCACAAATCCTGTTTTGTTTAGGACCTGTGCTTTTAAAACTCGCGCCAAAGCATTATAAAGGGCAGTAAGGCAGCAAGGCATAGTGGACAGTGTTGTAGTCATATGCTGTTCCCTCAAGCATGTATCGACAGTCCAGTCAGTCCCTTTGACTGTTGCTTTTGTTGATAAACATTGCTGTCACCCCATCTATCCTTCATTCACCTTACTCTGTGCAGTGAATGTCAAATTGTCACCCCATCTATCCTTCATTCACCTTACTCTGTGCAGTGAATGTCAAATTGTATTCAATTGAATGCACTCTATTAGGCCAACAATTTTGTTGTTGTTATGTTGTCCTCGACCGCCTGCTCGTCAGATTTAGGACCGTTCCGATTTTTTTCCAGATTTTTTCAGATTTTTAAAATAAAAAAAATCAGATTTTTTTCCTTTTTTTTTTCTTTCAGATTTTCATTTTTAACAGTTTAAATGGCATTGAATATTAAATTAAGAGTTAATAACATATATGTGCGACTCACAAACTTCTTGTTGGCTGAACTTTGAGCTCGCTAGTAAAAGAAAAATTTTAAAAAAAGAAAAGAAAAAAAGGCCCGCCCGCCCCTCCTCTCTGAAAGTTGTGGGGGACAACATAACAATATTTTTTTGCCTTATGGTGTGACTAATTGTAATGCACTAGTGATGCGTGGATCATTAGAATATGCTCTGATGTCACTGCACAGAGTTAATGGAATGAAGTATAGTATAGTCAGCCGGGACAGTGGGATCCCCCATCACTAGTCAAAGGAAATCAAATAACAATTTTGATTGGTTATTCAGGTCATTACCCCATGGTTAATAACCAATCAGAGATGAGTTAAGAAGGATACTAGGTTATATTCTTGTAATCAACGATTCTTGTATCCTAAATCAATTTCCATGATTTTGTTAATGATAGCTGTTATTTTGTTATTGATCGTGCGACGCGAATAATAACAGTGTATAGCCTGTGTCGTATGCTCAAAAGTAACGTCTGGTCTGCAGCCGCCACCTCGGGGACCAGTTCATTATACACAATTCTGTAAATATTTCTTTTCAAACAAGCTAACTGATACACTGTTTATTTATTGCAAACGACATTTCAGATTAGAGTCGATCAATAAACATTGTTCACGGTGGTCAGTTTTCAAAAAAGATAAAACGTGATTTCAATTTAGGAAGACTTAACACATGAAATGGTATGCACAATTTTTATTCTAGTTAAGCATTATGTGTAATTGTTAGTCGGCAGCTCGAGGTGAAACAGAACTGCTTCTCTCTACAGGAGTAGTGGGGGTTTCAAATTCTGTAAAAGTGGTAATTTTCGTGCGATTAAATTTTCGCGCTTTGCCAACTTTCAGCCATTTCACTTGTTTTTAAATTCGCGATTTGAAGGTTCACTACATAGACTTATACACAAAATAAATATGTTTGTGTGTTTTTATTTTCGCAGTAGCTGCTTGGAGCGCGAAAATTTCCACGTTTACTGTACTGTTAATCCAGAAATATTCATGTGCATTTAATTCCGCTAATTTTGCGAGGAGCACTTACTCTCGAGAATATCATGCCATAAATATTTCCTATCAACCTTGTAGCAATGCATTGCAATGTTACACAATGTAACTCCAAATTTTACATTCGCGAAATGTTCATGTCATGAATTAGGTCAGTATTGCTGATTGGTGACATTTTAAACTTGTGAACATTTCTGGTTTACAGCACCTTATTTGTTAAATGATGTATAGATTAAGGATACAATATTGCATTGCAACACAGAATAATACTCTTTTCAGCACCAACCTCTGACCAGTGACATCAGAACTGATTCCAGTTATTAGCGCATGCTGGCATGATACTGTTCCTATATAAATAAGTTGTTGTTTTTTTCAGTGAAAATGTATACGTTTTTTCAGTGGAAATGTACACGTTTTTATGTATTTTCAGCCTGATTTAGGCCTTTTAGTGCAGTTTTTTTGCTATTTTTCAGATTTTTCCACCATTTTCTAACAAAATATAACTCATGTCTGAGGATGTCCATTATGGGTATGGGGCCATCTCATGGGTATAAATACTAACCGTATTAGACAAGGCTGCAATGACTGAAATATGCCCTGACATCACTGGAAGAGGAGTCGAGTATAATAGCGTAGGCCTATGTTCAGTCTGGTTTACCAACCACCAACAAACCAAAGAAGTACTGGCAGTTTGTGCCCTACAATCTAGGAAATTTGGTGTTGGAACACAGAGTCCATTTGTCCATCACCGCGTCATTAGAATTCCAAAGACACAGATCGGCGAATTACCTAATGTTTATACCACTTTGGACGATGCTATTTAATATAATTCTCTTTATTTAGCTTTGGCCTTGTTATTCTAATGATATAAATGTAAGAATTCTGTAATAAATGATAATTGCCACGGTATGCTACGCGAGCAATGTCGTGCGCTATGTCCGAGCCACTTGGAGCGTTATGGGCGAGGCGTGTCAATCGCTGTGCGAGAGGAGTGTGGAGCGCCGTGCGCGTGGCATGTCGAGCGCTATGCGCAAGGCGTATAGAGTGTTAATCATGATCTGTATACGAACAATGAATGTAATGACTGAACCTATTCATATCTTGCCCGTATTGATATGTAATGAACCGCAATGCTAGTTACCATCTCATTGTTCATGTTATTTCTTGGTAACAAAGTCGAGTGCTATGCTCGAAGTTTATGCAAATGCGTAAAAAAGAGAGGTAAAATATAAGTCCGCTGAATTCCCTAGGGACGCACCATTAGATTTTCAGGTGGGCGGTAGGAAGTTTTTGAAGAACAAAAATGTCCCCCTCTATGCAGCTTGCAGGCACAGAACCCCCCCTCCCTGATGAGTATAAAAAAATCCACCCCACCCAACTCAATATGAAGGAATACATTTTTTTTTAAATTCGCTACATTCGGTGCCACATTTGGTGGCGCAAAAAAAAATCCCCCCTTACGGTGGCTAAAAAGAAAAATCTCCCCGAACTTCCTACCCCCCTGAAAATCTAATGGTGCGTCCCTTACCATGTGAAAAACTACAAATTTAAGACATCCTGAAAGTGTTCACTCAGTAGAGTGGAATTATGACCTACATGTAAATGCCATCATCATCGTCATCATCATCATCATCATCACGGGGATGTATGCCCAGGGCTTTCCTGCCGTGCATGCATACTATCAAGCTTACTCATAAAAAATGTCAAGCATAAAACTGAAGACGACAAAAAAAAAGTTGACCGTACTTAATATACAGCACAAATGTCGGAAGTGTCACTTTGCCGTATTTCTATTCGCATAACTGTCTTTTGACATATGTCACTGCATATATATTTAAGAGATGGCAGCTAGAGGTCTTGTTTGGTTAATTATACAAGGGCTGGACAGCGAGGCCGGAGTTTGACCAACAGGGTTCATCCCTGTAAGACACTTTTGCCCAAGGGGGGGCATTTTCACCTAAAAGTTTCGTAAAAGGTTGCCCCAAATTTTTTCAAAGTCAGTCAGGGGGGGGGGGGGGGGGGGTAGAAGTCAAAAAAAATTCGCACGGACACAATTTTCGCGCGGACACAAAATTTCGCAGTCCAAAAAGCACTGTAGTCAATGTTTTATGAGTAGTTTTACTATCATTGATATTTGAAACTAAGAAAAACGCAATTTTTACCTTTAAAAAAAAGAAGAAAAAAAAAGAAAACATTTCAAACCGTCACCCCCCCATCTGACGGGCCTGGGGTTGACCAGCAAGGTTGACCGTTGGAGCTGCTGTGAATTTTATGCGCATTGAATTGGTTGAAAAAACTATAGGCCCTCATAAATAGCAATGATTCTCATCAGTTATTCAGTTTGCTTGAGGACCTACTCAATTTGTTTGTAGGGATTTCGCTTAAAGGGCACTCTACTTTGGTGATTTTGCTCAAGGGCCCACTTTTTGATAGGAGTATTGTGCCTGTATGCTCAGATTTTACATTTGATGGCAAAACTTAAACCTATCTAAATAATTATGATTTGATTTCTTGTTATTCTGTGAATCTTGTAAATGTCAAGGATTTGAGTAATTTTCATGTTCACAAATTAAATATTTTTCTCCTAACAATGGAAGAAATTATTCAATCACAAAAGGTTTTTTTTACGAAAATATTGAACTTAGGAAACAACAATAAAAATCTTCTACGGGCAGATGGACCTTTCAGGTTGGGTCGGTCAGGTTTTTTTTTGGCTTGGGTAGTTTTTTATACACAAAAAAAAGTGAGTTAGTCGGCCCCGTAGAACCATAGATCCTTGATTTTAGCATAGATCCTTGAGGATCTATGGTAGAACAGGGTGGAATTTGTTGTCACCGTAGAGTACTTTAACACTATCCACACAGCAGGCGTCTGCAGACGACATTCCAAAATGTGACAAAATGTTTCAAAAATGTCAACATTATTGAATTTAATTACCATATTTGGAATCACCATAAGAAATTGCATTAAAATAAGTATTACAAGCATGCCTAGTATTGGTTCAGTAATTCTTGAGATAGAAATTTAAGAAAGGTTTCTGACAAATCTGTTTTGTATAATATATGGTCAAACTACCATAGTGTATAGTCCCAACCTTTTTTTACCCAAAAATATACATAAATTAGGGGGTGGGACTTAAATCGGGTGTCCATGTGTGCATGAAAATTACAAATTTTAGTAACAAAACACTAGGAAATACAGGCATTATTTCGCTCACGAGTCACGATAGATTTCATAATTGTTCATAAATCGATCGCACGCATTTTGTTATGATTCCTTGTATCCGTGGTGCACCACTAGTAACAGGATATTTTGTCAATCTGGATTCTGATAGTCCAATTTTTTGTCTTCCAAACTAATTTTCAAATTTTCCCTCTTCAATTTTTTTTTTGTGTGTTGAAATTGAGTGCACACACACATCACACACAATTGGAAGACAGAACATTTGAGGCCACTTCCCCTATACAAAACGTGTGTAGAGAGGGTGATTATCATTCCAGGTGTTGCCAGTTGGGCTTACAGTTTTGCCAAGGTTTTTAATTACAAGCCCAAATGGGCCAAAACAACAACAATGCCAGGCAAAAAAACCCACATGTTTTACTTCCATTCAATATTAGCGCACTATTTCAAGCGGTTTACGTGTAGGTCCACATACAGTTTTGTCATGCAATGTATGTACGCTTTCATGTCTCGGAGATGTATGCGAAAGTGTGCGTAATGTTGAAATGTCTGTGGCAAGTCTATGCATGCAGTACCAGTAGTCCAGCACAGAACAAAACAAATGCAATCAATGCACAAACATCTGTTTTCTTTCATTCAATGTAAACATTTCAAGAAGCCGAAGACATCGGTCCAAATAAAGTTTGGTGATGCAACGCGTTCCTGTCTCCGAGACACGCAAGATTTTGCGTTTTATTCCGCTGCATAGTCCATTAGATTGCGCAGTACAGTGCTAGCTACATTTAGAGTAACGTTGTAGCCAGTAGCCACATAGAACATTCTAATACCAATGGTGTTATATCTGTCTGTTTCAAGTAAGGCAGGCTGCTTGCTTATTTGTTCTTCATTTCATGTTTCCATGATATACATAATGCACCCACCCAACAAGAGTTAATTTGTAGCCCAACTATTTTCTAAGACAATGATAAATAAAGCTCTAATTCAAACTGATGACACAATTGGGCTATAAGTATAATTTTTATAAACTGGCAACCTCAAGTTCTGCTGTGTGTGTGTTTGACCTCTTTAAAAACAGATTTGTATACAATACCAGCTAGTAGTCCTGTATTATATAACATTATATAACAGCTAGCTATAGCAGGCAAGCTGGCTATATCATTACATGTCCCTATTTTTTTTAATTACGCACGTTTATGCATTACTCATTTTGATATGTGTGGGGTGTACGTCACCGGGGGGGGGGGGGGGGGGGGGGTATTCAGTGCGATCAGTAGTGGCGTACCCAGGGGGGCCGGTGCCACCCCCCAACAAAATATCCCTGTAGGTAAAAATGACCCTCCGTCGGTGCGATTTTGACCATGCAATTTTTTTGACTGGTTACGCGGGCAACTTCATCGCTCCCCCACCCCCCCCCCCCCCCCCCCCACCCATCAAGATTTCAGCTGCTGACGGGGAAAATATTGTGCAAGTTTTACGAAAAAATTGTCGGTACCATGCCTTTCGTCGGTACAACTATGGTCGTGCCTGCCTGCCTGCCTGCCTGCCCCCCCCCCCCCCCACCCCCGTTTCCAAAAGCTGGGTACGTCACTGGCGATCAGTAAGTGGATGATGCAGTGAAATCATTGCTTCGAGGAAGAGAAATAACCTATAGATGCGTGAGGACCCGTTGCATTGCTGATCCAGCGAAGGACAGGGAGGGCGCAGTGGAAAAGGGCCAGGGGTTTCTTTTTTTTTTGGGGGGGGGGGGGTGGGGGTCTGGTCAGTGGTACCCATGAATTGCCCAGGCTTGTCGCAGACCATTTGTATGTGGAAGTTACTGCTTGTGTGATGTCAGCGAAGGTCAACAGGTTGCCCCATTTGTGATCCCACAATGCAACAGATAAGGATAATCAATGGCTTTTTTTTCTATTTGCGATAAACCTTGTGTTGTAAATGTGCCAATCGCGATCAATGCGCTGCATCGCACTATCATCGCATTGTCGTCATAGTGATTTTGGTTGTACACTAGACTAAGGGCAAGGCAAAATAAAAAATAAACCTGTTTAGCGTCCCCTCCCGGTTCCTTTTTTGGGGTCCGCTTCAATTTTATTTTATTTTTTCTCTTTTTTCTCTTTATTTCAGTCAACACTTTTTCAGGTTCGCAATGTTTATCGCTTACCAGGGCGGTTTTGTACGTAAAGTGGGGGGAAAATAAAACAAAAGGGCCTCTTCCTTCGTTTTTTGAAAAAAAACCTGATGCTAAACATGTTTTTATTTTTATTTTGCCTCTAGCCCAATTCAAGCTGTACTTGTAATAAAATAAATCCTCAGCGTTGAAAGAACTAGTATGCTTGGGCCCAGATTTCAGATTTGATCAAACTTAGATCACAGAGAACTACTCGAGTATTTTGCTGGGCTCGGGAGTCGGGCTCTGGAGTCGGACTCGCGCAGTCCATATACGGCCTATGGGCCAGATTTGAGAAAAAAACAGAAATAAGCTTATTACTCAAATTCGGCAATGCCTGTAATGCAATGGGTTATTTTAACATAGATTTGGTAAGAAAAAAATATTATTCGTTTTCCAAGATGAAATTCCAACCTTATTTCACCGAGTCTCGCAACACTCATTTCCCTATTCGTCGAAAGTTTACTGATGACCGAATACACATCACTCATATTTGGATGCTGTCATGTACATCCGCGTGCCTATTTTTGCTTACCGTTTTCAAAATAGTATGATTTGTTGGTTATATAATCTTGACATATATCTCAATCATATTGCCAAATATCGTGCAATTTCAAGCCTATCTTCTTATTAAAATTGTGACTTCAATGTTAAAAATCTACTTGTTTGAACCGAATTTCGTTATTACATATGCGGAGTAATTTGGTGGTGCGCCCTCATCATTATTTATATTGACACGCGTGCCAGAATGTATGGGATAGGAAGGCAATAATTATAATGACTTGATTCAGGCAATTTATTCCTTGCATGTAATAATTTAATTTTCTCTATTTTAATTCATGACACTGGGATAGGGCATGCATTAAAGCCCCCCCCCCCCCCCCACATACACACACCAATGCTACGGGGAATGCGGGGGGGGGGGGGGGGGGGGGGGGCTAAACCAGGATGACTACTTTCTTTCCCTTTCTTTTTATCTCTTTCTAGCCTCAAATGTCCTTGTTTTTTCTTTAATGTTGAACAACAACAAATTCTGACATTATTTGGGAATCATGAAGAATCCGGACTTTTTGTGGTCCATTTCGACACGAGAGCCTGTTTAGTTTTCGTAACACTTGGGGGCACGAGAACAAGACTAGCATCAGAAGTGACGTCATGATTAAACATTCTCTGACTTGCGCAGAAATCCGCCATTTTGTAAATTTTAAACCGACAGAAAAAATTCTGCGCACCGACGTGTAAAGCAATGGCAATTTTGACTCTATAACATAAACGAAATATTAACTGCCGATACTTAAGGATTTATCATACTTTTTCTAGTTATTTGAAGATGAAACTCTATCTTTGTTGGTTTGGCTTTGATGGTACGTGATCAAATATTAAGTAGGGAATCTTTTTGCATCAGTTTTTGCTACATATTTGTGCAATAGCATTGCAAATCTTCAAAAATGTGTCGCATTTCGAGATCCTACGCCAGTTAAATCGAACGCTACACCTGGTTTTATGCACTCTGCAGGTTATCGCGGGGATGATTTCTAGTCCCAGACCCTCATGGAGTGCGGGATGATAAGGGTACCTGGTATACGCATGTATAGAATGATCTGTAAGATCACGTAAGAGAAATTGCACAGGGATAACTCATGCCTACTTTAAATAAAGTTCAATGATGTTTGTGTCCAGCTTAGTTACTGAAAATAATTTTTCTAAGACTTGTACACTACTTTTTATCCCTGGGACTTAAGACGGGTGCCCATCCTAGTCTGAGATATAAGCTGAATTAGGGGGTGGGACTTAAATCGAGTATGAGACTATACCCGCGTCAGTATGGTAATAGCCGCATGGAATTGAAAGTGTATAGTAACATTACAAGCAGCGGATAACTTTCATGTTTCATGCACTTAGTGACAGACTCATCTAACCTACATGTTCATGATAGCGAAACAAACACACACAGCATGTAATGATATAGGGAGGTTTTTTCGCTATTTTAACATGATTCAAACCTTTTACCTATCCTTAGAAGCTTTCAAATTACCATTGCAAAGACACGTCAGCATTAAGCTTGTCTAGTGACATATTCATCCGTAACACGCCCCACTGTAGCATGCAACACGCCCAATATAAATGGCAAAAATAAATTGAAATTTGATTAAAGTATCAATTCATTCATTAAAGGGTAACAGTTTAAAGTGGAAAATATATTGAAAATGATATTTGATACCAATGTTTCTAAAATACAAAAATGTAAGATTTATAAATAAATAAGTAAATAAATTTAAAAAAATTAAATTCACTCACACACACAAATAGTTTAGAAAGTGTTAATAGAATACAAAATTATTTTATGCTTCAAAAATAAAAGAGACTTCGCTGAATTGTTTATTGTCTTTTCATAATTTAGGCTAATTTTCATAGAACTTAGTCCTATAAATGTTTTCTTTGCATTAAAGGTGCACAATTTTTATGAAAAGTAGTATTTCTTAATATTTTGAATAAGATTATAACACAATAATCTAGTGTCTAGTACTCTGTTATTTTCAGGAAATTGTGGTTTTGGGACTCAATTTAATTTTCAAGCGTCAAACATCACCTGCATTTTTTGATTAATTAAAAGGCGATGGGAAGAGACAGTTTTGTGCGCTTAATGTGAATATAATTGTACGCTTCTTTGACCATGCATTGCATACCTCACATATCTGGGAGACTCAATAAGGCCAAACCATTTTTTGTTTGTTATCTTGTCCCGTTCGTCCGATTTAGGGCCGCTCAGATTTTTTTTTTTTTCACATTAAAAAAAAAAAAAAATCAGTTTTTTTTTAACAGTTTAAAAAGCATTGAATATTAAACTAAGTGTTTATAACATATATTTGCGACTCTAAGTGTGATTTCAACTTCTTGTTGGCTGAACTTTGAGCTTCCGCTGGTATATGAAAAAAAAGAAAAAAGCCGCCCGCTTGCCCCTCCTCTCCGAGAGCCGTGGAGGACAACATAACTTCTATTTGTTGTTGGCCTAAGCGTGTTTCTATTCCATCAGCACCAATAACCGATTATTGTTGGTGATAATCAGCACCACTATAAACACTAATAACCACTAAAATTGCATTTTGTATTGGAAAAAATGGCCATGTGTATATATATTCTTTTACTCGAGTGGGCCCCCGGCTGGTGTTCCCTCATAATTACTAAAGCACTTTATGCAGTGGAATCAAATACAAACGTGAGCACTATTTGTGTAAATAATTGACAAATTTGATCGTGATTTCTGCGGGAGAGCGAGGGAGGTTGCCCTGATGTGCTTTCCCAATCATGGCAGTCATGCCATAAGGTAACAAAATGTTTAAACAAATTGCTCCTTTTCAAGGCCGGATCAACCCAGAATTTGTGAATTCAAGATGTTTTTTTGTTGACAACTTTGAACTCTTGTAAAAAATAAATCTTCAAGAGTATGATTCTGGAATAACATGGACAGCATTTAAAAAAAATTGAACTGACCGGCGTTATTAGGAGAGACATCTATCCTAGAACTAGATGTTTCTTATTGGTCGCCTAATCTTCACTTGATGCACAGCGGGGACACCACTTTGAATATTTATAGGCACTATAAAAGTGAGATATCTCTCTGCATTCATTTTTGCTCTTCACAAAATATTAATATTTGTGTGAAAATAAAAGCATCAAATATTTTCAGTATATATATGTATGTGTAAAAAGAGCACAAAAATTGTGAACATAACAGTAGGCGAATATTTTCAAATTGGCCGACAAGAACAAAAATAACTGTCACACCTTCAAACCTGCAAAAAACCACAAGCCATGTGAAATTTCATCATAGTAACCGCAGCGTGTAATGTCAAACCACAAGTTGATGTATGTTGTTCGGGCTCATCTAGTCTTGTAATGGCCGCTAACTCTTGGTTACTATAGCAACGTAGCAACCTCGATGCACACATCTTCTAAGGTGTCGGCATTTGATAACACCCACCAGGTCTACTTGACGGGAACATGATCAAAGATTACGGCTATTACAAAATCCCCTGCTACGAGAATCGCATTAGAGCATACGGATCTATCGAGATTGCTAAAAGTGACTTGACTACAAATGTATTACCTACATTTTCCAATTACTGAAAGACTATGCAACGTGTTTGATCTTACTATTACTAGTAGATTTTTTTTTATATAGAGGGACCTGTAGAGTTGTGAAAAATATTGACACAGGCGTTGAAAAAACACCCCATCCTGTTGTACGGGCCTGACCGACCATTTGTTTTCCTTCAAACTTTCCCAATTGTTTTTTTGTTTTTTAGAAAAAAATTGTGGGGTTGACCAGCAATTGTGTCGCTACAGGGCCAATTTAACTAGACTTTTTTTTGGACACTAAAATTAGACTTAAATGCATATTATGCGATCTTTTCCATGGGACGCCCTTAATCCCTTATTTTTTTAAAACAGATTTTCTTGCAGATTAACAATTTCTGATCATGAATACATTCTGAGTTACAGGGTTATACGATTCCTAATTACTTCAAATCATGGTTTTAGAGTGAATTTAGAATGAAAATAAACTGTCCTGCAGCAGGACAATGTATTTTCAACCTCTTTAAACCATGATTTTGAAGTAATTTGGAATCGTATTGGTCTGTAACTCAGAATATTTATGATTTATGATCAGAAATGCAAATCTGCAAGAAAATCTACTTTAAAAAAACAAACAAGGACAGAGGGCATCCCATGGAAAAGATAATATGCATTTAAGACTCATAATATGCCTATAAACCTGGGGTCTATCCTAATTTGAAAACACAAATTGGGTATTGGTAGTACCAAAATATTATTTGGTTGTGTGCACTCTTCCAGAATTTAAATTTTCATGCACATATGTTACGGTGCGCTATTCATAGCAATGTTATTTTCACTCGAATAGCGCTAAATTTATCGTAGCATTTAATTGTTGTTAAAGCTTCACTTACTGCTTACTAATTCGAATAAAGATTCTAGGAAAGCGCCATAAATGAATTATATTTCTTTTGAGTTGTGACCCAAATGGCTGATCAAAATGTGTTGACTCGTGATTGCTCGCTCGGAGTGACCTTTCCTTATTCCGTTAGATTCAATGTTGCTCTGTTTTATCATTTTATTTTAGAAGTTCTTCTTACTTACCCTTCATTGGGTGTGAACTCTTGCAGATACAATTATTTAGAGGGAAAACAATTCATGTTTCTAATGGTGTACAGACCTTTGTGTTTGTTTATTATGAGGTTGTGTTTGTTTATGGGGGAGGGCGGTATTTGTTTATTTGTTAAGAATTTTTTGGAAGATTTTCAAAATCTGCAAACATTTGTGATTTTTAAAAAGATAAATGTTTTCTCAGAAATTGTAAGTCAAATTGCCAATATTTCCAAACCTGTTCAAAACTTTTTTGTTTTCAATTTTAAAAAAATGTGTTCAGTTGTTGAACTAAAGTTACATTATAGTTCAGAGTAAATGATAGAATTATTTCATAGTAAGGGAAGCTAAAATAAGATATTTGCTACCTTTACTAGTGTTATTCACGACATGCATACACACACAGGCAATCTTGCTGTATGCCTTAGATATTGGGGAGAATGCCTGTACCTTTTAATATGGCAATATTGGTCAACCAGAGTCTCCAGATGTTTTAGTGCTTATTTCTGTGAAAGGAAGTAGCAAATTGTTGATTAAATTGCTTCTGCATCATACACCTTTTAGACTATCGCAGATGCTGTTTAGTGTTTCTATAATAATTTTCTAACTATTTTGTATATCACTAAACATGGTTTTCCTTATTTTAATACTACCTTCAACTGTCATGTAAGGTGTCATACACTAGTCTAGCGTGACTAGTTTATTCTGTATCTCAACAAATACAAAATATATATAAATCCTAAAATGTGTTTTTCTTTCTTTCTTTCTTTATCAGGTATCTACCAGGGTCAATGGACCGGTGGTATGCGCCATGGCTATGGTATACGCAACAGTGTTCCTTACGGATTGGCATCAATTGTTCGTCCTGTTCTCCGCACATCTCTCACGTCCCTACGCAGCGAGCACGAGAACGGCTCCGTTAGCTCCACAATTCCCGACAACTTTGGGCAGCGCGGAGGGTTTGCCTTGGAGGTCTCCGGGGACGAGACAACAACGTCTGAGGTGGACAGTAAATCTGGCACGCTAAAACGTGGCGACTCGAATCGGGGGAGCAAACTGATGGGTTTACGCGGGAAACGCTCAAAGAAAGACAAAAACAGTCCGACATCGCCAACGTCTAATATAGGCCACAGTGCCGCGTCGTTACGACACGGTTTGGCTCACCAGGATTCAATCAAAAGTCACGATAGCACCCTTAGTTCAACTTCCCTCCAATCGTCTGTGTACGAAAGTGAAATGGTGCACCTACATGAGGAGGAAAGAACACACGATGTAACGGAAGTTTTTATGGGGGAATGGAAACAGGACAAAAGATGCGGGGTGGGGGTCAGTCAAAGGTCAGACGGGTTCCAGTATTCCGGGGAATGGTTGCAAAACAAACGACATGGGTACGGTTGCCTTACGTATCCTGACGGTCATAAAGAGGAGGGAAAATGGAAACATAACATGCTGGTGGCATCAGGCAAAAAGAAACTATTTGTGATCGGATCAAAAAAGATCAGTGATCGTGTTAATCAGGCTGTGGATCAAGCAAATCAAGCGGCTAATGTTGCAAGACAGAAAGCTGATTTGGCGGTTTCACGGTGAGTCTATTTGCAATTTTTTTTCTTCATAGGATACAGGTAATATCATGTTTTTCACTGAAATGTTTGGCAAGTTATAGGGCATTATTTTGGACAACAGTTTGTGAGTTTCAGTGTACGTGAGTGTTCATAAGTCTATACGTTCAGAGAATTAAGAAAAGTAACAGAACATTATGACAATTTAATACAATTTTGAAATTTGAAATATTTTGGAATTTTTAAGAACTTTGAAGTTATCTTTAAAAACTTAAGAATTTTTAGTTTATTTCATACATTTTAAAACTTCCACATTTGTTTGTCATTGACTATTAGGCTGTGCACTATTCGTTTATTTATATACATTTTATACTTACCCTGTGTAGCTTCCATTGTTTTCCATAACAATTGAAATCCTCCAAAGGAGAAATAGACAAATTGGTACAAATACGCCTCTTAGTGTATGGCAGTTCTCTTTTCATAGCAAACATGTAACCCTATGATTTACAAATTGTCTTAATTGTTGATCAGTATTTCCAACAGGTTATATAGTAATGAAGCCAAGGGATTGCGCCGCACTTTGTCCATCAAAGTAATCCTAACAATTTTTTCTACAGGAAACCCCAAATGGGCGTCTACGTTCAGGAAAATGATGTTGCTGCCACAGAATGATGTAGATGTATCATTTAATTTTCAGTTATATTTTGCATGCTGGTGGACCCGGGTTCGACTCCCGCCGGCGAATCTGGTTTTCCCTGCTAAATTTCGCCCATTTCCATCCCGGATAGTTTTTTCAATGTTGCTGCCACAGGATGATATTGTTTATATCATTTATTTTTCAGCTATTTTTACATGCTGGTGTGGACCCGGGTTTTACTCCCGCTGCCGGCGAATCTGGTTTTCCCCGCTAAATTTCCAATCAGATAGATTTTTCAACGTTTTCATCTCAAGAATGTTAGGGTTAGAGTGATACTTAATACAAAATTCATGATACATATAGATGTATCTGCGCAGTTTGAAAAAGAAAGGTTTGTATTTAAACAAATTATGATGCTATAATGCATTGAGAAAACGTTTTGTCACCTAAAATGATCCATTTTGCCGTAAAAGCATAAAATATGAAAATCTCAGATCTACCGCTTCCCCTCCGCTCCATAATTTAAGGCAAATATGATCAAAATAAAAACGTTGGTGATTAGATCCGTCTACTGTCTTTTATGGTTGATGATGATAATGTCATGCATCGGGATCCACCATCATATACTTTTGTTCTGTCATTCATGGATATCCGAGACAAAATCCCCCCTTAAAATATATGGCTTATGTTGTACATCTGACATATGAAAACTGATGTGTGAAATTGAAAGTGGGGTGTTGATATTAGATATTGATATAGATATGCCACCAAACCCCTTTGCTCAGCCTCATATATTAACACTTCTTGGAGACCCAGTGTTCCTAGAAAACAGAAATTGCACTCTTAACCCTAGCCAGTAAAGCTATTTTTTTGTGCGTATCGGGGGGAGGGGGGGAAAAAGTGCTATTATTTTGACCCGAAAATCACCCAGCACCCCCCGGGATTCAATCGCCGGACCATCCGCACCAAAGTCTGTCCCTCTACCAACTGAGCTAACTCCCTAGGTCATATGCGGCCACAAACTCCGTGGCCACATATGCCTGCGGTAGGTGACGTCATCGCGGCAATGCAGCAGCACGTGCCTGGAGATAGTTTCTGGCAGTGAGATTTAGTGAGATTCAGTGCGGTTAGGGTTATAGCAATATTATGTGATCTTTTTCAAATTTTTACACATCAGGAATTCCTAGACTCATGAATCTAGTTTGACTGTATTTTCCGTAAAAACCATCACAGAACTTTACTAAATCATAATGGAAATCCGCTTCCAATTTAAGGAATAGTTCAAAATATTTGTTTCAATTCATCATAAAGCATTCCGTAGGGGTGTGTTCACTTGTGTACAGTTGTGTGCATGTTATTGGTAAGGAGTAGAGCTGTTGTAAGTCAAGCTATTAGCTATTTTTAGTCTCATCCTTTTTATTTAAATCAAGAAAATTGATATATAGATTAAAAGGGACGTCATGTGCTCTTTCTGTTTTAAGGATATCCAAGACTAAGTCCCTCAATGGCTTATGTTATACACTAGCAACCAAAAGTATTAGGACACTTAGTTATGGTGTCAAAATCATTCCAGATATTAAATTTGGACTGCAATATTTGACTATGAGCAGTGGCGTGCGTAATCAGAGGGTGGGGGGCGGGGGGGGGGGGGGGGGGGGGGTGGGTGCCAGAAGGCTTGCCCCCCCCCCCCCTGATGCCCCCCAAATGAGATGACAAACTCTATGTTTACCTATGTATACTAAAAAAGAGGTGAGATATGCCCCCCTGATGATATGCCTGTCCCCCACATGACCCCAACCCAAAAATTTTGAAGACCCTAGTTACACTCCTGACTATGAGTTGAATAAATGTGTTGCTGAATCTCTTCTCATTAATAAATTCATATTTCCTACAACATCTGCTCATTCTATTCCATTAAGGAACGATTTTTTTTCTTCTTTTTAATTTTCACTTTTTTTCTCTAATTTCACCTTGATTAACCCTTACAGCCCCGCACCCCATGAAATCCCATTTCCTGTCGGTTCCACCTGGCGCTGAGGTTTTTGGTTGAAATAATGGCCCCAGGCTACATAGCTCCCCCGTGGCTCAGTTGGTAGAGCGTTCGACTTGTAACCGAGAGGTCGTGGGTTCAAACCCCGGGGCGTGGCACCTCTTGTTGTGTGTGTTTTTTTTGCTTGAACAAAATTTCAGTGTTAGGGTTAAGGAAATATTATGTGCCTTCATCAAATCCCAATACAGATTTTCCCCATGCCAATTTGATGCTATTGGTAAGGAGTATAGCTGTTATAAGTCAAGCTATTTTTAGTCTCATCCACTTTTTATTTAAATCAAGAAAATTGATGTCGAGATTGAAAAGGACGTCACATGCTCTTTCTGGGATCACTTATCGTTAAAAGTAGACATTTCCTGTCACAAGTCTGGCTGCAGATGCATGATTTTACACATTTATTGCCATGCCTATTACACACAGTGTATTTATTGATGAGAGGAAAAAATAAGGGCGTTTTGGTTTGATAGTTTCTTATTCTCATCATTTGTTAGAATTACGAACGTTGATGTATAGATTAATAAAAGGCATGTCAACTATAATGGTTGTCTGCTCTTTTTGTAATAGCTTATCATTAAAAGTAGACATCTCATGTCACAGATACATGTGACCAGTCACTCCAAAAGGGAGCTTTTTGTCGGCATTATGCATTATAAGATATTGAGGAAGTACATGTAAACAGGGGTGTGAGAGTTCCTCTTTTTAGCTGATTTCCTCTTTTTCTTTTTTTTCCTTATGCCAAAATGTCAGCCTTTTCTTTTCTTTTCAGCCCATATTTGGCATTTTTACCCAAATTTACGCTGTTTTTTTCCTCGTTTTTGTCTGTTTTCTTCTTTTTTTATTTGTGGCCTCTCACACACACCCCTGTGTAAAGCATGAAAAAACAAAAGAAATAAAAAAGATTTCCCACCTGATATTTCACATAAAATCTGAAGTTAATTTACCAAATGTATCGATCGATGTGTCATTTTAAAGCCTACAAAATATACTTTTGAATGAAAATAAAATCTAAATTTTCATTTTGAATGACAAAAGCCCCTTTTGATGTG
Source organism: Ophiura sarsii (assembly GCA_035610835.1). NCBI lineage: Eukaryota > Metazoa > Echinodermata > Ophiuroidea > Amphilepidida > Ophiuridae > Ophiura > Ophiura sarsii. The sequence continues at coordinate 25,474,113 of CM069458.1, forward strand.
ACTGGTCACATACGTGATGTGATCAAGCGAAATGAGTCACATGTCGGCAGTTTTCAATTTTGATATCTGTCCATCATTTCCAAGCAGGTGGCAGATGCTACAGTATGGTCCAAACCCCACTGAAATTGAACTTCTAGTTTTTAAGTTACGAACAATTTACCAAATGAGAAAACAAGGTAAAACATAAGAATTTGTCTCTTCTTTTTGCCTATAAATCAAAATCAATATTCCCGACATATATACGACTCATTCCGCTTGATTGCGTTATATACATGATATAAATATGTGCAACTTCAATCACTCCTCCATATTTCATATTTATTTTTCATAGAAATATTGATATAATATTATAGATATGACGGCAGTCAGCACTAAAATACATTTATTGTCATAGAAATATTGAATAATACACTTAGGTTTGTGTTATAAATAAACTAAGGTATTGAGAGGAGTGATGATAGAAGATAAGTCTGGTCCTTGGTTTATGTGTACTGTAAACATTGAGATTTTCGCGATACATGTATTTTAAGGATTTGTGTGTTTCAAGCAGCTACCGGGAAGATAAAATGCATGAATACATACGATTACAAATTGCTTTTGTGTATAAACGTGTAATGAAATTCCATGTCGCAAAGGTAAAAATAAGCCAAATTGTGAGAAATTAGGAAAAGCGCTAAAAATTCACCACATGAAAATGATCACTTTTTACAACACTGACATCTAGCTGACTTCTAGTTAAACAAGTATTGTATTGGCATAGATCCTGTTGTGGATGCCCTTGACATATGCATACATTGGATGCGGAATTTAAATTATTTGAATACTGGAATTGAAAAATATTTTTGCTTGAATTTGATGTGGGACTGGTCAGGATTTGTAGAATTTAAATGCTCTCATTTAAAATCTTCCAATAAGATATTATGAAAAAAAGATTTGAAAATGTTTCATGCGGTATAAATGTTTCTTCGGATAAAGCAAGTATCTAGTGTTGCTAATATTGCGCTTACAAAGTAGTTCAGAAATGTCTAATTATTTTGTGATCTGCAATTTTGTTTTTATTTTGCAATTTATTTTAAGATTTCGCCATTTATTTAAAAATTTTGCAATTTATTTTAAACTTTGCAATATATTTAAAAAATTTGCAATTTATTCAAAAATGTTGCAATTTATTTTACAATTTCGCAATTTATTATAAAATTGAGCTGTTATTATTACTCTCCGTGGAAACATGTCAATTAAAAAATATAAAAAATACACAATTTTTTCTTCTTGGTTATACATTATTTTCATTTCATGTATAGATGCCTACTGATTAAGCTCACATGATGTTGGGGCATGCCCCCCACCAAAATAAAAAATGAATAGAGAATGAACCAAAGAAGGTAATAAGGATGACAACAACAAAATTAAAAACTAAAACAAAATGTAGTAGAAGTAGAAATAACTCTGATGTGTAATAGCCAATCAACAATTCCTAAAATGAACAACAGAATAATCAAGAGTTATTTGAAAAAATCAGTAAAAACTGTACCATACTTGAAAATATTGACTTATACAGTATACTCTTACAAAAGATAGAATCATATATGTTGGTCAAACATTGCTTTCCATAGCAGCGTTTGGTCTTTATTTACAAATCGCTGCTGATGAGTTTACAGAAAAGCTATTAAGAACTCATTGAAATATGTCAACAAAAACCTCATGAAAGGAAATCGATTAATGGCTATTAGCACTTACAGTGCACGCATGAAATAATAAAAACTGGTTCTGTTTTAAGAAAATGGATATCATAGAGGGCTCAACCTTTTAAATGCTGCCGATAGAATTCCACAATACTGTAAATGTGGAAGATTTCGCACTTTGCACATTTTGAAAAATGTTGCTTGTTTTTATTTTCGCGAATTTGAGCTTCCTTTACATAGACCTACATACAAAATGAATATTTAATGTGTTTATTTTCATGCTTGCCTGATTATAGCGTGAAAATAACTGAAGCACAAAAATGTCCATTGTAATAGTATATCAGAAAGGTAAGGCCAAGTAACAAAAATAACATGTTTCACGTCCCCGCCCGCACCAATTTTTGACGCCGCTCCAATATTTGTGTTATTTGTTATCTTCAAAAATTCGTTCAAAATTCCAACAAAAAAATCAAAAATCATACCTGTCTTTGTTGTGTGTGAGTGTGTCCAACATTTTCAACTATATTTCAATGAAAAAGACACAAAAAAACACCCGTTGGTATAGAAAGTGATCCGAATATCGAAACAATTCTTGTAAAAAAGCTTGTAATTTGGCTTCTGAAAAATAACAGCAAATCCAAAAATAACAAGTCCGGACGAGAAACACATTATTTTTGTTACTTGGCCTAAAGGAGAGTCTGTGTTGAAATATCGGACATATCTATTCTGTGCCTCTATAGTTTGATCAGTTCCAAATTGGCGAAAGCCTCTTTATTACTGCAGCGAATAAATACAGAAGGAAGCGGGCATGCATGAAGGCAACAAGCGCACTGTGCATCATATGCGTCACGTGTGCATGTAGCCAAAGCCATGCGTGTGTGGCCATATTCGCGTGTACGCTTGGATTATTTTTTGTGCACGAAGAGATAAAAACAAGTATCTCTCACCAATTTGGAACTGATTAAACTATAGAAGTGCCAGATCTAACAGTCAAGAGATATAAATTATTCAGTCTGTCTGTTTTTCAAGAAATATTTTTAGATTTCTATAAGATCTTTGTTTAAAGGATTCATTCATTTTGACTGACAATGAAAGGAATTGATGGATATACATCTTTAACTGTTAGAAATAATGACATTTATGTTTAAATTTAAATTTGATAACCAATACCAATCAAACAATGTGTAAAAAAAACATCAAACTGTAAAATATATATCTAATCTTCTTTTCCAGTCAATGTTTTTGCTGTTGTTTAAAATGTTCACTATTAAAGTTGGCAGTGGCGAACAACATAATCTAATTTTCCTTGGTCTAATACAATTATACAGTCCAGGACACTCAAGCCACACTTCTGTCCAGAATTACCTCACACAGGTGTACATATAGTTAGATATACGCAAATATGATATTAATCTTGCCTATTTCTGGACGATATTTCTCCGGCATCTGTACCTCATCCCATTACGACGATGTCAGGTTTCTACCGTGGGTGGTGAGCCTTTTGTAGCGTCTTGTCACTTTAAGATCGGATTTCATCTTGTTAGATGATATCAACAACTGGGCTATGGAAAATAACACTTCATTAAATTGTAATCAAGATGAAGACAGCAAATTAAGTCTGATGCAAGCCAGTTTATTTGAGGGAATTTTACGGCCGTTTGTAGTTGATATTTAATTAGGACGGCACATGATGCATGGACAGGGTCCTGGGTACTCATTTTGGTTTTGGTAGAGACATAAAATTCCACACCAGTAAATACTTTGTGTCTTTGCCCCCTGGAAAGTAAATTATTGGCTGTCTTTATACTGGCAGAATTAAAATGAATTCTTTCCACGCGGCTGCAGACGACAGTTGCAAAATTTCCCAAAATGTTTCAAAAATGTCAAAAGTATTGAATTTCATCACCATATTTGGAATAACTAAATGGAATGCATTAAAATAAGTACAAATATGCCTAGTATTGGTTCAGTGATCCTTGAGATAGACTTTGAAAATTGGGAAAGGTTTCTGAAATATCAGTTTTGTATAATATGGTAAAACTAGTAATAGCCATGTGGAAAGTGTTTAGATGACGCAAAGTGTATTTTATACAAAACGAAAGGAAACTGGAATAATTTAAAATAAAAAAAATTATGGGTTTTTTTTCTGTTTTTTTTTTATTTTTAAATTTACTTTTTAAACTATTTTAAAATAGTTTAAAAATTAAAATTAAAAAATCCCTCTTTAAATAGAGCTTAATTTAACATATTTCATGATCTTTTTTAGCTTCATCAAATTCTTAGTCACTGATTGACATAAATTGATTGTTACGTCTCACTTTCCATTAAGATCGATTAAGTTACCGTATATAAAGTAAGATGGGGAATTTCAAACCATTTGAAAGCAAACTACACATATAGTTGGTCAAGTTGATGGTCTATTTAGGTTGATAGGAATCCCATTGGCCTTTCCAAACATGCAGACCATGTTCCCACACATACTGTTACGTCTCCGTCTCCTCGTGGAGTCTCAATTGCGTGACTTTATCACAAGGCATGTATATCCAAGGGAGTAAAGATTTGCGCTTTTAGAGTGGTGACCAATGTTTGTACAAGTCCGCGAGTGCTTGAATTGCATTTTCAAATTGATTTATGGTCAGAAGGCGGGTTTAAAAGTTGATGGATATTAAACTCTCTTTATATAAAATATTTGGAGCAGATACATTTGTGGCCACATTTTCACGAAAACATTTCAGGCTCAACATTGGGATTTATAGATGACAAGTTCAAATCTGTGTACGTATAATATTTCTTTTTCTTATCATTTAGTGCAACCAGTAGGCTTTTTCTTTTTAAAATTTCCCTCAAAAACTGAATTGGAGACTACTTTAAAAAGGCAGTTGTGGTTAATAGTTAGATTTATCAAATTAAATATTCGTATTGCTTTTACATACAAACTATTGAATCACCGTATATAAACCATATACATGCATACAATAAGTAACTGATATCTCTAAAAGTATAACTCCTACATAAACATATTAAATTATAAACATGTTGAGAAATTTCTCTTTTTGAATTTGAGATATTACATGCTAAGAATGGCTGATTATTAGGGAAGTTACAATCCCAAATGTACTGTCAAATCTGATTTTCATTTTCACATTTTCATTTTCACATTTTCATTTTCAACACGGGGACGCCGACCGGCAAATGATTGATTACTGGTAGTGGTAGTGCCAATTCACCCGTCGATGGCCTGGTTGTTAGATAGTCGGCCGGTGGCATTGTTACGGTTGATCAATACGGCACACACGCTTTACCTGTCATACTCTCCCCGTGTTGAAAAGAAAATGTTAAAATGAAAATCAGACTTGCCCTAATTTCTCAACAACTTTATAATTAAATATATTTATGTAGGAGTTATACTTTTAGAGTTATCAGCATGTTTATTACCGGGTCAGTTACTTATTGTGATGACTGTACATCAAGTATTTGTGATGTGCCATTCCATGGAGGCTCAAAGCGCTTACAAAGATAATAAATAACATCAAAATGTAAACATAATAATATAAGACGCAAAATTAGTTAATCGCTTGTATTAGTGTTTTGAATAAGTTAATGTGTACTTTAGAACTTTGAACTGTAAATGTAAACAATAACAGTTACCAGATCTAGATTAACCCTTTGAACCCTGACCCCGCCAGGCAATGTGTACCGCTGACTCTGGCCATTCCGGGGGTAACGCACAAAATATTGATTTTTGCAGGAAATGGATAAAACAATACTAAACTTGTTCCGAATCATCTGTAATATTATACAATCATATAAAAACAATAACAGTTTATACTTGGATTGTGCTTTCAGGACAAAAATAAATAAAAATGGCGATATTTTGGACCCCAAAACCCACCTGTACACCGATACTGATACTGATACTGATACTGATACATTACCACAAATACATGAAAAGCTTATGACTTCCATCAATTCCCATTCAATGCCCAGGTCTCAAAATCATCTGAAATGCCAGAACTATCATCTAAACAAATCCTAAGCAGTATCACTATCGTCCATCATGTCCAAAACACGCCACATTTCAATATAATTTTGATGCGAAAAGACACGAAAAAACAGCAAGCAAAATGCGCTGATAGAATCACTCGTCAATTGAAAACAACAAGCCTCTGAACTTTGACCCGGCAATTTTTAGATGCGCAGTAGTCTTATCTATATAAACAAACCACTTTGGACATCCTACACTGAGCCTATAGTCCGTCTCATATGGTTGATTGCATACATACCTGTAAGCCGTTACACCGTCTCACCGGGTATACGGTACACATATGCGTAAGCCGGTCTAGCGGCTCGTCGGGTTCAAAGGGTTAAAACAATAGTATGCCATCTTTTTCCATTTTGTTCATCCCCAATAAATATATAGTTTGTGTGAACTTCTTATTATCAAACCTGGATTTTGAAGTTAGTAAGAATCTTATTGCTCTGTAACTTAGAAGATATTTTAGTATTATGTTCATAAATGCAATTTGACAAAAAGCATTCACTCACAGGACAATGACAAGGATAGAGGGCGTTTCATGAACAAGATTGGATATTATTGCTTTAGGTTATGAAAAAACCGCACCCTATTTGGGTGTAGGGTAGGGTAGGGTCGGTCGGTCAGGCGATTTTAAATTTTTTTAAACCTAAAATGTCACCAAAACCTGCAAAATTGTTTAAAAATGTGTGAAAACAAAATATTCGACATATTTTCGGCCAAAAAATAGCTGATTTTACATGATTTGAGAAAAAAGTGTCAACGGAAGATAGACTTGGAAAATTGGGAAAGGTTGCTGGGGGGGGGGGGGAGGTTGGCATAACCATCTACTTTTTGTGAATATACATTAAGTTTGTCATTTTATTTGGGGGGCATTGCATTCTAGTTACGCCCCTGTTTGAAATTCTAGGCAATAAACGAAATATTATATTGCGAAAATAACTGGGTTTTTTTGCGTATTGCACCATGTACTATTATATAATGCAGGCAGGCAGGCAACACGTAACATGTAGATTATTAGTGGCTGGTGACACCTCCACATTTATCCGCAGCTAGCTTCCAAGTTTACCCTATGTTATCCTTGCAATATGAGACACAGCATGATCTGGCTGGCCTAGAGAAGATATCTCACGCATCCCAAAATGCAATACAATTCTTGCGTTTCAGTTATCTGTTCTGATTTAACTATCCCATGCAACATGTATTGATGCCGGGGGTGGGGGTGTAGTGATGCTGGGGGGGGGGGGATGCATTGATGCCGGGGGGGGGGGGGAGGAGTTAATTAATCAATTTATATTTTGACAGGGATATGCTGACCCAATTTTAGGGGTATTTTTAACTAAAAAATGGCTGTTTTTTTTAGCGATTTGAAACCCATGTTCTAAGTTGGGGGGGGGGGGGGGGGGGGGGAGGTCCAATTTGGGACCAATGTGCTGGGTTTTCCAGCACAACTAATACCCCATGTTTAAAGAACAACCCTTTTGGCCAGCACATACCTACCTCTATATCTGATAAACATGAGTACCCCGTCCCCTCGGGGTGTCACTTGATGAAACGAGGTGATGTACAATTTATAAAATGTCGCAATGGATTGTGGGAAATAGTATAAGATATTCTGTAGATGTGGCCTATACAGTATGGGACATGCGTCATCACTGCTGCAGACAGAGTGCATTAAATGTATAGGTCCCGCTGACCCCGGCTGTCGTGATTGCGGTACCGGTAGAGGGGGGGTTTCCTCCACGATGGTTTGTACGGACAAGTGCACAGCTTTCTCTTCTTGTCTCTAATATTGATTTATTATTGAGTTGGATGATATGGATATCGGATATGCCGAGTTGGCTTGTCGGCCAAGCGTCTCATATGCGCTACTCGATTCAGAATGAACGAGAGAATTGAAAACCATGTGGCTTTGAATTACAATGCCGTATACAAAACCGTATTATGGTGGCTGAGAAGAAAGCAACGTTATTTGGGTTTGGGAGGACAAGAATAATGTTGAGAGTTGTGGGGAGGTGTGGGATATAGTGGAATGTAGGAGTTGGGTGTAGAAGGTGCAGTTACAGCCTGATGAAATCTATCAATGTTGGCATAGTTAGTATTAATCCTAACCCCTACAAATTACTACTACAAATTATTTGAACGAGCCTATCTCCAAGCGCATGGGCGAACGGTTTTCGATGATGTCATCAACCGAGCTTATAAAGTGAGTGCACTATACTGCGTGAACGAGTAGCTGAGAGCTGTAGCTTGCCTAGGGTGTCCGGGGTTTCTGGTCCCGATGGTCCCTGGTTCGATCCCCGGTCAGGTCGCGGTGATTTATTTGTTGGTTTTTCTTCTAAGATTGCGATATCGTTTAAAAACCTGGTTTGAGGGATTTAATGTCTCCAATTTCAAATACTTGGAGCCTACGTTCTAGACACTTCCCAGGAATTCAAATGCAGGAAAGCACAAGCGTGGGTTGCCTGCAATAAACTGCAGAAGATCTGGAAATCTGATCTCGAAAGAACGACAAAAATCAGATTCTTCAAAGCCTGCGTAGAAAGAATTTTGTTGTACGGCTCCGAAACATGGACAATCAGCAGGAAAATTGAAGACAGAATCAATGGATGTTACACTCAACTGTTACGTAGAATATTTGACAGCAGTTGGAGGGATCACATCCCAAACAGCGTGGTATATGGCGATATCCCCCTATAACATCAAAAATCAGGCAGCGCCGTTTATGTTTCGCTGGCCACTGCGGCATGCGATCAACCAACCAGCCTATCTCCCGTCTAATTTTCTGGACCCCTCCTGGTGGGAAAGCTAACAGAGGCAGAAGACACCTTCAGTATCCTGATACCGTCAAGAATGATATGGGTTTAGATCCTCCAGAGATCCGCCAACTCATGAATGACAGGAAAGTCTGGGCCCAGTACGTTGCGATTGCATCCTCCGTTTCGTCCACAGACGACCAATGATGATGCTATCAATTTGTCCATGGCGGCAGCTTCAAGTGACTGGAGTTCGTCTTCCGCTAGTTGATGAATAAGTTCCATATTTCAATAGAGGGTGGCCGTGGGTCCGGGACTTTCAATAGAGGGTGGGCTGGGAACGGGACTACGTTTCCAAGGAATGGCCTCCTGTCACAGTAATTTTCAATATTGAAAACAAATCCTATTTTGCCGATTTTCAACCATAACATAAGTCTCTTATCCTTGAGGTAATGTTAAACAAATCATCACTATATAATACTACAAGGCTTATATTAAACATAAAAATTGTCACACTTACCCGAAATGTTCATTAAAATTGTGTAAACTCGCCTAGAAAATGGTTGTCTTATTGCAGTATATAGGCTAAAAAAGGAGTGATTTCGACCTGTATTGCTAGATGTTGGGGCCAAGGGTAAGATAAAATCATCAGACTAGCTGCAGCGAAGGATTCTGGTACCTAGGCTGCCCTCGATGTGTTAAGATGTTAATTTGTATGCAAATATTTAGGGTTGAATGAAAAGCAAAAATGCAATGATTGCACAAATTGACGGGTACACGTTACCACAGTGACACACACCCCATCCCCATCAATTTGTAACGCCCTCAAGTGAAACAGGGTTTCGTTCTGAAGCTGACGGATGAACCTGGTTCTTTAGGTGTGAAAACAGGTTTCCCAACATTGGGCTATTCCATTTGAAATCCATACTCCCCCTATGGAAGACATTACTTTGATCTTCCCTACAGGGAGTGTGAATTTCAAATGGGGTTACCTGTATAAATGGGGTGACCACGCTCTATTGAAAGCTTTGTATTTCAGAGAATTGCCATTCAATGGACCCACGTCACATGAGGTTGAGCTCGCGTTAAGTACGCGAGCTCAACCTCATTTCAAAACGGTGCAATGGTCATCCGTGGTGTGCACTACGTCATCTCAACCTCACGGCTCTGATTGGTTGGTGCTCAAATGTGAGAACTGAAAAACTCGTGAGCTTATTCACGCACCATCTCGCCCCACTGCGTCGGTGGTTACGGCGCAGCGGGACCACTGCGTTGGTGAATACGGCGCAGCGTGACGATCGTTAAAAAGGCTTCAGTTTAAATTTGACCAATCACGTGCTGTGGTGTTGTTGGTTGGCAGTATTTTGTGAGTTCAAGCATGCGTGCGCAGCCTGATCGAAGTGCGCCCACATATGTCGAACTGTGGCCAGAAGATTATGTGCCGTAGATCCATTTAGCAGCTACATGTCCCACTTTTCCCCCAACTAGCCCATGGGGTCAAACCTTTCTTGAAAATCAATAAATTGACTCATAAAAAATGGATTAATCACTGCTAGGACACCCTGATATCATATGAATGACTGGCTACCAAAACTCCTGTCCCCAATTGGGTGTTATAGTAAATCACATCTTATTGCAATATACCCGAGCACGTTAAAAAGGTTACAGACTCAGAGTAGGGATCATGCTGGTCTGTATCTATTCACACATCTAACTTTAGCGCCTCGGAATAGGCTTGCCTTGATGGACGGCGCTTTATAAATGTATTATTATTATTATTACAATAAAACATCTGCAATTGCGCTGCAGCTGTATTCGTCGTCTGCAGTTTTCCACAACGCAATCATAGTTTACCGTAGATAGCCAGAACAATCCAATATAAGGCGGAGTGGTTATCAATATTTGATTTATATTTATCACTCTTGTTTTGACCTCATCACTTTTCGCGTTCTTCAATATACCCATTATGGAAAATGCAGTCATAACAAAATGTGTGCTATATTCTGGACCCCAATTGGGTGTTTTTATTGTAAATCACATTTTATTACAATAAAACATCTGCAATTGCACTGCAGCTGTATTCGTCGTCTGCAGTTTTCCACAACGCAATCATAGTTTACCGTAGATAGCCAGAACAATCCAATATAAGGCGGAGTGGTTATCAATATTTGATTTATATTTCTCACTCTTGTTTTGACCTCGTCACTTTACGGGTTCTTCAATAAACCCATTATGGAAAATGCAGTCATAACAAAATTCTATCTACTGGACCCCAGTTGGGTGTTTTAGTAAATCACATTTTATTACAATAAAACATCTGCAATTGCACTGCAGCTGTATACATCGTCTGCCGTTTTCCCTCAACGCAATCATAGTCTGCTGTTTACCGTAGATAGCCAGGTCAACCCAATAAGGTGAAGTGGTTATCAATATTTGATTTATATTTCTCTCTCTTTCCCTCTTGTTTTGACCTCGTCACTTTCCGTGTTCTTCAATATGACCATTATGAAAAATACAGTCATAACAAAAGGTGTGCTATCTACTGGAAAATACATGGTAATATTTTATTAATGTAAATTAAAGTAATTGTTTTGATATTGACATTGACAATCATCGTCCATATTGATAATGCGTGTAAGCTTACTTTAATCCTAAGGGAAATTAGTGTCTCATTCTGTTTACTGCTTAATTTGAATACGGTAGAGCTCCAAATGTTTGCTATAAAATTAAGTGTATCTGGATTGTCGTTCATCATTGGAGAGAGGTTCGTTGTAGCGAATGATTGTACTTACTTTTCACAACCAAGTGAAAATGGAAATGGCCAATTGATCTATGGTTCGAAAATGGAAAATGGCCAATTGATCTGTGGTTCGGAACTTGCAATAAGGACAAAGACACTGAGATGATGCCTGAAGTTACGTTTCACGACCAAGTTAATGGCTTCTTCAGACTAGCCTAGTGGAAATGTATGTGGTATGAAACTTGCAATAAGGACAAAGACACTGAGATGATGCCTTAAGTTATGTTTCACGACCAAGTTAATGGCTTCTTCAGACTGGCCAAGTGGAAATATTTGTGGTATGAAACTTGCAATAAGGACAAAGACACTGAGATGATGCCGTAAGTTACGTTTCATGACCAAGTTGATGGCTTGTTCAAACGGGTCTAGTGGAAATGTTTGTGTTATGAAACTTGCAAATAAGGACAAAGACACTGAGATGATGCCTTAAGTTACGTTTCATGACCAAGTTAATGGCTTCTTCAGACTGGTCTATAGTGGAAATGTTTGTGTTATAAACTTGCAATAAAGACAAAGACACTGAGACGATGCCTTAAGTTACGTTTCATGACCAAGTTGATGGCTTCTTCAGACTGGCCAAGTGGAAATGGTTGTGGTATGAAACTTGCAATAACGACACAGACACTTAGATTATGCTTTAAACTTAGAAGTAGGTTGCAGTCGTGACCAGGATATCAATGGAGATATTATCATTATTCTATTTTTATCGTTTTCTCTTTGACGTCTTTCAATGAGATCTCGTTAGCACCTCTCCTCCAGAGTTGAATGAATAATTGAATTGATTGAATTTATTGAATTAATTGATTTGAGTTAAAATTCTTTTCAGCTTACATACTATCTTAATTTCCATTTAGTTTTAAAATATATGCACATTGTTACAAAGCCTTATTTGGATCGAAATAAAATATTTAAATCCATTGCCTAAACCCACATACAATTTTATTCAAACTGAGGGGCTTAGAAAATAACTAATAGAAAAACATTGTTTAAAAGTCATGCAATAATATAATTTGGAAAATATATTTAGTAATACTGTTTAAGGTTTCTCATTAATTAGGATCTATTTACGTAGTCTGAAAAATGAAAAGCAAGTCCAAGGAAAGAATAGTTTTCTTGTCAAAAAAGCAGCCTCATAACATCCGATTATGCAAGATATTGTGCACACGGAGTATATTATCATGAATGACTTCTTTATATCTGTTTGTTATTTATCCGGACTATACAGAGCTTCATACGGTAAGAGGGAGAAATGACCAATCCTAACCAGAGGGGATTTGCCCATGATATCCAAGAAAACATAACCAGAGCCAATGCAATGCAATGTTATATCTTACTGATTTCTTTGTATCTGTTTATTATTGCTCATTTCAATACAGGGCATCAATCATGTGCAAAGGAGAAATATGGTATGATTGATCTTGCTGCTTCAGAAACCAGAGAGGATTTGCCCATGATATCCAAGAAAACATAACTAGAGACAATACAAGACATTCGGCGTGTTTCCACAGAAAAGAGCTAGTCAAACGGTTTATCTTACCCGGAAAGAAAATTCCGTGTCGGCACTTAACCGGCATGTTTCCACAGAGCGCAATAAACCGTTTAAATAATCGGCTCCCGACCCTCCTGACTTAAACCTTGCGGTGCACTGCATCTCTGCTGCGCCGCTGCCATAACAAGGCTGCGTAAAACCGAGCGTACTACTGCGCGAGCCGTGAGGCGCACAAAGTGTGCGTGCGTGAAAGGTAGGGCGCACTACAGGGCGTGCATCGACAGGCGCGTTATGATTCCAAATTCAGCTTATTCGGTTATCATACACCGGTGTGTTTCCACAGCGCAGTGGTGCCGATCTTAAGCGGAAATAACCACCTCTGGAGAAGGTTATAATAAACCGTTTATGGGTGATAATCGGTTTATCCATAATCCGATTATTGTGTGTTTCCACAGGAGAACTTACCGGAATTACAATTTCTAACACGGCAAATACCAGGTATCTCTTTTCTGTGGAAACACGCCGAATGTTCTATCTTACTGATTTCTTTGTATCTGTTTATTATTGCTCATTTCAATACAGGGCATCAATCATATGCAAAGGAGAAAGATGGTATGATTGATCTTGCTGCTTCAGAAACCAGAGAGGATTTGCCCGTGATATCCAAGAAAACATAACCAGATACAATGCAATACAATGTGCTATCTTACTGATTTCTTTGTATCTGTTTATTATTGCTCATTTCAATACAGGGCATCAGGTGAAATGGCTGATAAAATTTAATGCTTCATAAGCCCCCAAAAATACATGTTTAGCATCACCACCCACTTTCTTTTTGGGTCCGCTTAAATTGGCTTTTCTTACAAAAAAGGGCCTCCTCCTTTTTTTAAAAAAAAATCCAGATGCAAAACATGTTTCTTTTTAAACTTTACTCAAGCCAAACACGAGTTGTCCATGACACTAGTAGATTCTAAAATGCAGTCTTATTTGACTTGTTTGGAAATGGGTATTATTCATCCAAACCCTAAAGCGACTGAGAAAAGACCCTGTCGTACAAGCTGACCGAACAATTTTGTTAGAAAATAAATTTCACATGCAAATGAATACCAACTAACATTTCTATTTTTATTTTGCTTGTCGAAAAACAGCAAAATGTTTACAGATTGTTTTGATTCTTTATGGTTATTTTCAAGGGAAAAAAAGACAAATTTAAATCAATAAAAAGCTTGCCCGACCGACCCAATCTGAGAGGTTCGAGACCGTTTAGTGTTGTTGCCTAAAGAGCATCTGAAATACAATACATTATCTTATTGACATCTTTGTATCTGTTAATTATTCGTCCTCACTTTACAGAGCGTCATATGCCAAGGAGAAAGGTGAAATGGCCGATCTAGCTGCCTCAGAAGCCAGAGAGGATTCCATCAAAGCCAGACTGCGATCAAAAGAGCTCACAGCTGCACTCCCTCCACGTGGTAGTACGTATCTGAAATAACAAAACAAATCCTTAACACTTTCCACACGACTATTAGTTTTGCCATGTACAAACAGATTTTTTAGAAACCTTTCCCAACTTTCAAGGTCTATCTCAAGGATTACTGAACCAATACTAGGCATGTTTGTACTTATTTCAATGCATTTCTCTTGGAGATTCCAAATATAGTGATGAAATTCAATAATTGTGATATGTTTGAAACATTTTGTGCAATTTTTAAATATCGCCTGCAGACACCTACAGTGTGGAAAGCGTTAAGACAATACCTAAGAATAAGTGTACTTTAGGTCCCAGGAATGTATCGAGTCTTAGGACGTGTTCACATTAGAGCAAATTTCCCCCACCTCCCGGATAAAACCTGGGTATACAAATAAAAAGCCTAGTATGAACAGGAATTTGTGGTCAAAAAATGATCCGGATTAAAATGTTGAAACCTGGAAAAGTGCAGCTTTCAATCCGCATACAATCCAGATATTATCCGCATCGATCGTAGTATGAACATGTTTATCAACCCGGATAGAATCCAGATAAACTCGTGTCCTGGATAGAATTTATTTATAAAGTATATCATATAAACACTTCAAAAGAAGTAAGTTCCCCTTTAGGGTTTCCCTTATATTTTCAAAAATATACATTGGGTTGAAATGGGTTTTCTGTCAAATTGTTATGAGGTTCATACCAATACTTGACCAAAATTTCAAATCAACAGGTTTGTCATGCTTGAGTGAGCTTGTATTGAATGACAGAATGTCCCATTTCAAAAGTTGTTAAAATAATGTTTAGTAGTGTGTGTATCCACCACGTTGGTGTATCAATTGACGACATCGATTTCTCATAGTGTTGATGAGGCGCGCTACTCGATATGGAAGCCCAACTCTTGTTGTACCAGAATTTTAGCAACTTTTGAAATGGGACATTCCGTCATTCAATACGTGCTCACTCAAGCATGACAGAATCTGTTGATTTGAAATTTTGGTCAAGTATTGGTATGAAGCCCATAATCATTTGACTGAAAACCCCATTTCATTCTAATGTATTGTTTTGGAAATATAAGGGAACCCCTAAAGGGGAACTTACTTCTTTTGAAGTGTTTAGTTAAAAGAAGACACTTGATTCTACCGTGATGCATACTTAGGACCTTAAGTGCGCTTGCTCCTATTAACCTATACAGGGTGTCTCAATAAAATCATTCACTTGATAAGTAATTGTTTTGTAAAATACATCTACAAGTTGATAAAACATAATGTTTGGTAATGTGTGGTGCAAACAGCTACTCAAACATTTTTGTATTTAAATTGATGATGTAGGAGTAATTAAATTCTTTGTCCAAGACACCTCGCAAAATTACCTGTCGATTTGCGCAAATAATTATTCTATTGGGTAAGCATTATGTGTCGATCAAACAATGTCGTCATCGTAACACACGATTAGCTCTGCCTAATTCTATTGATGACAACGTTTAAAGGTAGCACTTGATATCGATGACATCTCCCGATAAATCATGACATCATTATCAACCAATCAGAAAGCGCGACTTTTCCTTGATTCTAAATATGGTGATGAAATTTAGTTATTTTGACATTTTTGAAACATTTTGTAAAATTTTGTAATGTCGTCTGCAGATGCCTGCCGCGTGGAAAGTGTTAAGGTCATTTCCTCCAGGGGGTTGGGGATTTCAACTGGAATGATACTGATTACAATGTTGGATTTATATCTAAATGGAATGTCAAAACAATGATAAATCAAGTGTGAAATAAATTTTCACTGAAACACCCTGTAATTATGACGAATGTGATAGATAAAGAATAACCAGGTAGAAGTTCAAAGTTCAATTATATTCATGTGGCAGCATTTTCCAGTTTTGCTAAAACAATTTGGACTTTTGTTCATTCTATCTTTTATGAATTAGTTTGATTATAAAAATCAATACCTACACGTACATGTACTGACCAATTGGCAGTAATGCAATGGAAGAAGAATGAAAAACAAAGGAGGCTATTTCCTGTCCTTTTCACATAAATTCAAAACAGGAAACCCACTTTTACTCTGCGTGATATCAACCTGTCGCCTCCCCCGTTGCCTTGCAGTTAATCGTACAATCCCTTTAAACAGAGACAACAGGTAAATAACCCGCATTATTAATTCATCGAAGTTGACATCTATAGACACAATGCTGACAGCATGCAGTACAGATAGAACCTGGGGGAGACACCCATATATAAAGCTGGAAGTGTCTGTTAGAATGAAAATGTGGAGTAGGGTGCTTTTTTGTCTACCCACAATGCAGGCCTAAGGTACCAACCAAAATCACTAGACACAGAGATATGGGTGTCTTTTTCTCGATGATCCGAATCTGCACCAAGGGTAGCTTGAAACAATAGTCATGTCTATCATGGTATTTAACTAGTGTATAATGTAGATACAAATGTATGCAGTAATACATAAAAACACTCAAAATTTAGGCATTCAATCCCAGCTTTATATTTCATGCCAATGATTTACTGAGCAAATTCCTGAAGAGTCACTTTTCACTTGTTTTGAGAATCTGCAATCTAGAAGTCTATATGGGGTGTGCGGTGGTTAAGACCCCTTTTCACACCTCTTGTTTAGTTTTAGGGGTATACTTTTACACCCCAGTTGCTCACTAGGTTGTACTTCACAGCTCGGCTGCTCACTAAGGCCCCAAGTTCAGCCTCTCATGGTCAAAAGTTTGCGCTTTTTGCACCATTTTAGTGACATTCACCATTTTTGGCTGTCTTATAGAGAGAAAAAGTAGCTCACAAGTGATTTTGCATTGTAAATCAATCGGTTCACAAGATTCCCATCTGAACACCAAAAATCAGTTCGGTATGGTACCATTCCATCCTCAAGTTGCTATATGAAAAGCCCAAATTGTGTGGTGATCAGTTCACATGTTTCACCACATCCGAAAATACAGCGCACATCCATCCAACAAAAAGGTGAAGTGTCCCCCCACCCGGGTCCGCAATAAGGATGGTTTATGAAAGAGCATTCAGGGATGCTTACAGCTTTAATACATGAGTACTTCCCCTCCGTCTGGACGATAGTAGCACTAAGGCGCAAAGCAACTGAATAACGCACATCAATGTCACGAGAGATATAAAACTTGTCATGAATAAAAAAGCGAAGCCTAAGTAAATTGGATCTTTAGTGAGGCAACAGTTTGTTAGTAGTAGAGTCTAGATCAAATTTGACCGGTTATTGCCACATGGAACTTGGTGTAAGTGGATTTCTTATGTGCACTACGTTAATTGTGTGTGTTGTTTACAGAAATATGAATGCACAAATATATTTTGTGATTATGAGAGAATTACAACGTTGTGAATTTATCTATATGCGAAAATCGGTTGAAATTGGCAAAACGCCAACATATTATGCGCCTGAAAAATTCAACCGCAAATAAAATAATCAATTTTACAGTAGGGCCATCATTAGAAATAGTGGGTAGTAAGCTCCAAGGCTCAATGTAACTAAATAAAGCTAGGCAAAAGTAAATACGGTGTCAACTTCAAATTGCGTAGGGGAAAATAGGGTAATGGTGAAATGCCGGATAATCGTGGACAGGATATTATCAGAAGATAGAGTAAAGGGGGGGGGGGGGGTTGACTGTTCCTCCCCTGGGTACAAGCTGACTTTAACCCCCTTAAGAACTACCTGCCGAACTTGGTCAGAAATATGGATGCATCATTTGTTGCACATTGGTTGAAAAAATTATATCCATGATTAAAATGAGACTCATCCCGGGTCTGTATTTGTACGCTCATAATATGTATTCCTAGGTTCCAGGGATATGCAGTGCGACTATATTCATATATGAATTCTGCACTTTATTGGGAGAAAGAAAGAAAGAGTTTAATATATATATAGAAGCAGTATTTTAATTGGTTATTCAAATGAGCATATAATGTAATTAACCAATCATAATCACTAATAGATAGACAGGTATAATAGTACTCAGGGAGTTAAAGCACTCAAGTCAGGCACAAATGAAATCCAAAGTTTGTGTTTCTTATCCCCCAAGAGAATTGTAAAATCAACTGTTTTCATCAAACATGACTTTTCAGAGAACACATTAGGTTGCATGCTGTACCATTTTGGGCTCGTAGTCGCAGATAGACATCGTTTGCATGGTAACTGTTAAATACATATGGTCATCTATTATTATTTTTTCTCTCTTATTCGTTGGCGAAGTGCACGTTAGAATATAGGCCCTAACCGTTGACAGGTCAACTGGCTCATGCTAACTCTGTTACGAACCACTGATCCCATTGATCGTAACACAAAGCCAATGGCAGTATCATAATTTGGAACAGATGTATGGGCCCAGGCTTGAACCAGTAACCATGAGTTAACATGCACTACGTCAACGGATTCCACTTCTTAATTTCTACTTCTATTTTAATTTTAACAAATATAATTTAAGGTGCACAAGATCGCAACTGGTCAATTCTGGTCTGTGATTCTCAGATTGTGGGGTAGTCGTGGACACCGTTATTTTCATTTGGGGGCTTTGATTTAGAGAATAAAAGATGGTAATTGCAGTTTGTTTCCGGACTATGGTGGGCTAATGGATGAGCAGGGCCATATTTTGGGTAGTGGATGTCAGTGCACCATCTTTTATTCTCTTCTGATAAATACACATTTTTTAAAATCTGATTCCAAATGATTTGAAAAACACCAATAAACAGAAATCTTACCCATTTGTAAAATAAATGAGTCGGTCAAGTTGTTTACTTTTATTTTCAGCGCGATTTATGTTCTGCCCCTGTAAACTAGGCATGCATTGCGCTTTGAAGTGAACCTGATGGCTAGTGATGATCTAATTGTTGTCCATTACGGCCTGGTAAAAAGCGGCATAGCATTCAAAGCGTCCAATCGAAAGCTATCTTTTGATAATTTACATATTAAGCCACTCCCACTGCATAATAAACCCTCTATAAATGTTGATAAAAATTAAATATTGATTGTTATTTATCATGGACTGTCTTTTCAAATTTGAAACAAAACAGACCATTGTTACATTTGGCAGAATTGATCTAAAAGAAAAGGTGTCCATGGTTACCCCACGTACCCTCATCCCATACACTTTTAATTTTGTCAGTTTCTCAACTTTCGTTATGTGAGATAATTTGTGTGTGAAAATATTATTTCCTATGACAGATATTACCAACTCACAATGCTATCAATGTAGGTGTATAGAGAGCATGTGTGCCTCATGTCTCATCAACTTTTATTTGCAAACCAAGAGTGCCTGTTGACCATTGTTTTTTCAGATTAATATCACCATATTTTGAAAAACGTTAATAAACGACCACCTTTTTGTGCAAAATCACTGAGATATTAGGGTCAAGTTTGCAACATTTCCCCCAGAGATATGACAAATAATGTAGCTTTATAATCTGGCAAAATCTTAGCAGCTACAGTAGATTCAAACACTTTGACTGATTTGGTTCCAAAGTTGGATCTGAAATCCTTGGATACCAGAGGACTCTGAAAACCATTCATGGTGATTATGGCACTGCTTAGATGTTATTTGTGTCAATGGTACAAAAAGTTTTCAAAGTTTGCTTCATCTTATCCAAGAATAGCTATGCATTAAGTTAAAATCAACCAGGCCAGTAGCGCACTTTTCAAATATACCATTTTAACATGTGATACCTGTTTTTATCACTTATACCTAATTTGGTTATAAAATCACCCATCATTAAATATGTCCACATAGATAACATTGTGTTTCCATGTAATTCCATGTAAACCAGTTCGACCATGGATTAACAAAGACATAATAATGTAAGACATAGCCAAAAGCATAGGAACCTTTTGAGTCCATGATCGGATTACATTTTCAATTTAATACCGCCCCCTCAATCGGTATCTCTCACCCCTTATCAGTGCAGCCAAAGTTGATGAATCCACTTAAGTGTAACGTGTCGATCAATACTTGCCAAAGTCCACGCAAGATATCAAATCAATGCATATCCGAGTACAAAATGCACTCTGAATATCGCTGACCTTATCTGTGCTAGAGATATATTTTTCACACACAATTTCTCAACTATAATTATAATCCAGACTATCAATTATGTTATTTTACTTTTAAAAGAATTATGCACCGGTAGCACACAGTTGTAGCTTTGAGTTGATACACTCACTATTTTGTCACACAAATTCACTAAGATACCTATTTTTTCAAGTAGAGTAGCCAATTTCTTTCACATGTTCTTTTTTAATTTGTACACTGCAGTATTGTAAAGAATCTGTGTGGTTTGGGTTCCATTTTCATTATTTGTGTTATCACAGATAGTCATTGACTATCTGTGGTGTTATCCTTTGAATGAATATTGTATGGATATTTTACAATGTTGCCATTGACAAGTCCCTTAGGAAAATATATGGGATATGCCAACTCATCATTATAAAACAATTAAATTACAAATTGTGACCTCTCTTAGGACCTTTTGTGGACTTTTATTCTTCAAACCCTTCACAGATTCTCTATTTTTAATATTGTATTTTGCACATAATTTTCATTTCATTTGTGCGTCACTGCTTGATAACTTGCATTCCTGGTTCATCTATCCGTCCACCTGTCCGCTTGTCCCTATCTCGTATCCTTGGGGCACCCGGTCTGATCCGCAGCAGCTGTGCTGAAGGAACCATCAGATGGTCAATTATGGAGAGGTATTGTACCGTCCATAGACCATAGCCGTAGTCTATTTCACTTCCTATGGACAGTGACGTAACTAAATTTACAGGGGCAACATTTATACATATAATGTGACCCGTCACATCAAAATGGACATGTTGGTGGCATGAGTCAGTTATGAGTTATTACCATGACTTGAAAGAACACATTTGAAGCTTGAAAATGATACCATGTTGAAGGTGATCGGACTTTTTAATCATAAGATATGAGTTGAAGAAGCATATTTATTCTATTATTTTCTTTATATTTCACCAAATATATTGGCCTCTATCTCAAAACTGTGTTTGCCGACAACATGTCCTTTTTGATTCGACTGGTCACATATGTATATCTTCCATCTTTCTACACATGTGTGTGTGTATGTACACCATCTCGAGTAGGGTTGTACGTTATGTTCTGCAATCAGTTCAGTGAATGACGCAGTGACGTCACGGTCTCGTGGAAGCGAAATAGACTATATATTGAGGTGCTAGTGTAAAGTTTTGTTCATACTAGGCAATGTTTACCATTCAATGCGGCGTGGCATTGCATAGAAGTTGTAATTGTCATTGTAGCAAGTTGCGATATGTACGGCAATGTTAGTGGAATACATGCGTTGTAGGCTTCTATTGAACGCGGTTACTCAGTGCGAAGAAGGGCCAATGCACTGCAATGCATGGTAAACAATGCCATCTAATTCTGTGCAGTGATACTAATAATTGATATCAGCGTACTACATCTATTACCATGCACGTAATTGTAGTACCCTGGTATATACACCCACACTATGCTATCACAAACAAATCCATGACTGCATCAATTACTTGAATGTGCTTTGACGTTATTTCAGTTCAATTCCATGCGACTGGTGCGTAACTGCAATGACTGCGTTGTGCAAGGGCGCCCTCTATTATGGAATACCGTGCGTCATTACTCTGCGTCATTACACTGCACATTGTGTGTGCAACATTCTGATAAATGCTAGCGTGATGATCGGATTAAGAAATGATTGAACTGATTATAGTCTCAGATTGTACCGAGTAAGATGAAAGAAATGAAGTATGAACAAAACTTTCAGATTGCGTTCTCAATAATTGCTGCCATTTGTAACCTACTGTGGTTTTTCGTGATAGACTACTGTTCAGTGTCAGTTCCAAATTTGTGAGCCTCCATACAGAAGAGCATGGGCGTGCATAAGGCTGGTGTAACGCAACAGGGTGCGCTCTGCATCATATGCATGACGCATGTGTAATGCGTATACTGAAATCCCTCGCGAATGCTTCGATTACTTTTACGCATGGAGAGATAGAAACTGCATATTTCTCACCAATTTGGAACTGACAAAACTATATCACAATGCAAAGAAGATTTTAAGATCTTCCCACAATGCATTGCGTGAACGCCAGCCAACTAAAGCTTTTTTCACACGATGCATTTGTTGAGCTCTAAGTTTTAGAAATAAGAAAAAGGAACACTGATAACTAATTTATTCATTGATGTAAACTAGAACCTAAAAGCTCCCACTATGAACGTGCTGTGAAGCCATAATTGTGTGCATATGTCTATGGGAATCGAGACAAATTGGAGACCAGAATAAGGTCATTTTGCAACAACGCAATGCATTGTGGTGGTGTCTTAAAATCTTCTTTGATCACAATGAAACACTTGGCAACGATTGTGGAAAGGGCTATCTAGTACATACTCCCCCTCAGTATACCCATAATACATCATGAATCTGGTAGCTTTCTTCCCTCCCCAACTCCACCCCATAACCAGTTCCACCTCAATAAGGCTTTCAAAAAGAAGGGTTGCTGGTCATTTTCTGATCACTTCAAATATCATAAATATTTTATTAAAAGATATAAATCGAAAAGGAAGATCACAAAAATGTCTCTATAATTTTTACAACATATATACACTTTTGTCATTCTGTAAAAGTCCCATTGAAACATAATGATTGGGTATATTGTGGCATAAGGTATAACTAAGATAAATCAGACTTTATTTATAGGTAAATAAAGCCAGTGATTCATAGGCACATTATGTCCAAACAACTTGTGTGGGTATTTAAATTTGATCAAAATAGTGTCTCCCTACCACATTTTAAACATGAAAATAGGAAGGGAAAAAACACCTACTAACTGATCCTGATTTAAGAACTGAAAGCTGCAACCAATACTTTTTCTTTTTATGGCCTAAGGTTGAAAACAACACCGTTCCATTTTGCATTTATAATTAACAATGTACTGTAGAGATTCCCGTTTTGACCTGTAGCCATTCGCAAGTTGAAATTAGCTTGTTGTTACTATATACTCACCTCGGCACCACTTGAAGTGTATGCTGTACTGTTACAGTGGACATTTTTCGCACATATAATTTTTGTTTTTTTGCACATTTTGAACAATTTTGCTTTTTATTTTTGCGAGTTTGAGCATCCTTACATAGACCTATACATATAGACCTATACATACAAAAATGAATATATTTGTTGGCGTTTTATTTAATTTTGCACTTGCTGATTTTGGCGCGAAAATAAATGTTGCGCGAAAATTTCAACTTTTCAGTAAGTGATTCGGCGGGAAAGTACCCAACATTGATTAGTATATAGTTTGGCTGCTCCGCTGCACTGACGTCATTTCGGTATCAAATTTGAATAGCGTTTTTGGATATTTGTCAATTCCGGGAAATGACGTCTTACGGGATGGATTTAGTGGCTCTGCTATTTATGGAAACATTGAGCTTTGCTATTTTATTAAGCTTGGGAGCTAAAGATAGATTTTGACTGATTACCGTTGGTCTTATTGGTGGTGGTGATGATGTACTCCAACAAAATCAAGAACAACTATAATCAAATCTAAAATGTCTCTATGCCGGCATAAATATAAAAGTCAAATAGCTATAAATATAATAATCAAAAAAATACACACTGTCTGTGCCCTGAATTGAAAGCTGGTTACCTAGTTAGATCTCATTAACCCTAACATTAATCTTTTTATGCAGAGTTGTACAGAATCTTGTATTTCATTTACATGAATTTTAACGCTGTATAATCGCTCCTGTTTTTGTTGGATTACATCACATGTAACATCATGATTATCTTCAATTTATACCGAGGGGGGGGGGGGGCATTGACATTGGAAAGAGGTGTAGGTATGTGCTGCCCCGAAGACCTCCTTTGTCACCCTATTCTGCTCGCTATCAAGACCCCCCTTTGAGCCTTAAAAAATCATGTTCTAAAACCCCAATGTTTTTGACAAATTGGCCTTCTTACTAAACAAATGTGGGAAAAAGTCAGTTCTTAAGACCCTACTTTTTTGAGAAAATCAATTCTAAAGACCCTGTTTTTCGTCAAAAATCCGCTTCGCTCCGAAGCCCTTGTTTTTGAGACCCTGGATGGCACACCCCTACCCCCACAAAATAAGTTGAGTGCCCCCCTCAGGATTTATACAACTTACATCCATGTTCAATTCACCAAAATGTCTTTAATTTATTTGCTATTCAGGTGAAGGTGATATCAAACTGGATCGCAAGAAGAGTTTCTTTGGGCGTCATATGGGAGGCATGGACAGAAAGAGCCGGATGCGAGGCACACTAGTACAAGTCAAGCAGCAGGAGTCGCACCTATCAGTACCGGGGCCCAATGATAGACCTGGAACCTCCAACGAATGGGACGGCAGGGGAACCAACGCACCTTATGATTCGTCTGCTATGAGACAGGCTAGTTCAACAGGAAATTTATATGAAGGTATATATTCATAGTCTGTGGTTGGGTGTCACCATAGACTCGTGTCACTTGCATTCAAAAGGGGTATATTTATGTGCTGATCTGAAGACACGTTTTTATCCCTCTCACTTAAAGTCATCTTTTATTACGCTTGCCTTCAATGGTACGGTACATATTTGTTGGAAAATGTTTGGGAATGAAGGATCTAAAATTGCACACAAAAAAGTGGTTGGTGGGTCACCCCCCAATGATTCTGTGACCGTGAGACCCAGGGTTGGGGGTGGGGGGGGCACTCATGTATAAAAGTTGTAATGATCCGTGTGAATCCACTCTCACAAACTACCCAAACTCAAAGAAGGGAAAAGTGACCCTTAACTAGGGTTATATCTTGACAAATCATAATCATTAGAAAAAGGATATAGGTCCGCAAGACAGAGTTCAGGCTGAAAACGTATGAAGTAATTGTGTGATTCAGTTTTGTTAGTAAATTTGTCTTGTAGCCTAAATCATGTATAGCTACTTTTACAATGATGACACATGACTATCGGCACAAGCAAAGCAACCCTTAGGGCCAATTCAGTTTAAAAATGACACCCTTATTATCTGAAATTGGCGATTTTGATACCCTGCGTTGTTGTCGAAAAAAGCACCCTTTGATGATTACAACATTATATCGGACTGCCCCCCTCCGGGCCGTGAGGGTGAAGGCTCATTTTTCAGGGAATTTATCTTCCAGGACAGTTGATTAACACATTTAACAGGGGTCCCTCAGGAATTTTTGACCCCTTACATAGGGGCCATTTTTGCCACTCGCCGATTCCGCCCAGAGGGTCAACCCTACCGTAAAATGAGTTAATTGATGTTTCTGGAAGATGGTGAAAAACAAAATTTCACTCTTAAATTAAAGGAGAACAGTGCTATTCATGTAACCAAGCAATGGTAGGAAAATAATTATCTAATGTACACTGAGCCAAAAAAGAAACTTATAAAAAAAAAAAACTTATAAAATTTTAACAGATCACCAAATAAAATTCTGTGCATGAAAATGTACCAAATTTGGATACAACATTACTAATATTACTATTAATATTGTATCCAAATTTGGTACATTTTCATGCACAGAATTTTATTTGGTGATCTGTTAACATTTTATAAGTTTCTTTTTTTTATAAGTTTCTTTTTTGGCTCAGTGTATATTGACCAGTTTTAATTGAACACAGAACTATAATATCCAATATAACGAATTTAAACTGCACATCCCCAACCTATGATTATTTGAAATTCGCGGCCAGTAGTCCGTGTCGAAATATTGTGACGTCATCGTTACTAAAACAGCCTCATCAGCAACAGGTCGCTGCGAGAATCATGCAGGAATTCAATGCACAAATCGAAAGTATCAATACATGAAACAGAGATGTGGAAATCTCATAACTGTTTCGACGTACACAGGTGACTTTTTTCCTTTCTAAAGCCAATTTTGTCTTAACGCAGCACTTTTAAAAACTTTAACCTACGGATGTTGTCTGTTTAATAATAATGCTACATATCGGAGCACTAAAGTTCCATGGCAAGAATTTCCTTTAACGTCATGGGACCATTGAAGGTGACCCAATAACTGAGGAAGTAATATATTCATATCCCTTCCCCTGACTTATGCCAACGCTTGTAGTCTTTCTCCAGTCTCCCTTTTTTCAAAATTTGAAAATCATAAACTGTGTGCTAGAAAGCACTTGAATTCTTTATTTTAGAGGACAAGGATGGCACCTTGTTTTTTATTTAGCAATAAGTGTTCCCTCCACCCTCCCTCATTGAAGAAATACCAAAAAAACTGCAAAGTAGTACTTTCACTTTTTGATGTTGGGATGCCAAACTAGACATTGCCAGTACATTCACCTATTTCTTCATCAGACAGATAAAAATCCCTGACAAAAAACCCACAAAGTCCGTCATCGATTGTTTAGTTTCATATGATCGTGTATGCCTCGGTTATTAGTGGTTTATCATTGTTGTAATGCGTCGTGTAACCACAAGATATATCATGTAATCCCATGGATAAGTGGTCGGTGAACCGTACATTATCTGGAGCAAGAGGCCTATTAAAGACAACGCTGGGGAGCCGTAGTACAGTTAAGCACATTAATTTTGAGACAATCATTTTTCATGATTGCAGAGCTTTTATTGTCAAACCTTGCTGCTGTTTTCAGCCTTTTTTGTTGCTCAAATTCATATATGCTTTCTTTTGTTTTTTTGGCCCAATTTTAGATATTATACCATGGTTGCTATTTCCAGCTTCTTTTTAGGGAGTTTTTCAGCTTATAACACTAAAAGGTTATTTTCATGTTAGCAGTAAAAACGAATCAATTAACCCCCTGGGGTCTACCTGTCTATCTTACAGTGGTTCTGATTGGTTTATTACAAGATGTACTCATATGAATAGCCAATTAAAATGCAGCTTGTAAAATCAAATCAATCAGCAGCATGAAATGTTCATGAATTTGAAACTTTTCTTTTCCTGTGTAACAGCATTGTGTAAATAATTTGTTTTAAATCATGCAAATCTGCTAAAATTCTTGTCAATGGTAAAATGATGCCAGCCTATGTACTCAAGTAATAATGTTCCTGTACTTGGGTTCTATATGCTCATGAAGGCAGGTGGTATACGGTACGTGCAAGGTGGATCGTATGCCAGCGATGATTGATTCGTCTCGTTTCATATACGTTGACGGTGTACATGGTGCTTACATCGCAATACAATAGTATCAGAAAACGTATGATTTATTTAACACACTGTCAACTATCAAATGAAGGATGTTGGAGAATATCATAATACATAACATCTTATGAAATGCAGGTGATCCCTGCTAAATGATGTAGAGCCAAGAAAAGAAAAGATGAGTTTGTGGCTGTGATGATTTGTGTAGACTTATTTGGGTCATGCAGATACAATGTTTTATTTGACAGTGGTGTAAGTTCATTTCAAATTTGTTATAGTTCAAAGATTTTTTATTATTATTATTTTTTTTAAATATATATTTTTAAATTATTATTATTATTATTATTATTAATATTCTTTTTTTTTTTTAAATTTATTTCTTTCTTTATTTCTTTATTAATTTTTCAATTAATTAATTAATTAATTAATTTATTTATTTAGTCATTTATTTAGTCATTTATTTAGTCATTGAAGGGTCAACATCATGTCCTGTATGTATATTCTTATTATCAATTTTAATCTATTTTTAATGATTGAATAAAGAATGATGAAATAATATCTTTTTGGCTGTCAACTTTGGACAAGTTTTCAAATATGTATTAAGACTATAGATTGTGAAATGTGCAGTGGTCATAAGGTACTACATTTATTTGCGTAATGGTTGAATAGTTGATGCATACTCCGGACCCAAAAATACACTTAATCTAAGAAATTAATTGATAGCAAAATTGTTATTGATACATTAACTGATAGCAATTTTCTCTCTCGTAACCATGTAAATTCATCCGATTTATAATTAGCATTAGCGAGGTAGACTTGAATGACCGATCAGTGAGCATTAGTGTCCATCCAATGAATATGTTAAAGAGTGGACATTTTCACCCTACAGCAAATCTCTGTACATTAGTTACACACAAAAAATATGGGCATTTATTTATCTTTGGAATATAGATAGGTCTATGTATAAGTGACACAAAAATTGTTAATTGTTTTATCAATTTCTTTAATTTGGGTACAACGCAAATAACTATGGCACACAAAAATAAGCATTTATTAAATATGGTGAATGAATTATTTAATTAGAGCTAATCCAAGACTGAACTTGTACTTTACAACAGTAAGGCCGGGTGAATGACCAATGGGTTTTAAGGAGATCCAATACCCTAAAATGTATTTCAATTGAAGTTAATGCTGTCTGAATATGAATACTTATCAAAAATATTATATAAGTATGGTACAGTGGGCATGTGTGGCGCAGTTGATAGAGCATTGGACTCATAATCCAAAGGTTGTTGGTTCAAGTTCCACTGTTGTCAACACGTTGAGCTCTTAAATTAGGCACTTTACTGCAATTAAACCTCTCTAACCAGGGGTACTAGTATTTAAATGGGTATCGGCATTCTTCAGTGCTAGGAAGGTAACGGACTCGCTGTGGAGGAGTTATAATGCTAGCCCCATAACAACATTATGATAAGAGCGATAATCACTCTGATGGAGAGATGCTTCTACATACACACCCACACAAATCAAACCAAATCTGTGTTTGTTTGCTTGTAGCTAATTTATCATTGTTTTAACCTGAATATTACACCTATTTTTTGTCAGGATTTTTGTCAACATGTACAGTTTTTGACCAGTTTCCGGTTTTATCATTGATGGCATATCTGTATATTAGATGCTCTTATCTACTTGATAGAGGGTGTCATTATCCTCCATGCGGTGCCCTTAAGTCATCTGCTTGATGGAGGGTGTTCTTATCCTCGTAATGTCCATTCAATATATTCCACTCACTTAAATGTTAAACCAACATTGATGTGCTGCATATATATATGTCCGCCTCTCTTCATAGGGGACTCAGTAGGGGATCAGTCTTGTCGTCATTTGTATGTAAAGATGCTGAGGTTATTGAACCGTGTGGTCTTGGTAATTTGGAATTTTGAAAATTTATTCCAGTAATAAACAAGTAAAATAAGGGCTTTTAGGTGATGACAATCTGGTTCTGCTGCCGCAGGAGTCATGTCATGTGTATGTAAAGATGTGGAGGTTTTTGAATGGTGCATTCTTTGGAATTCTGAATCTGATTATTAGGAGGGGGAGGGGAAGTGCAAATGATGAACACGCCAAATTCATGCTTTTAGATAACAAGAGGAAAACCTATTTTTACCTAAAACGGCTATAAGTTTTACCTACAAACCAGATGTTAGTATAGTAGTGTTTTAGTACTCAGTGCTGTTAGAGTTAGGAAGCAGTCTAGTTGTTTGTATGTAAAGATGAGGAGATTGGTTGAACTGTGTCTTCTGTTCAATTTTTGACATCGATCGTAGATAGGACTGTAAAAAAAAAATCCATCTGAGGATTGCACTGTTTAGCTATAGTCTATTTATCTATCACTAGACCGTGACATAACTGCGTATTCTACTAATTACAGCTCATCAACGTGTGCGCCTACTCGAGGCGCTGGCGTATACATACGAGCGTAGAAAGAGGGATGATACATACGTGTGTGTAAAGGCTGCCTGTCCAGTTATGTCACTGTCCAGAGGAAGCAGTATAGATATGAATGTCTTTCCAAGTACCTGGGCTTCATTTGAAACACTATTTGATAATTTCATTTTGGTTGATGGATTGGTCAGATGGATGACACATACGGTTCCAAGAATTGAGGTGGGGTGATCCAATTTATGTTTATGTTAAGACAGACTTGCAGAATAGGGAGAATTATCATACAATGAAAATATCTGATGGTGTTTGTTCAACATGACTGCACTTAAACTTGACAAGTGTAATTATCCAATATTGCAGTTGTCAGTTGAGATTATAAGCTTTTGACGGCTGAGTTTGGACTATTAAAGTACCAAAGAACAATGAATTTTTCTCTGTAACGTATATATTATTTGAAACTATTCAACATTTCAATTCTTGGATCAACCTAACACAATTTCTCTAACAAATTTTACATCCCTTGCACTCATTTTGACGGAAACAGAATGAAGGTACCATTTTACCCGGGGGTAGAGTAAAGCTGTCAAAAGTCCGAGGGTAGGGGAGGGTGGTTGCCACCTTACATTTTTTTTAAATCGCCATTTTGAAAAAGATGTTAAGTGTATGGTCCTGAATCTGATAGTATATGTTAGAAACATCATTTCCCTCCCTTATAAGCATAAACACGGGTGAAATTTCTATATTTGGAATGACAGCACAGTACTACGTAAAAGAATAGCAGTGGAAGCTGGAAATATGTTATGCATGATGCATACATAATATGATTAAATTCACACTTCAAAATCAGATAATTTAATGAATGAATGGACAAAAATACCTTTCTGGGAAATGTCTATCTAACCCATTTGAAACAGAAAGCAAACCGGATGTTTCTTAAGGTTGTTCCTATGGTTAATTTGTATTTGATATTTTAATAGAGCTTGCTGAGTTCCACAACAATCTGAAATTTGAGCTTGATCGGAGGTACAATTTTCTAGATATGACTTCAAATGGTTATATCTGTTGAACCATGCACCCGATTCACCTCCAGTGAAAGACTTTTTTGTTGTACTCAACCAGCTCTACCTTATACTTGAATAGTATATTTTTTTCTAGCCATAGGAACACCCTTAACCATCTTTTTTCTAATAATAGTGATTATTTTTTGATTGCATAATTTCATTCGCTCTTCCAATTTTTTGACCATATCACATTTTGGTGCAGCAAATCTTCGCCTTATGAATATCCTCTTTTATCCAAAAATATGGCTGCCCCTTTGCCAAAACAATAATAAACACATGGTTATAAATATCCTTATTCTTAATGGTTTGTTTAAATAATGACACATTACTTTTACAATAAAAGTGTTGTGGAAATATATTCTGTAAACATCCTGTTTTTATTTTGCAAACACCTTTTCCTAGTATAATTCAATTGATCAAAGACAACATTGACTGAAAACACAGAGTTGAATTCCCTGAATTGACCTTTGTGTGTACTGTATGCCATCTGGCACGTGTACATCACCATATGTATCATAACCATTTATTATTTCTCAACCTTTTACGTTGTCTAACACAGGGAGCCCATTACCAAGAAGAAGACTGCGTTCACCAGAACAACAAAGTATCAGCTCGCAGCAGTCGAGGGGTTACAACTCAGCTCCCACACATGACATGTCAGCAGTAAAAGTTCAAAGATTCGAAGACGAATACAGTATATCAGATCAAGGTTACTACGACGACCGGAGACAACAAAATTGGGCGCCGGAGAAACGTTATAATGAACGTTCTTCGGCCGAACTCACTCCCGATTCGGGCATCAGCACCACGTCCGATTCTATAGATAGAGTACGTAGACCGCCTCCGGAAACCCGGCGCGGGTTAGGTAAACGACAGCTCACTAGGCAAGAAGGCATGGAGGATAATATATATGCTCAACATCAACATCCGAATCATCACGATCCGAATCATCACGATCCGAATCATCACGATCTTCACCACGACGACCGCTATAGCAACGAAGATCGTCAGGATAGTGTCGAAGAGGAGGAGGATTCAACGTCCTTTGATATTAGATATGAGGATGACGATACCGATTCGTTGCGGCGGCAGAAGAAAGCGAGAAGAAAGAAGCTTATTGAAGCGCCCCCATCTACGCTTGATCTGCCACATGGGCATATTAGAACCTTTCAAGGCAGATTCCCATCACGGTGCGGAATCAAGTATTTGCCCAAATCAACGAGTAGAGACGAAGATTGGAGAGACCCAGATTTGGACACTGAGGGCGCCCTAGCAGTACAATCTGGACGAATGGTAAATAAAGTAAGATGTATATGGTGCATGTGTGTGTACTCAGTTTACCTACCTCTGTACAGTGACATTAGTGCATGATTAAGTGATCACAGCGAAATTCACACATGGAATCGCTTGTATACACTGTACTCAAAGATGATAAGTAGTCATTTTTGAACAGTTCTGTGATTATCACTCGAACATGCACATAAGTCACTGCGCAGAGAAGGTATATTGACTAGTAGTCAAAAAGTCAAGTGATGTCTGTGTAATAGGAGTGATTAACTGTATTTACTAGAAAAAATAGGTCACTAAGGTGTTGTAGTTCTGATGAAATCTTGCATTGTGTTAAATTGTGTGTTCTCACAGCTGAGTATTTATCCATAGACAGTGCATTATAATGTGCTGAATATAAACCTAACAATGCATCAGATCTAAATCAAACCATACAAGTATAAGATTTTGTCAAAACTGCAGAAACTTTGACTATCATTTATATGTACATTACAATCTTGTAAAATCGGAAATATAAGGAAATATTGGTGGTGCATATTTTAGGATATAGCGCAATAAGTTTAATATAACTGGAATTCAGTTTATATAAGATGTTTTTACCAAGCCTCAAACTTAGCACGCACTCGACGATCTGTTTAAAACACTGATCTATTTTGTTCTCTCATTACCTTTTATGTTCTCCACCTTCATTTTAACCTTTAAAAAAATCTTCATCAACTTCGCGTTTTGACAAACAAATATACTTGGCCTTATCTTTTGCTCGCCTACTTAGCCCAGAAAAGAGACAGCTCATCACAAAAGTAAAACATGAGCTAATTATCACATATGATGCATCATAGCAATCATTGCAAAATAGTGTGAGATGTAAGATTGGTAAAGAGGCCTCTCTTATGCGAGGGATGGGCTTAGTTTGGAGAAAAGGTCTGACTTTTGTGCCTCTTGCACCCCCAATATCTTACACGTGTAAGAGACTCCGATGAATGAGTTGATGTGTAGCAATGAGAGCAAGATGGTGTGAGATGACAGCTCGTAACGGATGCTTTTCCGTTGCTAGGGAGGGGCTTAGTTTGGAGAAAATACCCAAGTTTCTCTGTGTACCTCTTGTATTCCCCGAATATCTTCCACATGAAAGAGAGATCGAGACAAAACAGGAGATGTGCAGATGAGCTTATTAAGCATGATAAATGAAGCATTGAGTGCAACATTTTGTGAGATGGAAGATTGGTGAAGAGGCCTTTTTTATTGAATTTCACATGTATGTTACCTTTGCCCAGGGGAGGGGGTATTCTTATATTGTGCAAATTATTCAGGGGTGGGCTGCTAGTGCTACAGAGGAGTGCTTTTAGGGAAGAAGTCCAGAAACATCCTTTAAAATTCGAACCCCCTCCCCCCCCCCCCCCAAAAAAAAATCCTTGCACATTGCCCTTGTAATGTTTGTAAACATATTAGACTTGGAACTCATTACGGCATTACGGCAAAACAATCAATCAACCATTTTTGTTTAGATTTGAAAACGCCAAGATATGAGTCTGGCTATATCTCCCTAAAAAAATTAAGATGCCATGACCAACCCCGTCCCAGCCTCAACTTTACCAATGAGCCACCCACATATCATATTATACATTATGCCAATGGTGCATCTTGTCAGTAAGATACAGAGCCAAATTTAGTCACTGTCATAATGCTATGGAAAATTTAAGCTATTTCACATGTTGTTTGCAGAGCTTCGTCCAGATGCATGAAATGCGCGAACAACTATGCATGCATGTGGCGACGATTTCATGATTGACCAATCAGGACAAAGAGTCATTTTTTTAAAAGCATCCGGAATATACTTTTACACATGTATGTACGCACGCATTGGTGGAATTGTGTCCATAGCATTATGATGCTGACTATATAGTTAGTAAAATACCCGGTGGTTTCAGTCAACATTGACTTTGGGTATGCATGATCGTTCCAAAAATTGCGGAAAAGGTGTTTTGTTGGTACCATGTCGCGGACATTTATGTCTGCAATTTATCAAAATTAGGGGTGTTTTTTGAAGCTATGTTTGCAATTTCCAAAAATAAGGGGTCATTTTGGAAGCTATGTCTGCAATTTCAAAAAAATAGGGGTGTTTTTTTGGAGAGGATATGTCCGCCAAGAAGAATAAAAATTAGAATGAGATTTATGTCATATCAAATTGTCCAGAGTACAGGAAAAAGGGGTATTTTTAACCAGATGTGTCCTCGTTTTTGAGCAAAAAGGGGGACTATTTAGAAAGAGGTTTTTTTGTTGTACTCAATCAGCTCTACCTTATACTTGAATCAAGATTTTTTTCTAGCCATAGGAACACCCTTAACCATCTTTTTTTCTAATAATAGTGATTATTTTTGATTTTTAATTTCATTTGCTCTTCCAATTTTTTGACCATATCACATTTTGGTGCAGCAAATCTTCGCCTTATGAATATCCTCTTGTATCCAAAAATATGGCCGCCCCTTTGCCAAAACAATAATAAACACATTATAAATATCCTTATGCTGGTATGCATGATCGTTCCAAAAATTGCGGAAAAGGTGTTTTGTTGGTACCATGTCGCGGACATTTATGTCTGCAATTTATCAAAATTAGGGGTGTTTTTTGAAGCTATGTTTGCAATTTCCAAAAATAAGGGGTCATTTTGGAAGCTATGTCTGCAATTTCAAAAAAATAGGGGTGTTTTTTTGGAGAGGATATGTCCGCCAAGAAGAATAAAAATTAGAATGAGATTTATGTCATATCAAATTGTCCAGAGTACAGGAAAAAGGGGTATTTTTAACCAGATGTGTCCTCGTTTTTGAGCAAAAAGAGGGACTATTTAGAAAGCGTCCTTGAAATGTTGAAAAAAGGGGGTTATTTTCAGTCAAAATGTCCATATTTTTGTGCGAAAAAGGGGGTCAAATTAGCACAATTGTCCATGAAACGCCGTCAAATAGGGGGTATTTCAAGATCCTGGAATGATCATGTGTTACCCCTCTGAATACGAAGAGAGAACACTGGGGTAAAATAATAAACCTTCTTTTCTTCATATTTTCAAAAATATTGCTTAATTTTTTCAAATGTTTTTTATCATTGGAAAGCTTTTGTAATATACTGTCAGATATTGTTGAAACCTCAATTTGTTGACAAGTATAGGCAATATGTACCTTATGATGCGTCACATGTGTGTGGTACAACCCAATTCCTGGATTCTTATACCATCAATAATTCAACCCCTTAATCAGAAGACATGTAGCCTAATAATTGGTTTAATGTGTTCCATCCATATACTCTCATTCTGTGTCAATCAAAATAACATAATGAGGGATTATGGGTAAAAACAAAGAGGCTGCCATAGGATGTTAAGTAATCACCAATGGATTGAGGAACCCTGCAGTCCTCTATGTTGGGGTAGGCCTATAATATGTAAGGCTTACCACCCCTCTTTTTAGCCTAGCTCTCACCGAATGACCTCATATTTCTGAATATTTAACCAAATGACCCCATTATTTGTTTTGAAATTCAATGGCTCTCTTTCACTCTCTCACCTAAAGACCCATATTTTCTGGAAAATAAATCAAATTTTCCACCCAAAGACTGCTATCAGGGGCATTTTGGCATGAACGTCTCATCCATTGACCCTATTTTTTATTTTTTTACTCACACAATTCACCAGAGTTAAGAAGTACATACCTTTAACCCATATTCTTTCATACTTGAATCCCCCACCCTCCCCCAACCCCCTTTGAAGTAGGTGAGGCAAGGTATATTACGACACAAATTTTGGAACAAAAGATTATTGTTAGCGTTACATTTTGTGCACAGTCACTTTCCTGGTGTCATCTGCATTGAAATTGTTTTCACAACATAACCATCAAATACATGTACTCTGCATAATGACATGATGTTTATTTTACAATTATTAAATCACTATTAGCCAATCTGAATACTAAAATGCTACACATATTGTGAATAGATCCCAAACAGGTTGATGCTCATGACAAATTTACTGATATGATCCCTTAAAGGCAACATACGTCACGCATGCATAACTGGGGCAACATATTGACATGCAACAAAAATTGCGCTTTGCCATCAGGTTTTTCTGTTCAATTTTGCATAGAAAATACAGACTGAATAAACATGTTAGACTGTTTTGTTTTATAAGGTTTAATGGAAATTATTTATCAAAATATGTCGCACTAGGACACATTAATACATCAAATCATCCTATTCTATTAGGCGGTGGAAAAAAACAGTCCGACCCGGGGGGGGGGGGGGGGGAGAATTTAAAATAAAAAAAAATCAAATCATGTAAAATCAGTCTTTTGTTGGCCAAAAATCTGTTGAAAAATATTGTTCCCCAATTTGTAAACAATTTTGGTCAAAACGCACATTCCGATTTTTTTTCTTCCGATTTTGGTGACATTTTAGGTTAAAAAAAGAAAGGAAGAAAAAGAAAGAAAAAAAACCCCTAACCAACTGACCCAACTTGACAGGTCTGTTCGCCCGAAAAACAGTTGTTGATTTTTTCCTGTCGCCTAACCAAAAGAAAATTAGTTGCCAATTTCATAGTTGCGCTCGAAGAACTGAGCACAGTGAATATCACATACACTTCAGAAAACCATTTTCTGGATACTATGATAATCATGAAAATCAAGTTTTACGGTAAGAAACAGAATTTTGTTTTAAATAACTGGTATAAAAAACAACCTAGTAATTTATATTTTGATTTGTTTTTGACACCACAGAGCTGGGCGGCTAGTAGAGGACTCGTCTTTTTGGTGCTAATTCTGAACCTTGGGTTTGCCGTACTCTTTACCAATCTATTCTTGCAAATGGAGGAGGAGGGTGAAAACGGATGGAGCGGGTGGCGTTGACGACGGCTAACAGGTGCAGCCAGAACCATGCCAGCAAACTAACGTAGCTAGATGAACACTTTATACAATGCTGGATGGTGCACCAAAAACGAAAGCTGGATGTCACACACAAGACGCAAAAAAACGATCGAAGAATGAGTTAGAATTTCCGCATGTGTCTGTTTTTAAAATGAATAGGAACCTCACTCCTCCGTGTGTGGGCTTTAGGTTTCAAGAGGGGATGTTCTAAACAAAAATGGTAATGTTTTCGACCGCAAGGAGGCAGGTGGTGAATGGATATCGGATGGAGGTGGCACGTCATGAGGAATAACACCTTGGAGGCAGTTGACATTTGGAGATCGATACGGACAACCTTGACTTTCACAGCTGTTCAGCCTGTGAAGTTTGTTGTAAAACACGAACACTTGTGGAATGTTGCAATTGTGAGACTGTAGCATGTTGCAAAATCAAGATTTGGGGTTGGTTGCAAACTTGGGATTGAGGTGTGTTGCGCTACATTGGATTAAATCATGCGGTTGCAAATGTGAGATTTTTGTATGTTGCAAAGTTCGGAGTGACTTGAGGTATATGTAAAGTACATCAACTTATTTGAAATATATCCATTTTACACCTTATGTAAGCATATCTTTCATCAAGTTGGATTTATTTTGACAATACCAATAATTCTCATGTTGCAAATGTGAGAATTTGGTATGTTGCAAAGTTCGAATTGACTTGAGGTATGTAAAGAATATCAACTTTATAATTTGAAATCAATCAATTTAAGAAGTAAGCTACTTTCACCAAAGCGGCTTTATTTTTGACAATACCAATACTGCCCTCTCTCAGAACAAACTGCACTCACAGCTTTGAAAGAAACTCGTGCAATATTTGAATATCAGCTCAGGCAGTCTATTCTTAGATCAGACCTCAAGTCAGTCTGTATCCTGTGAGTGTATGCGGGGGATGTACCTATTTCACAAGTAAAACTATACATTCATTTAATACTTGAGTCGAGAGATCAGTTACATCTCTAATTAGAATCCGGTTATCAACGGCAACAATACCATGATCCATTTTGAGGGATCAAAACAATCTCAAGTTACTCTCAACTTTGTCAATAATCAGTCCTGGATACCACACACAAAGAGGATAGATATCAATGCATCAATGCCTACAGTCTCCATCACTGTGACGCTTCGCATGAAATCCACACCATATTAACGTGTAAAAAGAGAGCAAAATGTTGACTTTTGAAGCTGCGGTCTGCAAACCGTACATTCTACTTGCTTCTCGGATTATAGATTAACTATGAAATAATTCCACTGTCACCACTAATATCTGGGTTTTTCATCTGCTTGGTCTCGCATTAAATCCTGTATAGCTATCATTTGTGGCACTGGAGATAGGATTACCAACTGAAATTGCCATAAAAAGCTAACTTCAGATTATTGGCTCTGTTTTGACTTTAAAAAGGTAGCCCAATTATGCCATTAATGGTGGATTTGGCAGCAGTGATTTGAGAGATATGCTCAGTGTTGCCAGCCCCACGGCAAGGCTGCGAAATGGGGCTAATTTTGGATCTTGCGCCAGAGCAAAAAAGGATGCTGTGGCCTACAAAAAGTTGGGTGACCAATGTATTTCAATGAGCTCAGTGACAATTGGGCTACATTTTTTGTGGGACGTGGCCTAGAGAGCACTTGTGCCATGGTTTTGGAGACATTTATGTTGGCAATACTGGGTATTCTCTCTTTGTCTGCTAAGTTATTAATGCACAGTCACAATACAAAAGACAGTATGTTATATGGTATGTTTGAAATTGTTTATAGATCTTGAAAA
Source organism: Ophiura sarsii (assembly GCA_035610835.1). Classification (NCBI taxonomy): domain Eukaryota; kingdom Metazoa; phylum Echinodermata; class Ophiuroidea; order Amphilepidida; family Ophiuridae; genus Ophiura; species Ophiura sarsii. The sequence goes on from CM069458.1 coordinate 25,512,999, forward strand.
CAATAAGGTTATGATATTATATAAGAGTGGAAATTGTTGGTGGTGTTATCTTGAAGATAAACCAAATTTTTCTCAAGAATCAGTGGCCAAAGTCAAGTCATATTTTGTACACACATATAATTTCAATTTTGGATCAAATCTGATCTTGAAAATATATCAAATTGAAATACGGTGATGAAAAATATGAATGATGGCAGTCAGTCATTTGGATGTACAACACACTACTGGATAGAATATAATTCTGCAGAAGTGGTAAATTTTTGCGCCATTACTTTTTTCCTGTTTGCCAGCTAAATTTTTAACCATTTTGCTAATTTTAGAATTTACACAATTTTTTAAAGTTCATTATAACGATTCAAACTTAAAAGGAATCTACTCTCATGTTTTATTTTTCACGGTAGCTAATTGACGCGCACAAAAGCGTGAAAATAAATGTGCCGTGAAGAATTCCACGTTTGCAGTATGCCCATTTATAAAAATTCACCAAATGTAGCGTTCACGAATCATCAGCAGACATTTTTACCATCGTATTGAATTGCCACCATCAGTGAGGACAATAAGTAGACAGATTTAATTTAAAAGGCAATGACTTATACACTGTACCACGGGATGATATGCAAGACTCATCACAATGTAGGAGGCATCACTATTCAAAGAGGGGTGTTCATTTCCTCACAGAGGGGCTTGGGTAGATGACTTTTATACATCTGACTATAATATCCGTACTCATTTTCTTGTTTGACCGTAATGTCAATTCTTTCAAGATGCCCTAAAACAAGCTGTGTCTGCCTCATTCTTAAACACATACCCCCATGCCCTTGTAAGAAGTGGGAAATCGCTCCTGGCAACAACAAAATAGTGATGGTTCTTAATAATTGGTTAAAGACATAGTTACCGATTTAGCCTCGATAACCAAATGCTCCAAGATGTTATTTTTATTATTATGATGAATTATTACCTCAAGAACTGTCAGTCATCCCTTTTAAGAACAAATGTTTGGACAAATGTTAAGTATGAACAAAATCCTTTCAAAATCTGTCACTATGCCTTAAACAGATTGGAGACTATGTCTTTAACAGATGGGTTACTATGTCTTTAATATATATGTGTTACTATGCCTTTAACTAGCAGGTGTGTATTACATAGAGAGTGATATTTCAAACTTTGACAACGGCATCAGACATTTTGCCACGAGGATGTGTGCATACATGTATAGCACTGTTAGTTGATTGAATTTATGACATGTAATAGACATGGTAAACCATGGCTTATCCATTATGAACATTTAATTCAATTGAAAGTGTGATACGTTACATGGCTACTGTAGGGTGGGTTCTGTGGTGTGTGTGTTTTTTGCCAGGTTTATTTTTGGAGATTTTCACAGATGCATATTTTGCCGCAAAATTCACCACTTGAAAACCGCTCACATTAAACAGTGCGTGTGAGAATAGCGTGGGCAAACGTTAAATTAAAACAAATCGCACAAAGCCCATTTCCGTCAATTCGTGAAAATATATTTGCGAGAAAAAACACCCAACTTGTTTACAGTAAGTTACAACCTGCCCTAGATCTGACTCCAGTATGGTATTACTATACTAGTTAGCATATTCAATCTGATTATCCCATAAGTATAGCAGCCTGACATTTTGTTGGTTTTGCTCATTTTTTGTTTCAAGCTTGTTTCCGTAATGAAATGATTTCGCAACCAAGTAGTTGATGGACCATTGATGCATCAGTCAGTCCAATGGACAATGATTCCAATGCCTTGAGGAAGCTTTGGACATGTGATTCAAATGACATACACACAAGTGCCGCCCATGTGATACACATGTGATAACCATGCTACTCATATGTGATAAACATTAGATGCCTATGTGATATGCATGTGTAGTCAATGTGATACCGTATGTTATGCGGTCGCTGCCCATGTAAACTATATTTGATGCCCATGTGATGTGCATGTGCAGCCCATGTGGTGTACATGTGCTGCCCATGTGATTAACATGTTTACTTGTTTATCAATTCAATCAACTCGCAGTGCAATCTCATAGTTTTTACCACCAATTGATGACAATATATTCTTGTTTTATAAAAAAACCACAATATTATGCGAAACTTAATAATATTGCTACAATGCACTCTTCTACAACTTAAATAGAGTTTTGATAATAGTATGTAACTTTGCACTGGTGTGGGTTTTTTGCAATTATTGCAATTGTTATTGTTGTTCATTTTTTTATGTGTACAGTGATTTGGGTTTTTTCCAAGAAAAAAAATATACACTGTGGCAATATCGACACAATGTTAACTCGGATTGTTTGAATGATTGATTTCAAGACGTTGAGTTTGTAGAGAACGATTTTGATGACCTTAGATTATCATTGATGACTTTATATGTGCCATATTTCCTATCTCCTTATATACATAACTGCCTGTTTGATACCTTTACACACTAGATAATATGAAGCTATTTCGTAGCATACAGCTCACACACATTATGTAATTTGCATGTCAGACTTTTTAGCTTGCACACTTCTTGATCATATTGCTATCAAAAGCCAGCTCATGTGAAAACCTGGGGAGGGGAAGGGCACTGACATTGGAAAGGGGTATAGGTATGTGCTGCCCTGTACATTGTAGATCCCTTTTTCACCTTTTCTGCTCACACTCACTTTTGAGCCTGCATCAGCTCTTAAGACCCCCATTTTATTAAAAAATTCAAAAATCATGAAGATCTTAAGACAATACCTTTTGGATAAAATCAGTTCTTAAGACCCCATTTTTCATCAAAATTCCGCTCTGAAGCCCCTGTTTTGAGACCCTGGATGGCAAACCCTACCCAAAAATATGCTGAGTGCCCATCCCCTCCCCCATTCTCGGGTGAAAACTAGCTCATTCTGGTATTAAAACAACAACAATGTAAAACATTTCTGAAAATATCAGACTTTGTTTCTACGAATGAACAAACAAATAAGAACATGGTTGTCCTTCACCATCCTTTCAAGTCTTGAATATTACTGATTTTTAAAACTATTGTCAGCTCGGCAATATTCAACACTTATTTTGTTTTGTGTGTTTGTTGTATTAAATACCTGTGACAAAGAAGAATAACATTATTGTCTTTTCAGAATGTATAGGAGAACCTCTTGTGCAATACCATTACATGTTTCCTCGCATAACTCAATGTGTCAAGTAGGACTCCTTCGACGACTTTTCAAATTGCTCTTTACTACATCCTATAACCTTCATGTCTGGCTTATTATAGACCAGTGTCTTTGCATAGAATCACAGTTCCTGGTATGTCTGTCTACTCTGGATTGATATTCATGCTTACATTGCCATAGTAGTACACGTTATGAAACGGCCTATCCTCATTTCATGCACAGTGCCTAAGAATCTAAGCTTCTTTCTCTTTAACCTACCAGATACTGTAGTAGCTAACCATACAACTCCATATTGGTGGCGTTTGATGGCGATGCAATATAGACTCTATTCATGCGGCAGCCATTTCCCAAAATATGCCACCCAAGCCTCGTTCCCGTTTGGTCTATCTGTGCCTCGGCGCATTCGATAGAACTGCGAGAGAAGCGTGGTACCAAAGCGCGCGGCGTACGGATCCTCGCACAAGTCACGCAGGGGCAGGTATACGTAACAGGAAACGAGGCTTGGGTGGTCAATTTTAGAAAATGGCTGCCGCGTGAATATGGTCTATTGATTGCTTTGTGTAAGAGCCCTGTTTAGCATCTAATTAGAAAATACACTATCATATTGTAAATTCAGTCTCTGCAGTGTTTGGGGTAGTTCTTCTAACGGAAGCTCAAAATTTAGAAAATAAAAACAAGTAAAATTGTTCAAAATGTGCAAAGCGCAAACATTTCCACTTTTGACAGTATTCTAAAAAGAATGCCGTCTGATTTTCATTAGGGTTGGTGAAGGACAAACAAATCTGTGTCGGGCCTAAATGTCAGTTTAGCAAATATTGCACAACCTATTGCATGAAATAGTTGCAGTATTGAGTTCTAGCTCATTTGCATCTTATTGATGAATAAGCACAATGATATTGAAGAAAAGATAGTGTCAAAAGGTTGTATTTCCAATAGCTGCCCCTTGACACGATCTAAATTTGATCTGGTGTTCAATATGGAACAACATTAGTAGTATCAACGGGGCAGCAATTTGAAATAGGACTTCTAGTACTCGATTGAAACCTTGCCTATGTATTATTTAAACCCGGATGTAATTTAATTATTTTCAGTGAGAGAACAAAAAAGCGACGCCAGCGAGGAATTATAGCGAGCGCATCGTAAAATTGCGTGTGTAAATTTGATGTGATGGCGTTTAAGAAATGTACAAACAAAGAAAAATATCAGTACTGATGCAGGAACGCTGCACTTATTATAAGTAGAATGTGCACATACGTCACCTCTTCAGCCCTTTTATGGCAAAAGGATGTATCTTAGATGTACTTTCCTAATGATATACTTCCTTTTAACATGGATTGTGTTAACTTGGTTCAATAATCCTCACTTAAGAAAAGGTTGCAACTTGTAAAGACAATAAAAGTAATATACTGCCTTTTACCACTACATGATTTATGGAGAAAAAGCTAACTTTGATCATGTTAAAAGGAAGTATACTGTTAGAAAACTACATATAAGATACATTCTTTTGCCATAAAAGGGCTGTGACGCAGAATATACAGATGAGAAAAGGTTTGATGAAAATTATAGCATGGGAATGTTTATTCAGATCTGATTCTGTGTTTTTATAATTTTGCTCCTTTTATTTTGTTTTTATTCTTTTTCTATAATTGGAAATATTATAAAATACAATAAAAGAGTTGATATTGATTGATTTCATTTAAGCTTTTGAATAAATAATGCAATATATGTTGTTGGGAAATATCTTGTTAATTTACTGCCAGAATAATGCACTCGTTAGTGAAAGAGTATTGTAATCAAATGCAGGGTTGTTTGTTTATACAGCAAGAGAAACATATACATCATTAGGCGTACCTTGCCTAGAAAATTTGAGCAACTTTGACCTGCGATTTGAGCCAAAAAATGTGTGCGGTCATAAATCATTTGAACAAACAGTAACAAATATGGATCGGTTTGGTCCGTAGAACACCCCCCCCCCCCTTCTTGGCCTAAAAGGTCGTTTTATGTAGCTCCATACAAAAGTTGGTCTCATGTTAGCTACTGCTAATTGCAAGTGGGCTTCTTTCTCCCAAATGAATTTCTTCACCGAGTCAACATTTTTTTCTATTGCAGGGTACACCTCATGTTATGATTTTATATTAGAGAAGAGTGGGTCCGATGGAGTTCTTGTCGGGTACAGATTCCTATTGTATGTGTATTTTGCCAGTAGTACATGTAAATATGTTTTTATTTTTTGATCCGTTGCATCTAATATGAAAGTCAAGTTGGAGGCAAATGTAGTGTGAGGTATAAAGTTAGGTCAAAAACCTCAATTCAGTGACCATTCTCTGACTAGTAAGATTTGACGATTGATTTGACCTTCTATGGACCTTTAAATTTTGACCCCATATGCAAAGGTCAACAACCTTTTTACGTTTTACCCGATAACTCGTTAACCAATCAATGGAAGTGGGGCAAACTATACTTTTTCTGAAAAATGTATGCTCAGCCAAACAATTTGGTATGCTTTATAGCTTAATTGAAGCAATTTAAATTTTGGGGCCCCTGTATGGCGGCCATTTTGCATTTTGCTGTCTCCTGGGACTTCCCAACACTTTTGCGAGGGACATTGAGGCTAATTTTTTTCTTCTAAAAGGTCCATAGAAGTCAAATCAATCGTCAAACTTTACTAGCCAGGAAATGGTCACTGAATTGAGGTTTTGACCTAACTAATAGAACCCATTTAGCATCAGGGAATTGCATAAGACAAAGAGGAAAACATTACATCTTGCACTCACAGTTTGTCATAAGTTTAAAGATCAATTCATTTATATTAGTGTAAACATGATAAATGACTTCGTCGGCTGAATGCAAGAGGGATGTAAGTGACATTTTGGGTAAAAATTGAGTTTACTATTAATATTGCCAATACAGGTAAATTCCTGCATTTTAAGCTATGTTGAGGTCTGAAATCAGAGTAGTTACATTTATAAGAACGAAATAAGATGTCGTAAAAAAACAGTAAAATACCAAACACATTTTAAGAAAGAAATAAGACGTCAAAAAACAATAAAATACCAAACAAATTTCAGCACAAAAATGCACTTACGACCCACTTGCAAGCCGACGACTTGTCTAGCCCATTTGAAAAGTTGAAAGTAAGTACTCCATTAGTGCCATATTTATAGAACACTGCACTTACTCATGAAGCCCTATTTGTATTCATTAAACTATTAATAATCAGGGTTATGTACACACAGGAACAATTCCTACAAATGAATATTATATGCCAAATATTTGATTGAAATGCCCATATGACTGACTCCCTTGTGCTATACATGCGATGCCAATGTTATACATACATGTATCCTATATTTGATGCCCTTGGAATGAAAATGTTGCCAAATATTTCATTTAAATGCCCATATGACTCCCATGTGCAATGCATGCATTGCCCATGTGATATGCATGTGCAGACCAGTTGACTTCAATGTGATATGCATGTGCTGCCCATGTGAGTCACCCATGATATGATATCCATGAATCAAAACTATTATCATCTTGATTGATCACCATTCATCAACAGGAAAAGTAGATCCTCCTTGTGCAAGAATTCTTAACTTTGGCACTCAGCATTTTGAGAAATTTCAAAATTGTACAGAAAAGATGTTCTTACTACTCAGGCTTGCATACTGATTCGACTGTTGTTTTGATATGGGCTATTTGCCATGGTTGTGTATTGTTTGTAATTAACAACATTTATTGCTGTCACATATTTGTTACTTGCATGAAACATATTGTTACATTCTTGTAGCATATTGTTATTCATGCTTGTAACATGCATGTTGTTTTAAAAATACTTGCAGCATGCTCCTAAGTAATTGCGAACATGTCACATGTTTGCAATGCATATTAATGTGTTTATAACATCTTTCTCACTTCCAGTATGTTTACTAAATGTTCGCAACATGTTTGATACTTGTAATGTGTTTATAAGATACTTGCAACATGTTGTCACATGTTTGCAATGCATTTTTACATGTTTATACCATATGTTTATTACTTCCGGTATGTTTATTAGATGCTTGCAACATGTTCCTACATGCTTGTAACGTATCGTTAAATTCTTATAACATATTTGGTATACTTCCAACATATTTTGTTAAGATGCTTGGGACATGTTACTTTATGCTTGCAACATGTTGCTACATGCCTGAAATATGTTGTTACATGTTTTGACATGTTTATAGATGCTTGCATCTATTGTAATATACTTGCAACATGTTGTTCAATGCTCATAACATCTTTATCTGATACATGTCACATGTTTACTATATGTATGCAACATGTTGCTATGCTTGGAATATATATACATGTTTTGACACGTTTATAGATGCTTGCATCTATTGTAATATGCTTGCAACATGTTTTCAATGATCATAATATCATAGATACTTGCAACATGTTGTTCAATGCAACATCTATGTTTCCTTTGTGAACCATGTCGTACATTTTTGCACATGTTGTATACATGATTGGTGCATGTGAAATACATGATTTGCAAATGTGATACATATGATTGCAGCATGTGATACATATGATTGGAACATGTGACACACATGATTAGAACATGTGACACACATAATTATTAGAACATGTGATACTGTAATAGTGGAAATTTCCACACTACATTTGTTTTCGTGCTCGAACCACTTCCCGCAGAAATAATAACACGCAAGTATATTCCTTTGACTTATATGTCTATGTGATGAAACTACAAATCGCAAATTTAAAAACACGCAAAACAAGTGGAAATCTGCAAAGTGCGAAAAATTAATCACATGAAAATGACCACTGCTACAGTATTTGATTTGTACTTGTTTGTCAAATGCTTACAATACATTTGAGTTTGTGCTTGTATTGAGTCTGTTACTTTGCACAAACCAGGACTTGCTACAACGGAAACGGAAACGGAAACGGTCAGTCTGGATTGGTTTTTGTAAAATGTGTCTTCAATGTTTGATTGAATCAATCTTCACTCATTTAACATAGTTTTTAAATGTTTGTTTATCTATTTGAACAACTCCATATGCTATGCATTTTTTGTGACGAAGTTAATCGTATCATCCTATATGATTATTATGGTATTTAATTTAATTAAATGATCAAGTATGTTTTCACCATGAAATACAGAATTCAATATGTCATGGTATCAATGAAACCAATTGCCATCTGTTATACTATGCCAGCCCAGGTGTCTGTTAGGAACAATACATGTATGTTAATTTGTATGCATATTGCAATATACATCCACCAGAGAGCATTAGATATAATGTGAAATATATGTTGCCATCTTAGTAAATTATTAATTTAACAAGTGCAATGCATTAAAGATTGTTGCCACATGTAGACAATTTTATCTGTTACTCAATGTGTAAAATATAATTTATCACATTTGACAATAATGTTTGTTAACCCTAACCCCTCAAATTTAGTTGGAAAAACCGGCACGGCACCGGCTCCGGGAATCAAATCCGCGTTGCATGTGTGACAGTCCACAGCCTATCTAACTGAGCAAAGAGGTCAAGCTTGCCAAAAGCTTACCCTTTTGCTGCTAGTTATGATAGCCCGCCTGGGCACGGCCGGAGATTGACTTGGGAACCACACGCTACCAGCACATGCACATAAAATTGTCCACCATTACACATAATTAGGAGTGAACAGGTTACGTTGTTACATAATGTGCAACAATATTGCCACATGTTTTAACCTTGCCCATTTGTGCTTCTTGTATGCAAATTATCTGAGTAGCAGTGAACCAAGGGGTTGGTCCATCAGAGATTTTTGAAGAGTCACCGGTTTGATTTCTAATCACGCAGTTCATTAACAAGGTTAATGTCTATTGGGCTATTGTTCACATTTGCTTTTTATTTATTTAAAAAATATGTGCTATCTGCATGCTAAACTGTGTGCTACATATACACAATGTTTGTTTATGATTATTATGCAACTCTTTTGCTAAATATGTGCAGCAGCTGTGACTTTTCATTTGCTGCATGTATGGGCTATGTGCAAATTTTGTCCGACATTTGTAATCTGTAATTGTATCAAATACCATAATGATATGTCAAACTATCACCCATTTGCTCTTGTGAAAAGATCTCATACAAGTCCCTAGGGTATCACTCAAAGAGACATCTTAAACATGTTTTTAATATATTTAATATGAATTGAAAGATCAATATCATCCTTTGGTTAAAAGAGATAGTGCATTACAGAAAATGAAAAGAAAACAAGGAGTAACTTTTAAGATGGTAACCATACAGTCAAAGGAGGCAAACAAGTTCCTTATGAAGGCTGTAAAAATTGTTCAAGTAATGCCTACCATATAATTTTCCATATTTCCAGAAAAAAGGTGTTTTTATTCGAATTTTACATAGAGTATTGTAAGAAGAGTATTGTAAGAATTGTTTTACAAGAACTGTTTTAATTTTTAATTTTCCCCACCCACTCCTCATAAGAGAAATGTAGGAAGGACAACCGAGCAATTTAATAATAGGCTGGTCATGCTTTATAAATGCATTGTGAAGTCACTATTCAAAAATAGATATACTATGCACATGTAAAAGAACATGCACACATATTTGAGGGTATCAAAATGGCTGACACAAAGATTTTGAAATAGTTTGAGTATGTTATATTCAGATTTCTTTTCTTAATACTATGTTACTATATTTATATTATGTTCAGTGCCAAACGGGGGAAACCTTTACCATTTGCAAAATGAATATTGAGGCTAAAACTGCTCCAAAAATGTTTTTTGCACATTAACACTCCTCTAAGTATTACATATTTTGACAAAGGTATGGTGTATTAGTCCCAACTGTGGGGCGACATGTTAACCCACAGGGAAATTGAATCTCACATGTTTGCTAAGCACGCTAGAGCTACCCAAGAAATCCCCTGCACACTTAATTGATCCCAGGTATCACCTGTACATTTACATCCATTCTGTTGTCACCTAACAGAGTGGTGTATTTGTTGCAAACTAAAGAGGAATATTGTCAATCCACAAGGAAATGGATTCTCACACATGTTGTTAAATATGCTTAAACTGATCAAGAAATTTTCTCTACGCTTCATTCACAACTCCGAAGTTATACATATATGTTGACATCCATTCTTTAGTTATGTTGCTGCCAACAGCATGGTGTATTTTGTTGCTAGCTTTAAGGGTGGTCCATCCATAGGCAAATTAAATCTCATATGTGTTGTTAAGCATTCTAGAGCTACTCACGAAATATATGTAGTGTTTGCACTTACCCCCACCCAAGTATCGCATATGTGTTGACATCCATTCTTGAGTCCTATTGTCACCAACCGTTTCAAAATGCGCAGGTAAATTGATTCTCGCATAATGTTGTTAAGCATGCTAAAACTGCTCAAGAAATTGTCTTTGCACTTCGCTACTCCCAAGTATCGCATTCACGTTGACATCCATTCTAGGGTTATGTTGTTACCATCAGCATGGTGTATTGCAGCAGAGCGCAGTAGTGAGTTTCCCTAAGTGTGTGGCAGATAAATGGACACTTCTGATATGATCTGGTGTCTCTGGCATTGTTATGCATGTGCTTCTTTTTGCTTTAAGAGGTATAAATGAAAAGGGTTTGCGGTCTGAGGTCATACACATTGTATTTCTGAAAGAAAACTTCAAACAGCCATGAATCAGAGAATCAGTGCACATTTCTCTCCTTTATTTCAAAAAATACGTGAACATGTGATTACAAGTATAAATTGCGTAATGACGTAGTTGAATCTTTTGTAGAAAAGGACAATATATACGATGGATGGTCAAATCAATAATGACCTAAATTAAGGGGGCTCAATTGACCACTCAATTTTCCACAATATCAGAACTCTCTCTGAAAAGCTCTTTCTGCTTGTTGTTTAAGGTTGTATACACTGTGTTGCATTGTTACGTAATCATGACTGAATGGGGTCAACCAAGGTCAAATGTAGTTTTTTATTGTGAATGTTTCATGCCCGTGCTATATGTGAGGGGCGAAGCCACTTCTTAATCTACTGCAGGTTTGGCATGGAATAGACATACATCATTTGATCCGAAAATATATCAATCTAGAAACTATCTGGCAATGATCTTTTACATCAGTAGATAGAAACTACTGCTAGTTCACTATCTCATCTTTATGTCTAGTCTAACAAATGTATTACATCTTTTTCTAGTCAATGTTGTCCTAATCTTGGTAATTTTTACATCCAAATTTTAATCAAATTGTATTCGAATTCTATAAAACAATTAAATATAGTCTAATTTTAACTTAAATCTAGTCTAATTAATTTTAACTTAAATCTAGTCCAATTAATTTTAACTTAAATCTACAATCATAGAAAAAAGGTGTTTGAACACTGACCCTAATTGCCATGCTTATTGGACCATAACAGGCACGCTATTTGAGTCACGTGAAAATCAAAACTTGTTTCTGGTAGCCGGAAGTATCCCCTTACTCATTATCCCTCCCCTTCCCCACCGATCAATGTTGCGAGGCCCTGTGCCGATGGTGGGCAAATTAATAATAATAATAAACAACATTTATAAAGCGCAAAATACAAAGGTTTCTAAGCGCTATTGTGGGATTCAACATTGATCAGGGGTGAAGGGGGAACACTTTACATTACACCTATAAAGTGTTTAAACACTTTTTTCTAACATTGTAGTCTAATTAATTTTAACTTAAATCTAGTCTAATTTTACCTTAAATCTAGTCTAACTTAACTTAAATCTAGTCTAATTTGACCTTAAATCTAGTCTAATTTTACCCAAAATATAGTCATATAAGTGACAACATTGTTTATTCAGCTGTGACTAGAAAATCATGTGCACAATTTTGGTACTAGAATTCTATTAGTCAAATCGACCAGAAAATGTTTATTGAAAGTGTAGCTTATGAAATGAAGCAAATTGATAGTATAAAAACTGGAATCTTTAGAGAAAATAACTTAGAATTATTTGTAGTTGGGTTGGTTTACTGCACAGTGCGTGGTTTATATAAATGCTGCCATACCTAAGGAAAGTCTGGCTACTGGTGGTGTTGATTTATGCATGTGGATGTCGACATTCTGATATGTCGCTGTGTTTAACATAGAAAATACCATGGGATTGTTTGTGTTTATGAAGGGTAGGATAGAGTATATATATGAAACATGAGATTGATAATGATTAATTTAATAATAGATAAACTGTTTGAACTCCCATGTAACTGTATCAATGTGGTCCAAGCATTGGGTGCCCATATTCTGAAATTGATTTTCATCAAGGAATATGGTGCAACATATTCAAAGAAACTGATTTAAAGGAACACACAATAATTAAACAAATGAGCTACAAAATAATGTCTCATGTAGCACTGGTTTCGCGCTGTGCCTGCATACTCATTCTGAAATTGATTTTCATCAAGGAATGTGGTGCAACATATTCAAATAAACTGTGATTTAGAGGATCACACAATATTTAAACAAATGAGCTACAAAATAATGTCTCATGTAGCACTGGTTTCGGCCTGTGACTGCATACTCATTCTGAAATTGATCTTCATCAAGGAATATGGTGCAACATATTTAAATAAACTGTGATTTAGAGGATCACCCAATAATTAAACAAATGAGCTACAAAATAATGTAGCACTGCAGTTTCGCACTGTGCCTGCATCATGTCTATTTTGATGTGACGGGTCACAAATAATGTCTCATGTAGCACTGGTTTTTCGTGCTGTGCCTGCATACTCATTCTGAAATTGATCTTCATCAAGGAATGCGGTGCAACATATTCAAATAAACTGTGATTTAGAGGATTACACAATAATTAAACAAATGAGCTACAAAATAATGTCTCATGTAGCACTGGTTTCGGCCTGTGACTGCATCATCTACTGAGCTGAAAACTGGTATGAATTAGCACTGAGTACTTGTATATGCAATGGTACTAGTTATACTGTGTGAGCTGTAAATAAAGCTCGCTATCTGGTTTCGCAGATGGCAACACGGAGGTATAGTCTGATCAGTTCCAAATTTGTGAAGCCTCCTTACAGCAGCGAATGAATACAGAAAGACGCAGGCACGCATGAAGCATCTATTGCACTTTGCATCATATGCATGACGCTTGCGTGCGGCCATAATTGCACGAATACGCTTGGATTACTTTTGCGTGTGGAGAGATTATAAACGAATATTTCTCGCCAATTTGGAACAAATTAATCTATAGTGCTAGTCTCATAATAATTTTGCAACGGATAAGTCTTAGTTCTTATTAAGATAAACTTATGGGATATTTTAAGTGGAACCTCAAGTATACACTCTCATCCTTCCTGCATGGAATACGGCATAGCGCAATCCCTGTCTTAACACTTTCCATGCGGCTATTGGTTTACCATATACAAAACATATTTTTCAGAAACCTATCCTAACTTTCAAGGTCTATCCAAAGGATTACTGAATCAATACTTGGCATGTTTGTACTTATTTTAATGCATTTCATGTGCTTACTCCGAATATGGTTATGAAATTTAATAATTATGACTTTTTTGAAACATTGTGAAATATTGCAATGTTGTCTGCAGACGCCTGCCGCGTGGAAAGTGTTAAAGTAATTGTCTTTTGTTTCTTCTACTAGATTACGAACATAGCTCCTCTTTAACCCAACTGCTAATAGCATATGTAACAATCCCATGCAGTGACAATTACCACCTTATTGTGTTTCGGGGATGTATAGGTTAACAACAAGTCATGGGCAAGACATTAAACCCAACTATTAGATAGGTTGCACTTACATGTAGGTACTATTTATGCATGTATTGTCAATGTTCACCAATCGTACGTTTTAAATACCACATATTTTGAACCGGTATATATGTGCCAATTCAATGCTGGAATGTTGCAATGTAGTGTATTGGATCAAATGATATGAAACGAGGAAGCGATAAAGAATGTCTTACTAAGGTTGCAATTGAACTTGTTTCAGATACACTTATGGGAACATATCCGCTATTTTGGCACCAAATTATTTGTCAACTCGACCTCATTTTAATTTGTTTTAAAACTGAAATTTGATGGTATCACCGTTTTTATAAGTGCGCAACTGACTTGTATGTTGAAAAGTTGTCATTGCGCAGAGCGCAACATTTTTTGTCAATATAGTTGTATGGTTTTTAACTAGCGAGTTCCAGATATAATAGCAAAATGCCAACACTCCTGGGTATGATGCAATTCGTTGAAAAGCCAAGATTTAAAATACTCACAACAGCCACTGATCAGATTATTATGAGGTGGCAGGTGCTACCGATGCTCTAGACTGAGTCCCCACGTCCCTCTATATGGCCGCCATCTTAGAAAATGGCAGACCAAATCGAGGGACTGTGGAAAAAAAGTAAACTGAAGTGTCGTGAAATTCACGACACTTCCGGTCACTTCTAAATTAACTGCCCATGTGCAAGTCTGCCTGACAACAACACCCAAATTTAAACTGTAGAGTGTTTCATGAACGTCACAATGTGCCGTAAGAGGTAAATCAGCGCACCCCATCACATCACGCGATGCATAACACTTCGTGTAACCACCGGACATAGTATGGCGGGATGGTGTGTGAATAAGCTCATGTTTATTCACAAGTTATCAGCGCACACTTTTGGAAAATCTGTATTTTTTTCAATCTTGAAAATGGGAAGGATTCAGTTTAACCAATGTTCTGCCACCCATGCAATACAAGGCAGTATTGATGATATAGACGGCTAATCACAATGTGCAATTCACCCACCAATCTGTCCAGCTAATTTAATCAGTATTGTTTTTAAAAAGTATGTGCTTTTATGTACAATTATGTAGAAGAGATAAGTTGTTTATATATATTTTTTTGCATGCAAATCGTTTCTGTGAAATATTACTATTTTTGTTGATGTTTTTTTATTTATGCTAGCACACGATTACAATGTGTATTATAAACTGTGTATTATATGTTACAAAACTTATTTATTAACCCTAACCCCATGGCATGTTTTGGGGAATAAAAAACTATCAGGGGAGAAAATGGGTCAAAAGAGGGGGGAAAAGACAGGCTCCGTCAGCACCAGGAATCAAACCTGGGGTCGCTTGCATGGGGGTCATGACCCAACCTAAATGAGCCAAAGAATCGGCTTGGAAAATTGTAAGATTTTCATCCACATATGATAGCCTCTGATTGCACCACGAGATAGGCCAGGGAAGCGTGCCCTCACCAGCACGGAGTAGTGTAGTACTTTGTAGTACTCAGGGACTTTAGGGTTAAGTTGAGGATTGGTAGCAATGAAGTTTTAAAAGTGCATTAACTGTTCCTGTTCTACATATATGATTTGACTAGTCTTGTAGTAGGAGTTATTTGACTTCATTTTTAACACATTTTAAAGTGATGCTTATTTTAAAACAATGACATTTTGGGGTAATTTTCACAAACCACAATTTATTTATTAAGATAAGATACTAAACATTATTTTACTATTTTGTATGATTTCAACCCCCAAAACAGTAGGAAATAACGACTACACATTGCCAACAAACATTTCAAGAGTTTGGAGCCACAACAGCCCTTTTATTGCAAATGGCTGAATCTTATATGTACTTTCCTGATGATATACTTCCTTTTAACATGGATTGTGTTAACTTAGTCCAATAATCCTCACTTGGGAAAAGGTTGCAACTTGTAAGGACAATAAAAGTAATACTGCCTTTTACCACTACATGATTTATGGAGAAAAAAGCTAAACTTTGATCATGTTACATTCTTTTGCCATAAAAGGGCTGACAAGGCCCTATCTACAATGGCTGCCATGTGTAAGAATGCATTTCACAAAAGCACACAGCATCAGAACATGGCAGCTATTACAGATAGTACCTTTTCACATCACTAGGTATCTGAACAAAAATGTTGTATCTGCAATAGCTGCTGTGTGTTACTTTTGGTTTGTATCAATTGCTCAGCATTTATACTAGCCCAAATATAACAACTGGCAGCTATTACAGATAGGCCCTTGTGGCACGAAGCCCTTGATTTGATGGTGTACTTGCAATGTAAATCTATGAATTTGTTGCCCTACCCTTGTGTCCCTGATTGGATCATCTACCTTATGAATATTAATGAGTTTATGAATATCAATGAGTTAATGAATATGATTTAATCATAATGAGGCTCGAGGACAGAATGAAACAGGATTCGATGAAGTGTTTTAATGATTTTGAAACGATAAGGTTGTGTATTTAAGTAAGGTAGTGTTTTCATTGCTTATTACTTATTGAGATTGTTTTATACCATGTTTTGTATAGATTTTAAGTGTTATATGTCTTGTTGTCGGCCATTTGGGCTAAAAGCGTTAACCATTTTAAAGGCAAACGGCACATGTTGTGCTAAAGGTTTCTTCACAATGATCATTGCAATTGATATATAACCTGGTCGAATCAGAAATGATGATTGTTATATTATTGAATATTTGCTGAACTCGTCATGTTGACCCCTGACCTTTTACTAAAATAGTAGATATATTAAGGGATGATATCAGTCTCTGCTACGGTCCACTCGACATGTCAACTGCTCCAACTCTTCATCCACTGTTTGTATTGAAAAGAATTCAAGTTTAACGATTTGTAAACTGGTATTTTGAAAACACACCATTTCCCACTCCCTTTATTTATCAAAATTGAGTGTCATTGTTGGAGCGTAGCAGAGACTGGCAACCTACACCCCTTGTAGATTGTATCACCACTAAATTGTGCCTTGCTTGGTTGCAAAAGCAAACATTTTGAAGATTTGAAAATATTGTGTGTAGTGAAGAGACTATGTGAGATTGTTACTCAGTGTAGTAGCAAGCACCAGGACTTTGTGGGTACAGCTTTGTGTGTATGAATGTTTCATGAAGGAGAATTTTCTCTTGGACTTGTTCTGTACAAGCCATTGAGTTTACAGTACAGTCCAACCTTAGTTATCCGACCCCCTTTATCCGGATAACTCTGTTATCCGGCTCAATGATCCAAAAAGAATTTTTTTTACAGCCTAATCACCTTATTTTCACACTCTGACGCATTTGAAGGCTGTCTTTTGATGTTGGTTGTGCTGTTTAGTGCATTGTCACTGTAATTACCCCTCATTCAATACCCTGCTATTGTCCCAATTGAGCACTTCAGGACAGTCAATGCAGATTTACACATAATTCGCTTATCAAATTTTTTCACTTATCCCACCATGTCCGGATAACCGAGGTTGGACTGTATTGTCATTTATATTTTGTTTTTGTTCTCCTTTTTGAATTTTATGTGGAAAAAAAAGAAGTTTGAATCTGAATATAAAGAAGGGTTTTCTCTCAATAATTTAACAATAATTATTTTTGTGAATTTTGCAAAATAAAAAAAAATCAAGATTGAAATCTGAATATACAGACACGATACAGTATACATGTAAATGACAATAGATGAATCTGCACCTAAAAGTATCCCTCACGTTTTATTTTATAGAAATGTCGCCAAAAATCACAAAAATGACATTGATTTGTTAACATTGGAGTTTGCACAGTCTGTATACAAAATGTTTTTTATTTTTGAATTCTAGAGGAATCATAGTTAGATATCCTGATAGCTATTTGACAATAGATTCCTGACTTATCACAGAAAAGACACCTGCTTATCAATACCATTAGATTTATCGCCATGTTTTTTTAACCCCCCTGGGCACTACCTGTCTTTTGTACAAGAATTCCCATTGGTCAATTACATGATACAATCATCTTGATAACCAAATACAATTTTGCTTATAAATATTTAATGCTAATATTTTTGAAAATTGTAATTATTCTAACAATGTCTCTGATTGGCCCAGTATTTGACACATCATAAATGTCAACCAATCAGCAGGTAGTGCTCATGGGGTTAAAGATAAACAAGTGTTATCAAAATGGACACCATTTTAGTTTGGGTTCATTTTCCAAATCAGTGGGTAAAAGGGGCTAATCTTTTATGATTTTTATTTTTCTCTCTCTTGTAAGCAGTTGGAGCAGTCAGCCTCCCTGCTCCTACCTCTCCCCTGTTGCACCACTTTTTGTTTAATATCCGACCTATTTTGCCAAACTACTACAATCATGGCACTGTATGTATTCATCGACATGGGTCATAATATTTCCAGGGCAATTATTGAGGATTTAAGTGCCAAAAAGTTCTATCTGCAATTAGCTGCCATCTATTATAATTTTTGTAGTCTCTATGCAGAAGCCTTGTTACCAACGATGAGGCTTTTGGGGCAGCTATATGCAGATAGAGCCTTGTTGCATTGAAACTGACAGTGTAACATAACAATTTTAACATTAACACTCAATGAAATGTGTAAAAAAGGCATCTGTTATTGCTATATAATTGCAGTTCCTGCGTGATACTTTTGTAAAGAACACAAATTGAAACAAGACAGCCTTTGCAGATACAGCCTTGTGGCACTGACACTTCACAATATTCATACCTTGACAACACACCTTAACCAATACATGTATCTACACTGTGTGCTAAATCTATACAACGATTGTCAGCTAATTTGAGTTAAAAATGGACAACAAAATGTTATAATCATGTTAACATCGATCAAATGCTTTTATCCTCACATGAATCATTGCATACGAACCAATAGTATTCAATCCTCACAGTTATTGTAAAATAGTTGATTGTATGTATATCTTTATATCCGATTGGGAGTGCTTTTAGAAAACCCTGCCAACACAGATTTTTAATGGGGTCTTTTAAATATTGAAATGTATACATGGCGAACTTCTACAATGGTGGGGTATTCTAAAAGCTACGTCTCCAAATGTTTTTGGAAATATCAAGTTTCATCCTACATTACATCATTGTACACCATATTTATAAAACCATGAACTGAATAAAGGTTGTTGAATTCATTAACTTGTTATTCTGTGGGGGATGAAACAAGATATTGTTGTGGCAATGTCCAGTTACATCCTGTGTTATGTCAGTAGCAATTCAGTAGTGTAAAATCATACATACAGACTGAATTGAATTTGGTCGAGGAATATTGTATATTCTGTCGAGGAATATTGTATATTCTGTCAAGGAATATTGTATATTCTGTCGAGCAATATTGTATATTCTGTCGAGGAATATTGTATATTCTGTCATCATGGAGGATGTAACAAGATATTACCAATATTTTCTTTTTTGTGGACTGCGGGACTGCTGGCATGTCCATTGAACAGTTTGCTAAGTTATTATTATATCATTATTATTATAGAGTATGAATGTATTTATAAAAGAACTCCTTTTACATGCAGTGTTTAACCTAATGTATTTATGCGATTCTTGTAGCTTGTAAGAAATAAAAAAATGACTGAATGGCACCGTTTAAAAGTTGATACGTGTCTGTGTGGTTCATTCTGGCATTAGTACACAATGTTTAACCCCCTGAGAACTACCGGCCGATTGGTTAAAAAGATGGATACATCATTTATTGCACCAATGAGAGACATTGTTAGAATAATTGTATCCCTGATAAAGATGGGAGTGAAACATTTTACAAGTTGCATTTGAATTGGCTATTCATATGAGTACATCTTGTAATAAACCAATCAGAACCACTGTAAGATAGACAGGTAGACCCCAGGGGGTTAATATAGGTCAATAAATGCAAATGTGTTGTTTTGAGTCAAATTAGACAAATCAATGCACACTCGCTGATGTTGATATGTGAATAATGGCAGGACACTGTAGGGGAAGGGCTATTGTGAGCATATCAACATTGGCGCAAGTGCATTGATTTGTCTAATTTTTTCGAGAAACAAAACATATAAGCATGTATTGACCTAATTCATACATGACAATACAATTCAATATTGTATTTTGTGCATAATTTTAATCTGATAAATACATGTTAACAAGTTCTATATCACCCACATTAAAAATTGCTGAACAACGAGTCAAAACAAAACGTGTGATAGAGTGATCTGTACTACTATACAAGTGAATGGATATTTAATAATACACCCAAGTATTATCCAGGGCCACTTCCAATTCAGGGCTATCAATGTGTAAGGCTGTTAAAGAACACGCTCATACCTTATTCAGCCTAGCTGTGTAACCACAATAATATATGTGACACTGCATGTCAAAACCAGGCGGAATTGGGCAGAGTTATGAATGGAGAAAAATGTTTTGAGGTTATTTTTGTCAAATTTTAGATTCTCATGTTTTCAAAATGCTAGTCATGTCAAAAAAGAGCTGTACAAATTTCAAACTATTTATTTCTTTATTATTTACCTTGTTTTATGCAAATTTTAATGGTGGTTTTCTATTTTTTAACATTTCAGGCAGTCCAAATTCAAAATGTTACAACTCGAGTAAGGAATGTCCAATTTCAATAAAACAAGTGGTGTTGTAAAGCGCATAGCCTATATTTTTATAATACATCAATAACTCAATTTTGAACTCCTGCCCAATTGTGCCTGGTTTTGACATGCGGCGTCACATATGACCCCAGATTTTCTGATAATTTAAAAACTGTCACCCCAAGATCCAGCCGTTCCTCCCTGCCATATCACACTCATTTGGCCCAACACAGAGAATAATAACATAAAATGGACAAACGGTGTCACATGAGGTAGATCTTGCGTAAAAGTATGCACCCAAAAATGGTGTATTGAAAATGTGATTTTTGAAAAGTGACTAATTTTCTATAAATGGCGCTAATCATGGTTTATCTTTGTTGCTATGTGTTATGTTTGGTATCAAAATGTGCCTAAAATATTCATCCAAATGTCTTTCTAGACTGTTTGGTAAAAACATAATCGAAAGTTACTTTAAATGACCTAAACAAAGTGTACGATTTTCTTTTGTTGAGCACTTTATATGGTTTGAGCTGGACTAACCTTACGTTAGTCGAGCCAAGCCGGACTAACCTTACAATAGTCAGAATGGACACCATCTGGACTAACTTAAAGCTAGTCGAGCGACTAGCCTAAACTAGTCCAGCTTAGGACGGACTAACATCAAGCTAGTCGAGCTTAAAGCTAGTCCAGCAGTGCTGCACTAGGCTAAAGCTAGTCAAAATGGACACCATCTGGACTAGCTTTAAGTTAATCAGGCGACCTATTTAGGTTTTCAGTGTATTGTATTTTGTAAGATTCACACAAAAACAAAAATACTAATCGACTTTCATTACAGCGGCATTTAAAAGATGATGGAATACACTCTCGATCTTCTGTTTATCACCATCCACATTTAGGACACAGCTATTATAATGTAGTCTTGATCTAACATTTGCTATATATTTCATCCCAAGGTGCATTCATTCTCCCGTTGTTGCGCTTCGGTCGACGTGTCGGCGGATACAAGAGGGCCGCTTCAACTCTTGCCAATATCCGCCGACGTCGGTCGATGCGCAACGATCATGACGCCGGGAGTATGAACAAGCCAGGCCAATACAGCTACATCTGAGCAAGACATGACCAAAATCACATCGACGCCTACCAAAACCACATCAACGTAGGTTTCCCAGATATTCATACATTATTGGTAAGATATCATCAAATTAAAAAATTTATTACATATTAATAGAGTTATTTTAGATTTATTACATTATAACGTTCAAACTTCCCTATATTACCATGATGGTTATAATAACCAATCGTATAGGCCCATATACTATTTGGCAATCTATGTGTATAAAACAGATAAAGAGAGAGCTAGTGATGCATTCCTTTTGGTCCCTGCTGCCAAATTAGGGACTGAGCTCCTGGTACATTTGACTAGAGAAGGCTGTTTCTTTGCTTGGCTTCAGACTTATCTGTTTCTAATATAACTTGTTATTTTGTTTTCCTTGTTTTTATGTAAAAGCGTTGTGTTCTTCATGTTCACATCCACATTTCCAAACTGTCTACAGCGTTGGTTTACAATCACGCCACTCAGTCTTTTGCAATCTAGGGGTATAAAACAAAATGAAAGCACTATCGTAGGACTAACCCCGGGTCAGGCTTAAATTCAGCCCACTATTTTGTGAATACAATCCTTAAGTACCATGATACTAAAAGAATTTGTGACCTAACAATAATTTATACATATGCAGACCTCGCCGAAGATCTGGAATACATTGATGCGCAACTACGCCGAGTATGAACAGACAACACCACACCGACGCTTTCCAAAACCACATCGACGCTTTGTAATATGACTGCAAGCCCCGCTACAAAGGCAGTAGGTTTCCCAGATACTTGGTAAGCAAGGCTCAAGATAAGCGGGCGCTAGGCGATTTTTACCCCTCGGTCCTCTTGCCATAGCGCCCGGTAATGCTGAAAAATAAACAACCGAGCGCTGATATTTTGTCCAAACCAGCGCCCGTTGATGATCGGGAAGCTTACCCTAGACATCGAATTTCGATTTGACAATACGATTTAATAAAAAGTTAGCTCCCGGTACACTGAAAGTAGCTCCTGGTTTTCAATAAATTCCATGATTCACTCGCTATTTAAAAAAAAAATTAGCTCCCGGTAAAAAAACTGTTATCTTGAGCCTTGTTGGTAAGATATCAAATTTGAACATTTTATTGCATGTGTTATAATCGGTTTCTGCAAAAATGTACCACCTCATTAAAAGTTTTGGACCTGTACAGTAGTCCAGATAGTAAATTTCCCGAATAAATCAATATAATTTCGATCCTGTAACAGCTAGGCCAGAAAGGAAAAACTGTATGTTACACCGTGACATGACCACCCCTACACGCGCACTGTATGTTGTTATACGCTTATCATCAATTTTCACTTACCAGATACTTGGTTGTCTTGGACATCATTTGAGTCCGATTAATCTGCATCGTAATCTGAATCCTCAGATTATTTGGGGAATGTCAATATCACAGGTGTGATCTTTTTCCCAGTATGAATCTTCAATTTCCTGATCATGACGACGCATTATTCCAGTCTAATGGTATGGGGACACTTTTTCCAATGCCAATGCCTTATCGAATATTTTTTGAATGTCATTGATGTTGAAAGTGTATTGTGCTTTGCAACATGATGTTTAATTTGAGCCCATATTAGTTCTTCTGGGTTTAAATCACAATGATAGGATGCCACAGACGCAAAATGTCATGACCAAACTATTTGGCCATTTCGTCTATCTTATACCTTTGGAAACGTGGTTTATATCAGGGAGGTGTTATAAATAATAACATATTTCTGGTTTAATGCGGTTGTTTGCTGAAAGGGAAATATTATTTATTTTCAGCCATTCCTGCATATCAGACTTCCGTACACACAATGTTAAAGTAACAATCTGAGTATTCTTCCGAGCTTTTATCTTTCACAAAGACTGATCATTGGTTACTCCAGCACAATATTTAAGAAGATTAACTTGGTATAGCAAATAGCAATTTACAACCAGTACATCCCATCAAATGAACCTTGCACCTCCGCCAATATGCAAGAGGTGACCCATATGCTGAAACCGATTATAATACTAATAGACATTATGAACGTGTTTCTACTGGGGAAGACACCGCTAATAAACGCTAAGTTTGCCCAGTAGAAACAGGCAGAACCCGCTAAGAATCAGTATTTTTTGGTAATCTCAAAAACCTTCACAAACCAGGTTTGGAACCGGCAATTATCGGCAATAATTGGCAATATTAAACCCAATAAAAATAGAAAGGCGATTAATCTTAGCTGTTTGCGCCATGAGCCATGTCACGCTGGGTTATACACATTGTGAAGCATCTTGTTCAGGTGCAGTGGCATTGTTTGGTATTACAAAAGGTCAAATGTCGTGGCCCATCGACTAAGATAGATAAACTTAGCGGTAACTTTTCGTGAGTAGAAACAGGGGGATTAAAAACTTACCGATTGAATCTTGGCGTTTATTAACATTTACTTTTTGCAGTGCCCCAGTAGAAACGCGCTCTATGATATCATTTTTAGTTTAAATTTGGTTGTATTGCTCGTATTGCTTCATCTCTGACAACGTTAAAAGTTATGACAATCAAGAAACTTCACCGTTCCCATGTCTTTTTCAATGTATGGGTATAAAACAAAATAAAAGCTCTGTCGGGTATAACTAACCCCAGATAAGGTCAAACTTAAATTCAGTTTGTGAATACAAGCCATAATGATTAAGTACATACCATGATGCTAAAAAAAATCATAACCTAACAATTATTTTTCAAATATAGACCTTGCCGAATAACTGGGATACAACAATGCGCAACGACAGGAGTATGACTTAACGGACCTTAATACAGCCACATCTAAGCAAACCATGAACAACACCTCACCGACGCCTACCAAAACCCCAACCAAAATCACATAACGTTTTGGAATATGGCTGCAAGCCCCGCTGTAAAAGCCGATGGTTTCCCAGATACTTGGTAAGATATAACTGGAATACATTGATGCGCCCCGACAGGAGTATGAACGGACCATACCGTCATGAACAACACCACACCGACGCCTACCAAAACCCCAACCAAAACCACATCAACGCTTTGGAATATGGCTGCAAGCCCCGCTGTAAAGGCAGACGGTTTCCCATATACTTGGTAAGATATCAAATTTAAAATTAGATGTTCCGATTGCTGGCCCGATTTTCAACTTGGTGTTTTCTATTTTACATGAAAGGTCATCCTTTAAATTGTTGCATTCCAAAGTTTGAGTTGCATCACTCCAACGGTTCTATTTTAAGAAGGACACGGTCACAAAATATTTGCCCATTGAATAGTACACAAACTAGTTGGTGGTTAACCACCTTTGGCAGTAATTCACCACATTTCAGACTATAATTTTTTAAATGGAACATTTCTGGCCCCTAAGATTTTACAGACATAATGAGAAAAATATGGGTTCTTCTGATATCAAAATATCTTGATGTGAAGAAAATATCATAGTCCGAAAAAAGTTATCGGAACATACACCTTTTAACATTTTATTACATAATAGACTTTGGAAATTGGATTTATTTCAGATGTATTACTGTACGTATTGCTTCATCTCGGACAACTAAGTTAGACGTTAGAAATGTCCCTGTTATAATAGCAACCAATGATATAGATCCATACTCACAAGCTACGGGTCTGACCATAATGTTTACTCTGTTATTCTTCTCTTTTGCAATATATTGGTATAAAACAAATTAAATGCTGTATCGAGTAAGACTAACCTCAGAGAAGATCAGGCTTAAACATGTTCATGTTGGTCACTTTTGTGAATACAAACCAAAATGATTACCATGATGATACCTATATAGCAAAACAACATGTTTGGTGTCGGGATTCATTTGCACGTGATTTTTTTTTCTCATCATATTATTCTAAACTATGGGTTGATCGGGTCTCTAGGACATGGTTTTTTTTCGTCACCGTATCATTACTTTTGCACATTTACCTGTATACTTACCTACCTGATGTTATCTCTGTGTTGTCAGCTAGGGCCAGGGCGAAAGCAGAGTAATCAAACAGCAGGATCGAAGGATCTGGAACTGCTGCTGGATGACATGCAGAAGTATGGCGTCCCTGGGTCTGAAAAGATATATAGGCGGCAAAGGACACAAGGAAACGCAAGATCAGAACCAACATAGAAGAAAACAGGAAGCAGCAGCACTACGAAAGTTTGAAGAAGATTGCTCAAGCCACAGACTCAACGGTTCTTTTCAGAGCCACCCAGTCTGCAACAAAAACAAAAAAAATTATGTTATTTTGTCACATTATGTCTTGAGTATTTATTTTTTATTTTACATGTCTAATTTTACCGTCACAACACTCCTCTAGTTGGAAAGTGTTCTCTAAGGCCACATAGAACAAAATCCCGAGTAATCGCTAGTTGTCCCGGTCTGGACTAGTCCGGACTGGGACAACTTCTACTTATGTGGGAACACGGCCTAAGAGCAAGTTAGCTCTTTCTCCTTCTCATAGTAACCCTAGAATGTTATAGTTTTGAAATTCAACTTCAGTGCTTTCGCATACCATTACAGAATATAAACGCTTCATAATAAATTAGTTTAGTTGAACCTTATTAGTTTAATTGAACCTGATTTTCTAATTTAAAAATTATCTTAATTTTATTTTGTTGGAACTTACCCACTTAGAGCAAGTATATTTCAAAGTGTGTCCCAATGCAGATTCCGCCTAGGGCCCTTCGCCTTTTTATAAATAATGATTAAGTACTATATATAATACTAAAAACATCATAATTATAACCTAACAATTACTTTTCATTATTATATGCAGACCTTGTCGAAGATCTGGAATACATCGATGCGCAACGACAGGAGTATGAACGGACCATAATCAGTGATCATAATACAGCCACAGCCACGTTTAAACAAACCATGAACAACACCAAACCCCTACCAAAACTACATCGACGCTTTGTAATATGACTGCAAGCGGGCCCGCTGCAAAGGCAGTAAGTTTCCCAGATACCGTACTGTAAATAAATTGATCTGTTTTTCGGAACTCAATTTCATTTCAGATTTATCATATTGCTTCATCTCCGACAACATTAAACGTTATGACAATCAAGAAACCAATGATACAGACCCGTATTCACAAGTAACGGGTATAGTCATAATGGAAGCAAGGCTCAAGATAAGTGGGCGCTGGGCGATTTTTACCCCTTGGTCCTCCTGCCATAGCGCCCGGTAATGCTGAAAAATAAACAACCTAGCGCTGATATTTTGTCCAAACCAGCGCCCGTGGACGATCAGGAAGCTTGCCCAAAACATCGAATTTCGATTTGACAATACAATTTAATTATAAAATGATAGCTCCTGGTAGACTGAAAGTAGCTCCTGGTTCTCAATAAATCCCATAATCCGGGCGCTACTTTGGAAAAAAGTAGCTCCTGGTAAAAAAAACTGTTATCTTGAGCCTTGAATGGAAGCTCTATCGGGTAGGACTAGTCCCAGATTTCAGTCCACTTTTGTGAATACAAGCCATAATGATTAACCATGATGAAGAAAAAAAATCATAACCTAACAAATATTTTTCGTATGCAGACCGTGCCGAAGATCTGGAATACAGCGATGCTCAACGAAAGGAGTATGAACGGACCGTAATACAGCCAAATCTAAGCAAACCGTGACAAACTCCACACCGACGCTTACCAAAACCCCTGCCAAAACCACATCGACACTTTGTTATATGGCTGCAAGCCCCGCTGCAAAGGCAGCAGGTTTTCTCAGGTAATAAGATATCAAAATTGAACATTTTATTAGATATAATCGGTTTCTGCAAATGTGTCAAAGCAAGGCTCCACTGAAGATCTGGAATACATCGGTCCCGGTGGGGGGGGGGGGGGGGGGGGGGGGGGGCACTCAACTTGGAGTCTCAAAAAGGGGGGCTACAGAACTGAACTGAGTGGATTTTATGACGAAAAATAGGGTCTTAGGAACTGATTTTTTCAAAAAAGTAGGTCTTGAGAACTAGCCTATAGTTCAATTTTGATTAGCAAGAACGCAAATTTTCGATATTTTTGGGTTTTAGAACGCAACATTTTCGAAGAATTGGGGCTTTGGAACGCAAAATTTCGCAATTTTTGAATTTTCAATAAAATTGGGGTCTTAAGAACTGATGCAGGCTCAAAAGGGGGGGGGTCATAAGAGCTAGCAGCAGAGCATGAAAAAGAGGGTCTTCAGCGCGGCACATACCTATACCCTTTTCCAATGTCAGTGCCCCTCCCCCCCCCCCCCCGGGACATCGGTGTCACCTCATTAAAAGTTGTTGATCTGTCCGCACATTGGGAGAGATAGTTAATTTCCTGAATAAATCAATAACTTCGATCCTGAAACAGGCCAGAAAGGTCAAAACTGTATGTTATACCGTTGAAAAGATTCATCAGGATTGGTGATAAACATGAGAAGAATCATTGTATCTAATCCAAATTTCCACTTACTTGTTATTGTGAACGTTTCGGCAAACTGCTATCTGGAGAAAAAACATCTAGAAACTCCAGAGTCGTCGCTAAGCAACCAACTAGCGTCGATAGCAGTAGTTAATCACTCACTACCTATCATGTGTTGATAAAGGCAACAGTGTTTGCCGAAAACGTCCACAATAACAAGTAAGTGGAAATTTGGATTAGATACAATGAACTTTCTTCTCATGTATGTTATACCGTGGATGACATGTACCCTGGTTACACATGCACTTTAAATTTAATAGGCGTACAATATTAAACATGTTGTTATACGCTTATCAATTTTCCTTACCAGATACTTAGTTGTCTTCAAAATCACTTGAGTCCAATGAATCTGTGCCGTAGTCTGAATCCTCAGATAATTTTATAATAATTTGGGGAATGTCAATATCACAGATGTGATATTTTTCCCAGTAAGAATTTTTAATTTCCTGGACGTGATGACGCATTTTTCCAGTCTGATGGGGACACTTTTCCCAATGCCTTATCGAATATTTTTGAATGTCATTGATGTTGAAAGTTTGTTGTGCTTTGCAACATGATGTTAATTTGAGGCCATATTAGTTCTTCCTGGTTTAAATCTCAATGATAGAGGGGCAGACGCAAAATGTATTGACCGTCAACTTTTTGGCCATTTCATCTCACCTTATCCCTTTGGAAACGTGGTTTATATTATTTGATCAGGGAACAGATATAAGTAATAACATCATTCTGGTTTAATGCGGTCGTGTCATTTCTTTACAGCAATTCCTGCACTAGATCTATCTATAGAGCCTGAGACGATCCCTTATCAACGATTCCGATCAGGCGCGTCACAAACGCAGCCGCCCCACTTTTTTGCAAAGAAAGAAAAAAGAAAAAGGGGAAAAAAGAAAAAGGGGAAGAAACAGGGGAAAGGGATTGCTTTTCAATAAAATATTGGTCAAAAGTACACACCAAATGGGTTCGAAAATTGAAAACAAATCCAATTTTGAAGGGGGCACATCCCCTCTCAGACTCCCCCCTGTTCGAGCTTTTAAACCATGTATACTTAAATCAAGAATATGCTCAACTTCTTTCGTGCATTGATAAAAAACAAAATATTTATTTTAAATGAAGAGGTGGCTTTTCGATAAAATATTGGTCAAAAGTATACACCAGATCGCACCAAATGAGTTCTAAAATTGAAATTTTTTCTACTTCTGAAGGGGCCACATCCCCCTCAGAGCTTTTGTTCGAGCTTTTAAACCATGTATACTTAAATCAAGAATATATCAGTTAAGCTCAACTTCTTTCGTGCATTGATAAAAAACAAAATATTTATTGGAAATGAAGAGGTGGCTTTTCGATAAAAATTGGTCAAAAGTATACACCAGATCGCACCAATTGAGTTCTAAAATTGATTTTTTTTCTACTTCGAAGAGGGGCATCCTCCCTCAGACTCCCCCCTGTCCGAGCACAGCTCGGAGGGCGGTGCTTTGCACCGCTTTGATAGTACACAAAGCTCAATTACCAGTAATAGCCGCCCCACTATTTGGTACCTTGCTACGCCCCTGATTCCGATCTAATGAAGAGGGCGCCTCTCGCGTGCAGCCAGAGATGACAAGAAATAATACCTAGTCTAGCCAATGTGCATCATCTGTCTTGTACCTGGTCGTAATACTATGCAAGATGTGACACATTTGCTGAAACCGATTATAATAGACATATGAAATCATTTTTATGTATGGGTATAGTGGGTATAAAACTAAATGAAAGCGCTATCTGGTGGGTATGACTATAACCCCAGAATAGGTCAGGCTTAAATTCAGTCCACTTTTGTGAATACAAGTATATACAGTTAAAGGCATATTATGTGATCTTTTCCAAGTAGCGCCCTCTATCATTGATTTTTACTATGAAAGCAGATTTTCTTGCAGATTTGCATTTTTGATCATAAATCATAAAGTTACAGATCGATATGATTCCTAATTACTTCAAAATCATGGTTTGAAAATAGATTGTACCGAGTGGTACAA
Organism: Ophiura sarsii; assembly: GCA_035610835.1. Taxonomy (NCBI): domain Eukaryota; kingdom Metazoa; phylum Echinodermata; class Ophiuroidea; order Amphilepidida; family Ophiuridae; genus Ophiura; species Ophiura sarsii. The sequence goes on from CM069458.1 coordinate 25,543,119, forward strand.
TCTATTTTGTCAAATTTTACTCTAAATTCACTCTAAAACTATGATTTTGAGGTTATTAGGAATCGTATCGCTCTGTAACTTGGAATATATTTATGATTTATGATCAGAAAAGTAAATCTGCAAGAAAATCTGCTTCCAATTTTTTTTTGAGGATTGAGGGTGTCCCCTGGAAAAGATCACATAATATACCATTAAACCCACAATTATTCATACCCTTTTTTTTGCATTTTTCTCATATCTATACCAGCTGGAGTGGTGACACTTTTGCTTCACACAAAAGACAGTTATTTTGCCAGTACAAATCAATATATTTGGGCTCAACATTTTTTGCATAACAATAGAATTGAACAAGAATTGTGTTTTTATGCCATACGGTCCAAAATTATTCATCAGGATTGAGACCATTTTTTGTGATAATACACATGTTTTTGACATTCCAAACATTCTTTATATTGTGTGGTAGGCTTTTAAATTGTAATGCAATTATTCCATGATGTGTGCATACAATGTGGACGCATTACAAATGTGTCATATTGAATGTACAGTGAGGGATATTATAGGACAACACTCTAGCTCTTTGTCAGCATGGCAAAGAACACCAAAGAACTCAGCGAGGACTTTTGTGTGTTCATATTGTGAATGCTCACAAATAGGGGAAAGGCTACAAAGCTATGTCTAAGCAATTCCAAGTGCCAGATACCACCATACAAAGTATAATTAGGAAGAACAAGACATTCAACTCAGTTAAAAACCTTGAAAGACAGGGTCGGAAGCCAAGGATGTCCACTGGTTTGACAAGAAAAGTGTGGTGAAAGGCCAACAACGATCCACGCATCACCGTCAATGCTCTCCTGAACAACCTTGGCGAGTCTTGGACCAAGGTATTAAGGGAGACACTCCAGTCACATTGCACATGAGAGTTCTCCATGGACTCCGACCAAGAAAGACTTTACTCATGAAAAGAGACAAAGAGAAACTCGTCTAGCATTTGCAAGAGCACTTCTGGACAAAGATCCAAGCTTTTAGTCCTCAGTGTTGGGGTTGGCTAAGATGCAAGACAAATTTCTCTGTGACTCTTTTCAGGAGTAGAGTCTTTCTTGGTCGGCTTCCACGGAGACCTCTCATGCGCACCACGATATCTTGGTCCAAGAATTGCCAAGGTTGTTCAGGAGAGCATTGATGGTGATCTGTGGATTGTTGTTGGCCTTTTGCAATGCTTTTCTGGTCAAACAAGGGAACACCGTTGGCTTCCGATTGCATTCTTTAATGTTTTTTACTGAGTTGAAGTTCTTGTTCTTCCTAATTATGCTTTGTATTGCGGAATCTGGCACTTGGAACTGTTTCGAAATAGCACTGTATAGCCTTTCCCCTCTTTGTGAGCATTCTCAATATGCACAAAAAAAGGTCCTCACTGAGTTATTTGATCTTCTTTGTCATGCTGACAAAGAGCTAGAGTGTTGTCCTATAACATCCTTCACTATAGTAGCCTCCACATTGTGTGCACACAACACAGAATAATTGCATATCAATATAAAAGCGTATCACACAATATAAAGAACGTTTGGAATGTCAAATTCATGTGTATTATCACAAAAAATGGCCTCAATCCTGAGACTTGGTATGGGGTATGAATAATTTTGGACAGGCATAAAACATAATTCTTGTTCAATTATATTGTTATGCAAAAAAATGTTGAGCCCAAATATATTGATTTGTACTTGCAAACTAATTGTCTTTTGTGTAAAGCGAAAGTTCCACCACTCCAGATGGTATAGATATGAGAAAAACACAAAAAACTCATATTTTTCAAAGGGTATGAATAATTGTGGGCTTAACTGTACGTACCATGATGCTAAAAAATCATAACCTAACAATTAATTTTCACATATAGATCTTGCCAAATATCTGGAAAACATCGATGCGCAACGACAGGAGTATGAACGGACCATAATACAGCCACATCTAAGCATACAATGAACAACACCACACCGACGCCTACCAAAACCCCACCAAGATCACATCGACGCTTTGTGTGACTGCAAGCCCCGCTGCAAAGGCAGATGGCTCACCCAGATACTTGGTAAGATATAAAATTTAACATTTGATTTCGTATTATGTTAATATACCTACAAAATTGGTTTCATTTCAGATTTATTATATTGCTACATATCTATCTCGGACAAATTTAAACGTTAGATATGTCCCTGTTATAATATTAACCAATGATATAGATCCGTACTCACAAGCTACTGGTCTGGCCATAATACGTTTATTTTGTTCTTCTTCTCTTTTGCAATATATTGGTATAAAACAAAATAATAACCCGATAGAGAATGTTTGATAGGCGATATAGGATGGCAACCAATTGCTTTAATCCAAAATAAACTCTGTATTAAATATTTTAATAGACTTCGGCAAATGCAAACCAATCGATGGCCGAATCTTATTTTTAACGCTATGCATACTGTTTATATTAATAAGTATTATAAGAACAATTGTAAACATCTAAGATGGAAGTGGTTTGTACATTATTGAAAATGCTATGGTAGATTGTGGTATGGACTATATATTTAAAGACAATCTTCATAACAGCCGATTTTGGATCAATAATTTTAGTAATACCAGTATTGATGATTGCAATAATAAGTGGCTCAATTCAGCTTTGACAAACTCATCCTAGGAGGACTATGTATTATTCAAAAGTAAACCTGGTTTAGAAGATTATTTAATATGCAACTTAGATTTGATTTTTATGGTGCGTCAATTAAATTCAAAGCACAGTCAAATACACTACCACTCAATAGCCGTGCTCATTCATGGGAACCCGATATAAATATTTACTGTCCATTATGCGATAAAGATATTGAGGATCTGAGACATTTCTATTTCTATGTAGCGGCTTAAATCATATCAGAGTTGATGAATATCGCAAGCTTAAAAATCAACTATTACTCCATAATTTAGAAGAATTTTGGAGACTCTTATATCGGGTAATCTAACAATAAAATTGTGTCTTATGCAGTGTGTGCTAGGTCTTTCAAATTATGTTCTTACTGCAAGTGATGATTTTCACTTACCTAGCCAAACAACATGTTTGGTGTCGGTATTCATTTCCCGGGGGGCCCAGTCAAACATAATAGTGTACACAGGCGTGACCAAAAAATGTGTAAAAAAGGGGTGTTTTTTCAGTGTTGGACGCGTCACGCATGTGACGCGTTAAGGGTATCAAAATCGCTGATTTTCAAGAAAAAGGGTGGCTTAAAATACCGGTCGAACGTGTTTAGGGTAACTTGTTTTGTTCCCTGTTCCCTGTTCCCTGTTCCCAGAAGAATGTTATCCCCGTTTTTGCGATTTCTTTTGAGCGTCTCATTTCCAATTTGAGAACGCATGTGTGTCACTCGTTGCTACAGCGTCATAATCGACTCATGTTTCATATCTATTGCAGGCAAATAGACAAAACTTGTTTAGGGGTCATATTCTGGCAAAAACTTGTTTAGGGGTCAAAATTTGCAAGGAAAGCGCGCTAAAAACTTGTTTAGGGGGTAATTTTGCTTGCAGGGTAAAACTTGTTTAGGGGGTGTCTGGAAAAAAATGGTCACGCGTGTGTACACCATTATGTTTGACTGACTGGCCCCCCAGGATTCATTTGCACATGATTTATTTTTCTCATCATATTCTAAACTACGGGTTGGTCGGGTCTCTAGAACAGATGAGGGTTTCTTTTTTTTGTCACCGTATCATTACGTTTGCACATTTACCGTAAATACTTACCTACCTGATGTTATATCTCTGCGTTGTCATTATTGCAGGTTCAGAAGGAAGATCCTATAGATGTGTACGGCAGAAAGAAGTTGGCGATCTGAAGACGAAGTTTCAGTTGCTACTCAACGTCACCAAGACTACACTCAACGTAACCAAGCCTCTCCCCTTCCTGGCACTCTTACATGGTCGGATATGGGAATGATATACTCCAATCAGCCCTTTTATGGCAAAAGAATGTATCTTATATGTATTTTCCTAATAGTACACTTCCTTTTAACATGATCAAAGTTAGCTTTTTTCTACATAAATCATGTAGTAGTAAAAGGCAGTATATTTCTTCTATTGTCTTTACAAGTTGCAACCTTTTCCTAAGTGACGATTATTGAACCAAGTTAACACAATCCATGTTAAAAGGAAGTATATCATTAGGAAAGTACATATAAGATACATCCTTTTGCCATAAAATCTGCAACAGCATGGAAGCATCGCAATACATAAATGATCCCTTATCTGCTGATTGTGAATCTGAATGAGATTGATGAAGTCTTCACGAGGTCGCGATGGCAAAGAAGACCATACGAGAAGACTTATTTCTTCATATATGTTTCTTTGTTTATCGTTACGCTAAGTTGCATTGTGCTCCGATTGTATTACGATTTCCTCGGTGTATATCTGGACAGGTTGGCTTAATTTTCTCTATCTGGTGATTGAGATAATATGTATATAAAGCTTGGTCAAACCAGAGAAAAGCATGTTGTTACCACGCACTGAGTGTGATAGAACACACTACATAATTACAAACGTACACCAGGTCTAGAATGGGAAGGGGCAGGGATAGCACTGGATCAAAAATGTGAGGGATAGAGTTGTGTGGCAAAACCTACTATACTGTTGGGGGGGCGCTAAAGACAAATTCAGCTACGAATTCAGCTACAACAAAGATCTCTTAAGAGAGAGATATTCAAGCATGTCTTGCAAACCAAGTAACCCGCAATTGGAATTAACAAGGGCTTCGGGTAGGTGGATATTAGGGCAACTGGTCCAAAATGGAGGTTTTTTTTAATGGCATGGGTATACTGCTTTCTTTTGAACGGTACAACTTATTATAAATATTATTTTAAACAGGTTCGCCGTCGTAGTTTAAAATAATATTTATAATTTGTTTAATATCCGTCGGTAATGCCTATTATTTCTAGGTAAAACTGATGTTGAAATTTGAAATATAATCCGTACCTTCTACATGCCCAAACATTTGCAACATGTGAAATTCCCCAGGTCTTTGAAGCCACCTCCTTCAGTGACAGATTCAAAATTCACAGATAGTAAGGGCGATTTATGAAAATGAGTTTAGATCATGTTTGATGTAATTTATACGATTGATCGATATGCATCAGTAACAGGGCTGTACTTAGTACCCGCCCGCACACCTGTGGCGGGTAACTTTTCAAATATACACGCCCGGCTGGCCGGTAAGAATTTTGCTGTTGGTAAATGAAGTTTACTTGTTTGGCTGGTAAGTTTACAATCGGGCTGGTAACTTTTACATGCTACCAGCCCGGCTGGCTGGTTGGCGAAAAAATGAAGGTACACCCCTGATCAGTAATCAATATCCATGCAAGACAGTCATCTGAATGTGCTAAGTGCATATTGAAGTTCATTGGTGCCATTTTTTTTGTAGTGTGTTCAGGGACTTTCCGAAATGAGATTAAACCCATAGCTCGTGGCTTTTTACGGTGAATATTGTTGATGACAATCTTTGTAACCTTTGAAATGAAAACGAGGAAACCATCCAACATCTTTTTAATGAGTGCAATATTATTATTACAAACTATCAGGGTCAGTTTTGGTTTATATGCCAACATTATCAACAACAATAACAACAAAAGAGAAAGAAGAAGATGTAAACATGATGCTGATCTTACCAAGATCAGCATTATACGTCAGACAGTGTCCCCCTGCAGCACACGTGATAAATAACGCGAACCATTATTTACATAAAGGGCGTTTTTAAGAAAAGGTTCAATAAATGGTATTGTTTTAATCAAGTTTTGCTGTGTTTTTTGTAAGTAGAAACAACAATAATGGCAATTTTTAATGTTCATCTTGAATTCTGAAGTAAATCAATTGAAAGAAAAAAATGACAACACCACTTTGTGTCCCTTAAATGTTTTCTGTTGTGTGCAAGAAATAAATAAACGCCCATTCTTTGGGCGCCAAAAGAGGGAAAAACTATAGAAAAGTTAACATCCACTGGATATGCGTATATACGATTACAATGATAATTTATATAATTATATGACAATATTATGTGCAACAACTGTGTGAGTTACCTAATGTAAATACTTGTAAAATATTTGCATATTTTGTATTATGAAAATGTGGAAGAGAACTGATTGAAATAAAAGATTTATCCTATACTAATGGTGAATACCATGTAAAAGCCAAAAGAATTCTCGGGTTTTGACATCAAACAACAGTTTTTGCATGACGATGTCTCCATCCAGTAACACTAGGCAAAAAAAAAAGTTGACTTGCCCTTTCAGGGTCAGGGTCGGACGGTCGGATTTTTTTTTAAAAAAAAGTTTTTTGAAAATTTATTGCACAAAAACACGTTTTAAAGATTTTTTTGATTTTTTTTTTGATTTTTAAACAAGCAGATACTACTCAAAAACACGTTTTCATCTTTCTTTGTTGTTATGTGCTTCTTTCAGTTTTTGTTTTTTTTTCAATCTTTTTGTTTGTTTTTTTGTTGAAAAAAAATTTACAAAAATAGCGACCCTAGATTCCCGAAAATTCGGGTCGGTCGGAAAGGGCAAGTCAACTCTTTTTTTTGTTGTTGCCCTATTGAAAGTGATATTTGTTGCGTGCTATTTTCGCAGTGGATCTTAAGTGCACGAAAATAAAACCAGCGCAAATGTGTTAGCTCTTACAGTACTCTATTCATCTTCCCTATTCAAGTGCTATCTCCAGTGGATAGCATGATTTATATAATTGTGGTATCTTCATTAGATAGCATGATTTCATATAGCTGTGCTATCTTCAGTAGATAGCATGACTTTATACAGCTGTGCTATCTTCAGTAGATAGCATGACTTTATACAGCTGTGCTATCTTCAGTAGATAGCATGACTTCATATAGCTGTGCTATCTTCAGTAGATAGCATGACTTTATACAGCTGTGCTATCTTCAGTAGATAGCATGACTGTGTGTTTCATCATTCTTTATTCAATCATTAAAAAATACAGTAAAATTGATAAAAAGAACGTACATAAAACCCAGGACACGATGTTGGCCCGTCAATGACCAGCAATGACCGACTAACATACAGGCAGGAAAAGACAGAACAGGACAAGACAATACAAACATCATCATTATAAATAATTTTAGATTTGAATCAGGTATATGGCGGAGACCCGAAGCCATTGCGCACTGCGTGAAGGTTCTTGGGTCATACTTTTAGACATGGGGCTGTGTCCCATTGGGGCTCGTTTCGAGCATTCCAGATCGTGTAACTGCACAGCAATGAGATTTTACTAATCTCTTTAATGACAGGATTGGACAGTTTTGACCCGACAAACCTAAACGCAGTACGCAGTCTCTTCAGATTCTCATCAGTGACAAGACCCCTCGAACCGATCTCGACGCAGTTGAGGTTGCATTTAAAACCGTTATTTGATATATCAGCTTGGAGTGTTTGATACCGCTCAATTTTACGCTTGTGAGCCTTTGCGATATTGGTTTCAAATGGAACAGTAAGCTCGAATATATGAACTGAACAGATTTGTCATTTTCATTAATAAGCACAAAATCGGGACGTTGAGCAGTAGGTACAATATTTGGGGGGATTGTACCACCTGTGATTGTGTGGCCAGGGAGGTCAACATATATTGCACAATTATTATTATTTGATTTCTGGAGCTCATGTGCCAAATGAGACAGAATACTGTTATGCCTCCAGGTAAACCTAGATTGTTCAAGAGATATTGCACAATAATTAAGGACATGTAGGAGAGTCTGCATATTTTGACACAGTTTGCATTTAGTATTGGTTCTCTTACCCCAGGTGCGGAGGTTGGTAAAGGTAGGGAGAAAATCAATGCATGATCTAACGGCAAATCTCAGAACGCCACGTGGTAGGTTATATATCATTGATTTCCATGTGAGATCGCTCTTTTCTGAATCAATAAGCTTTAACATGTTTCCCTGGACTTTCAAAGGTTGGACATGTTGCCTCCATTTATCAAGGCGGTGGATCTTAAGCTCATTCTTGATATTTGTTTTGAATGACTTCCACTTGGATTTTGCTCGGGCAATGGTAGGCATGGATTTGCTCGCGATTTGATAAAAGTTATTCCACTGTCTACTACCAAACTTTTGCATTTTCCGCTTCCAATTTCCGCTTCCAAGTGGATTCACGTGTCAATTTGGAGTTAAGAACATGAACAACCCTGTCGTCACCTTTCACAAGGCACCTGGCGTAAGAGATGGTATGCGCTTCCAAATACATTTCAGAGAGTTTAGGTATGGATAAGCCGTAAGGGCTATGGATTATTGCCGGTGTTGGACCATTGATGGCAATACCTATCCATGTTTTAATTGCATTGGTGTGTAAATGGTTATATAGCTGTGCTATCTTCAGTAGATAGCATAACTTTATATAGCTGTAATATATTCAGTAGACAGCATGACTACATAAAACTGTGCTATCGGAGTAATTCTGTTATACCCTTCACAGAGGTATTCATAGTGCATGATTTTTAAGAACGACGCATACTACTGATGTAGGTGTGCAGGGTATAACAGAATTATGCCGTGCTATCTTCTGTAGATAGCATAACTCATATAGCTGTGATATCTTTAGTAGATAGCATTATTTCATATAGCTGTGCTATCTTCAGTATATAACATGACTTCATATAGCTGTGCTCTCTTCAGTAGACAGCATTACTTTATATACCTTTGCTATCTTCAGTATATAGCATGACTTTATACAGCAATGATATCTTCAGTAGAAAGCATGACTTCATATAGCTGTGCTGTCTTCAGTAGATAGCATAACTTTATATAGCTGTAATATATTTAGTAGACAGCATGACTACATAAAACTGCTATCTTCAGTAGATAGCATAACTTCATATAGCTGTGATATCTTTAGTAGATAGCATTATTTCATATAGCTGTGCTATCTTCAGTATATAGCATGACTTCATATAGCTGTGCTATCTTCAGTATATAGCATGACTTCATATAGTTGTGCTATCTTCAGTAGAAAGCATGACTTAATATAGCTGTGCTATATTCAGTAGATAGCATTTCTTCATATAGTTGTGCTATCATCAGTAGATAGCATGACTTCATATAGCTGTGCTATCTTCAGTAGATAGCATAACTTTATATAGCTGTAATATATTCAGTAGACAGCATGACTACATAAAACTGTAATGTATTCAGTAGACAGCATGACTACATAAAACTGCTATCTTCTGTAGATAGCATAACTTCATATAGCTGTGATATCTTTAGTAGATAGCATTATTTCATATAGCTGTGCTATCTTGAATATATATTCATATAGCTGTGCTATCTTCAGTATATAGCATGACTTTATACAGCAATGATATCTTCAGTAGAAAGCATGACTTCATATAGCTGTGCTGTCTTCAGTAGATAGCATAACTTTATATAGCTGTAATATATTCAGTATATAGCATGACTTCATATAGCTGTGCTATCTTCAGTATATAGCATGACTTCATATAGCTGTGCTATCTTCAGTATATAGCATGACTTTATACAGCAATGATATCTTCAGTAGAAAGCATGACTTTATACAGCAATGATATCTTCAGTAGAAAGCATGACTTCATATAGCTGTGCTATATTCAGTAGATATCATAACTTCATAGCTGTGCTATCTTCAGTATATAGCATGACTTCATATAGCTGTGCTATATTCAGTAGATAGCATTTCTTCATAAAGTTGTGCTATCATCAGTAGATAGCATGACTTCATATAGCTGTGTTATCTTCAGTAGATAGCATGACTTCACATAGCTGTGCTATCTTCAGGAGATAGCATAACTTCATATAGCTGTGCTATCGTCAGTATATAGCATGACTTCACATCCAGTAGATAGCATGACCTCATATAGCTATGCAATATTCAGTAGATAGCATGACTTCATATAGCTATGCTATCTTCAGTAGATAGTATGACTTTATATAGCTGTGGTATCTTCAGTAGATATACTCTGTTTGGCCATCTCGAGACAGTGAGGTAACAGCGTATTCTACTAATTGCATCACATAACGCGCGCGCATACTCGTGGTGCTGGCGTACAAACACGAGCGTTGAAAGGCGGAAGATACACACGTGTGCGTAAAAGCTGCGCCTGTTCAGTTACGTCACTGTCTCGAGATGGCCAAACAGAGTATAGCATGATTTCTTATAGCTGTGGTATCTTCAGTAGATAGCATGACTTCAAATAGCTTTGCTATCTTCATTAGATAGCATGACTTCATATAGCTGTGCTATCTTCAGTAGATAGCATGACTTTATACAGCAATGATATCTTCAGTAGAAAGCATGACTTCATATAGCTGTGCTATCTTCAGTAGATAGCATAACTTCATAGCTGTGCTATCTTCAGTATATAGCATGACATCATATAGCATTGCCATCTTCAGTAGATAGCATGATTTCATATGATTGTGCTATCTTCAGTAGAAAGCATGACTTAATATAGCTGTGCTATATTCAGTAGATGGCATTTCGTCATAAAGTTGTGCTATCATCAGTAGATAGCATGACTTCATATAGCTGTGCTATCTTCAGTAGATAGCATGACTTCATATAGCTGTGCTATCTTCCGTAGATAGCATCACTTTATATAGCTGTAATATATTCAGTAGATAGCATAACTTCATATAGCTGTGCTATCGTCAGTATATAGCATGACTTCACATCCAGTAGATAGCATGACCTCATATAGCTATGCAATATTCAGTAGATAGCATGACTTCATATAGTTATGCTATCTTCAGTAGATAGTATGACTTTATATAGCTGTGATATCTTCAGTAGATATACTCTGTTTGGCCATCTCGAGACAGTGAGGTAACAGCGTATTCTACTAATTGCATCACATAACGCGCGCGCATACTCGCGGTGCTGGCGTACAAACACGAGCGTTGAAAGGCGGAAGATACACACGTGTGCGTAAAAGCTGCGCCTGTTCAGTTACGTCACTGTGTCGAGATTGCCAAACAGAGAATAGCATGATTTCTTATAGCTGTGGTATCTTCAGTAGATAGCATGACTTCAAATAGCTTTGCTATCTTCATTAGATAGCATGACTTCATATAGCTGTGCTATCTTCAGTAGATAGCATGACTTTATACAGCAATGATATCTTCAGTAGAAAGCATGACTTCATATAGCTGTGCTATCTTCAGTAGATAGCATAACTTCATAGCTGTGCTATCTTCAGTATATAGCATGACATCATATAGCATTGCCATCTCCAGTAGATAGCATGATTTCATATAATTGTGCTATCTTCAGTAGAAAGCATGCCTTAATATAGCTGTGCTATATTCAGTAGATGGCATTTCGTCATAAAGTTGTGCTATCATCAGTAGATAGCATGACTTCATATAGCTGTGCTATCTTCAGTAGATAGCATGACTTCATATAGCTGTGCTATCTTCCGTAGATAGCATCACTTTATATAGCTGTAATATATTTAGTAGACAGCATGACTACATAAAACTGTGCTATGTTCATTAGATAGCATAACTTCATATAGCTGTGATATCTTTAGTAGATAGCATTATTTCATATAGCTGTGCTATCTTCAGTATATAGCATGACTTCATATAGCTGTATTATCTTCAGTATATAGCATGACTTCATATAGCTGTGCTATCTTCAGTATATAGCATGACTTTATACAGCAATGATATCTTCAGTAGAAAGCATGACTTCATATAGCTGTGCTATATTCAGTAGATATCATAACTTCATAGCTGTGCTATCTTCAGTATATAGCATGACTTCATATAGCTGTGCTATATTCAGTAGATAGCATTTCTTCATAAAGTTGTGCTATCATCAGTAGATAGCATGACTTCATATAGCTGTGTTATCTTCAGTAGATAGCATGACTTCACATAGCTGTGCTATCTTCAGTAGATAGCATAACTTCATATAGCTGTGCTATCGTCAGTATATAGCATGACTTCACATCCAGTAGATAGCATGACCTCATATAGCTATGCAATATTCAGTAGATAGCATGACTTCATATTAGCTATGCTATCTTCAGTAGATAGTATGACTTTATATAGCTGTGGTATCTTCAGTAGATATACTCTGTTTGGCCATCTCGAGACAGTGAGGTAACAGCGTATTCTACTAATTGCATCACATAACGCGCGTGCATACTCGCGGTGCTGGCGTACAAACACGAGCGTTGAAAGGCGGAAGATACACACGTGTGCGTAAAAGCTGCGCCTGTTCAGTTACGTCACTGTCTCGAGATGGCCAAACAGAGTATAGCATGATTTCATATAGCTGTGGTATCTTCAGTAGATAGCATGACTTCAAATAGCTGTGCTATCTCCAGTAGATAGTATAACTTCATATATCTGTGCAATATTCAGTAGATAGCATGACTTCACATAGCTGTGCTATATTCAGTAGATACCATGACTTCATAGCCATGATTTTATATATCTGAGATATCGTCAGTAGAAAGCATACATTTTATATAGCTGTGATATATTCAGTAGACAGCATGATAGCATGACTTCATATAGCTGTGCTATCTTCAGTAGATAGCATAACTTTATATAGCTGTAATATATTCAGTAGACAGCATGACTACATAAAACTGTAATATATTCAGTAGGCAGCATGGCTACATAAAACGGTGCTATCTTCTGTAGATAGCATAACTTCATATAGCTGTGATATCATCAGTAGATAGCATGACTTCATATAGCTGTGCTATCTTCAGTAGATAGCATGACTTCACATAGCTGTGCTATCTTCAGTAGATAGCATCACTTCACATAACTGCTATCTTCAGTAGATAGCAACACTTCACATAGCTGTGTTATCTTCAGTAGATAGCAACACTTCATATAGCTGTGCTATCTTCAGTAGAAAGTATGACTTTATATAGCTGTGCTATATTCAGTAGACAGCATGACGTCATATAGCTGTGCTATCTTCATTAGATAGCATTTCTTCATATAGTTGTGCTATCGTCAGTAGATAGCATTTATTCATATAGTTGTGCTATCGTCAGTAGACAGCATGACTTCATATAGCTGTGCTATCTTCAGTAGATAGCATCACTTCACGTAGCTGTGCTATCTTCAGTAGATAACAACACTTCACATAGCTGTGTTATCTTCAGTAGATAGCAACACTTCATATAGCTGTGCTATCTTCAGTAGAAAGTATGACTTTATATAGCTGTGCTATATTCAGTAGACAGCATGACTTCATATAGCTGTGCTATCTTCAGTATATAGCATTTATTCATATAGTTGTGCTATCTTCAGTAGATAGCATCACGTCACATAGCTGTGATATCTTCAGTATAAAGGGGTAAAAAAAGCAAGTCCCTCCCTAAAATTTGATCGCGTTTGTTTGCATAATCTTTTTAAACAAATGAAACGTTCATCAAAAGAAAACGCTTTGCTACCTATTGCAAGTTTTTCTTTTTCAATAGCATATTTACTTCTTCCAAAACATGTTTCCTTCTTCCTAAACATTCACATTTCCTCAAAATGATGTTTACAGAAAAAAGTGGCACTCTTCAAAATCTTATGCAAGAAAGTTACAAAAATGTCTCCAGTGCTGTTTAAAATTAATTTGAATTGTCGTTATTTTCATTTAAAAGATTTTTTCTTTTTAGCTATTCCTTATTTGAAATGAAAAATAAATGATTTCATTTCATTCATGACTAGCCAATTCACATCAATAACTTCCCTGTGTCGTTGAAAAGTGCTACTTTTCGGAAAACATCATTTTAGGGAAATGTGACTATTTTGGGAAAAGTAAACATGGTATTGAAACAGTGAAACTTTGTGTGGGTAGCCAAGGGTTTTCCCGTTTCATAAATGTTTCAATCTTTCAAAACGCCTAACTATTTTGGGAAAAGTTATAATGATATTGAAATGGAGAAACTATCTATGGGTAGCCAAGTGTTTTTGCTTTTCATAAGTGTTTCAATCTCTCAAAACGTATAATTATCTGTAGAGTTATTCAAACTAGCGGCGTCTTATCTTCAGTAGATAGCATTACTTCATATAGCTGTGCTATCTCCATTATATAGTATGACTTCATAGCTGTGCTATCTTCAGTAGATAGCATTTCTTCATATAGTTGCGCTATCTTCAGAAGACAGCATAGCATGACTTCATATAGCTGTGCTATCTTCAGTAGATATCATGACTTCATATAGCATTGTTATCTTCAGTAGATAGCATGACTTCACATAGCAGTGATATCTTTAGTATAGATAGTATGACTTTATATAGCTGTGTTATCTTCAGTAGATAGCATTTCTTCATATAGTTGTGCTATCTTCAGTATATATCATGACTTTACAAAGCTGTGCTATCTTCACTAGTTAGCAAAACTCTATATAGTTGTGCCATCTTCAGTAGATAGCATAACTGCACATATCCGTGTTATCTTCAGTAGATAGCATGACTGCACACAGCTGTGCCATCTTCAGTAGATAGCATGACTTCATATAGCTGTGCTATATTCAGCAGATAGCATGACTTCATATAGCTGTGCTATCTTAAGTATATAGCATGACTTCAAATAGCTGTGATATCTTCAGTATATATAGCATTTCTTCATATAGCTGTGCTATCTTGAGTAGATAGCATGACTTCATATAGCTGTGATATATTCACTAGATAGCATAGCTTCAAAGATAGCATGAATTCATATAGTTGTGCTCTTCCCTAGATAGCATGACTGGACACAGCTGTGCCATCTTCAGTAGATAGCATGACTTCATATAGCTGTGCTATCTTCAGTAGGTAGCATGACTTTATATAGCTGTGTAATCTTCAGTAGATAGCGAGACTACATATAGCAGTGTTATCTTCAGTAGATAGCATGATTTATATAGCTCTGGTATCTTCAGTATATAGCATAACTTCATATAGCTGTGCTGGGCAGTTCCAAGCGTTACGGAATGACGTTCACAAAGCATTTTGATGTTTGAAATCATAATATCTTGAAAAGTCTAATACTTCTAACCAAACTAATAACATATTTTAATAGCAACTACTAAACACTTTCAGATATGGTACAAATTTTGACCATCAGATTTTTAATTAATGAAATATTGATTTTTATAATTGCCGTTACGGAATGACACAAAATGGACATGATTTTTTGAATCAATTAGACATTGATACAACTTAGTGAAATTTAGAAATGTATCATGTTTTATTGACTTTTGGGTCATTCTGTATACCTTTACCTATAATATGACAACTTCCTGGTTAAAATTGGTTATTCTTTTTTTTTAATATGACGTTAAGACCGACGAATGAGAGCGTTACGGAATGACGTTTTGTCCACAATGCAAAATTCATAATAAAATACATAAGAAAAAACAAAATCATGTTAAACATGTAAATTCATGAAAATGTAAGCCCTAAGTTAGCAACATAAAGCAACACAATTTATAAAAAAAGCATAAGAAGGGGTCAGAGAAGGGTGCTACAAATGGGCACTTTTCTGAAAAAAAGCACAAAATTTTACCAAAAATCAGTTTTTTTAAAGAAAAATCATAGTTAATGTATATCAATTAAAAAGAAAAACAGCTCATTTGAAAGAGCTTGTAAATATCTTTCATTTGATACTAAATATGTGATGGTAGTACTTTAAATTGTAAATTTACAGCCTTTTTTCAATTATTTTGTAATGTCCTGTTTTGCTTGCAACTGCCCTGCTATCTTCGGTAGATAGCATGACTTCATATAGCTTTGCAATATTCAGTAGATAGCATGAATTCACATAGCTGGGCTATATCTAGTAAATAGCATAAATTCATATAGCTGTGATATCGTCAGTAGAAAGAATAACTTTATATAGCTGTGTTATCTTCAGTAGATAGCAAGACTTTATATAGCTGTGTAATCTTCAGTAGATAGCATGACTACATATAGCAGTGCTATATTCAGTAGATAGCATGACTTTATATAGCTTATGCTATCTTCAGTGAATAGCATGACTTCACATAGCTGTGCTTTCTCCAGTAGATGGCATAACTTCACATAGCTGTGCTATCTTAAGTATATAGCATGATTCCAAATAGCTGTGTTATCTTCAGTATATAGCCAGACTTCTTATAGCTGTGCTATCTTCAGTAGATAGCATAACTGCACATATGTGTGCTATCTTCCTTAGATAGCATGACTGCACATAGCTGTGCTATCTCCAGTAGATAGCATACATTCACATAGCTGTGCTATCTTAAGTATATAGCATGACTTCATATAGCTGTGCTATCTTCAGTATATAGCATTTCTTCATATAGCTGTGCTAACTTCAGTAGATAGCATGACTTTATATAGGCTAGATGTGCTATGTAGACTGCATGAATTTATATAGCTGTGCAGTCTTAAGTAGATAGCATGACTTCATGGCCATGACTTCATAGCTATGACTTCATAGCCATGCCTTCATAGCCATGACTTCATATAGCTGTGATATCGTCAGTAGAAAGCATAACTTTATATAGCTGTGATATATTCAGTAGATAGCATGACTTCATAATAGCTGTGCTATCTTCAGTAGATAGCATGACTTTACATAGCTCTGCTATTCAGTAGATGGCATGACTTCATATATAGCTGTGCTATCTTCAGTAGAGGCGTTGCGTCCCAATACCGGCGTGAAAAACTGCAATTTCCAACGAATTTGCTAGTGTCTTCCTTTCTCTCCGTGTCTATTGATCCATTATTCTTTCCTTCCCTTTTGTCTCCTCTTCTCCATTTCTTTCCCTCGTTTGCTTCCCGATTTTCCGCTTCCCTTCTCGATTTCATTTTTTTTTCAGAGGGCACTCTGCTCCCCACCTCCCCCCCCCCCCCCTTTCCCCGCCTGCCTACGCTACTGGCTGTCAGCGTGGGCCAGTGGCGTAACTATGTTTTTCATATTGGGGGGGGGGGGTGGGGACAAGAACTGAAAGTGAACCGACAAGAATTTGTCGACGAATGAAAATTTTTCGACTTAACATTTATTTGTGCTATGATTGAGGTACATTTCTGCTTAACCAGCTTCTATTCTACCCAAAAAATAAAATAGTTCATTTTTGGGACAGATGAGTGCGTAACGCGCGAATTTGTTTCCGTCTGTGTACTTTTGTCCATCATAATTGCATGATTCCTTCCTCCTGTCAAATGAACCGACGTAAATATTGTTAAATTGAAGAAATCCGGGGGTTGCTAAACGGGGGAAGTTGAAAACACGAGGCTTAACCCATGATACTTCTGGTAACGCCATAATATTCAATAAAGCTCAATAGTAAAGTGCGATTTATTCCGTATGGTCCGGGAGCATGGAAGAGGGTCAGAATATTTTGCGTGCATACAATCACTCCCTGATACAATGCAATGCACTATCGTCACAACCCGGAAATGACGTGCGCATCATTCGCAGTCTGGCGGGATTTTTGATCGGTCCGATCGTATCAGTCGTACATCACCTGAACCATCCATTTGTAAGTAATTTTTACCAGAAACAAACTTCACTTTGCAAAGATGACTCTTTTGTCAGGTAAAGAAACTCCCTAAGAAGCTCTGATGACTTGCCATTTAGCCATCCAACGGTACGAAATGTAGCAGCAGTCCAGGCTTTGACTTTGACTTTGACGTTGCCGATTTACGTGTAGCGGGAATAGGCGGTCGAAATTCAAGTCGGTATTTCTTGGAAATAGTTGCTGGTTGAGATATTTAACCAATGTATAGATATTACTTGAACAATAAACATGATATCTGAAGCAAAAATATCCGCCCCGATCCGCGATGTCGACTCAGTTGCTTTCATTAGCTCTCATTCCCTAGCTTTCATTCCATAGCTTTCATTCCATAGATCTCATACAGAGAGCTAGGCTCCAGAACTAATCCAACTGCACGTCAGATATTGTCATCAATTTTGTTCAACTTTTCTGAATAAAATTAGTTTTAATTATTTTGCTTTTATATCATGTGTTCAGTGAATATGTATGTCTTGGTTAAATAGTTCAATCTATTTCAATTTCCAAGACGAGCTTAATTGAATTTGGATCGTTTTATTTTATTCCCGCTTTAGCTGCGAAAATAAAAGATTAGACAATCGGCGTCAATTTTGTTTAGTAGTGTAAATAGGTTGATCCAAATTCAAGCCAGTATTGATTGGAAATAGAAACGGTGAGATATTTAATCAAGGCATATGAAAATATCGATGCTTTCATTCCATCAGACGGAGAGCTATGATTCAAAGCTAATTTCCGCTACATATTTACGACGCTCACCCGTAGCTTAGCTTACTCCCTATATGTGATTGGAGCAAAACCCCACAGCTATACGAATTCCTTTAGCTCTGAATCCAACTCTCTGTGTGAGTGCTAGCTATGTAATGAAAGAATATGAGTCGGCGTCGGATATTCTCATCAATATTTTTCAATTTTCACATATCATGTTTAATGTTCAAGTAATAACTTGGTTAAATATCTTAACCTGTTTCTTTTCAAGAAATACTGGCTTAAATTGCGACCGCACTATTCCCGCAGTAAAAATGTCATTTCGTAGCGAGAAGTCGATATACAGGTGTATCCAAAAAATTAGGACTCTGTTTCATGACAGTGTAATTCTTATTATAATCATTGGACCATGACCAATTTAGTCTCAATGTAAGCCCAATTAATTATTATGATATCCTGAAAATATGAGATTAATCCGATGAAAAATAAGAAAACTAGCGTCCTTTGTGTAAACCATGTCATTTACAATGGGAATTTACACAGTAACATGAAAGTGCTCGATTTGTAACTCAATGAACCGTGGGTTCGAGAATGTTTAACAACACTTTTTTAATTTGCACAGAATATGCATGCATCTGTTTTGTTGATTTTTTTAGCCAGTATTAATTTGTGCCAGAATTAAATGGATTACCAAACTAAACTTTGCTATTGACTGAAAGATTATTTACTATGTTGACAATTATTATAACGTATTGAAACGTAAACCATGTTATTTACTGGTCTGTACAAACCAGTAAATGACATGGTTTACGCAAAGTACGCTAGTTTTCTTATTTTGCATCGGATTGATCTTTTATTTTCAGGATATCATAATAATTAATTGGGCTTTACATTGAGACTAAATTGGCCATGGTCCAATGATTATAATAAGAATTACACCATCATGAAACAGAGTCCTAATTTTTTTGATACACCCTGTATATATAGGCACAATACAAACCTATATCTTTTCCGAGATCTCTCACATTTTTAGAGCTCTAAACGAGCCCGTAATATATTTTCACTACTATTTTTAACCTTTTTCGGTATAGAATTGGTCTAATTTGCTTACACGATCGAGTGCCAAGTTAAAACCAAATTTCCTATGTGACATTTGAGCCATTAAATGAATTCATTAACATGGGACGTCACACATTTTCAGTAATATTTTGCACTTTTTCGGTATAGAATTTGTCCAACTTTAATAGGCTTCACATAATGTTTATTGTTCAAATAATATTTTTTGTCTCAATGAGTAAAAGTATCACTTCACGTCATACACTAAAATGACCTGGAACATGATTGAAAACCAAACTAGCTGTTCAAATGCCCAATGGATAGAAGTTATTGAATCATCTTGAGAGGATACGTGCAGTTGATATTTTGTTTATCCATGCTGCCATGCACACCTGCAGGTTGCCGGGGAGTCTCAATAGATACATTGAAGACTCTAATGTTAGCCTTTAGGAGGACAGAAGAAGGCCTTTGAACGGGTCGTAATGCTAGGGGGCAGCCCGGGGGAAGAGTCAAAATGCAGCCCACTTATATCGATGTCAATTTGTATGATTTTTTCAGAGGAAATAAGCAGATATAAACACTTCTAGTGAGCGAACCCGACAGCAGGTCTTCATTTGGAACAAGATCCTAATGGAACACTATGAATCACAGGCTCACAGCAAACCGACGGATCATCACAGCTTTGCAGCAGCAAGCAGGTAGGCTATATTTGGAACAAGACCCTAATGGAACGAACTAGGAACAGATAGGCCTAATCAGCAAAGATATTTGAAAGTAATTCGGCCGAGCACCCCGACACGCCGTTTCTGACCAGGGTAATTTATTTAACACCTATGTACGTATTACCAATTATAAATCTAGATGCAAGTTGTTATTCCAATCGAATAAGGCGTAAATCAAATAGTCTTACTCCGAAGAGCCAAGACTGATAATCATGACCTCCTACATATTCCAGACAATTTTTCTCGCTCAAAATAGAATAATGGTACCAAAACACCCAAAAACAGGCAGCACTGCATTTAAAAAGTATTACTTAGAACCTGGTAGTTTATCAGTCATCACACTTTATATAGTCTGAATTGCACGGCTTCCACTTTACATTTTAACTCCTACATAAACCCGGTTCAAAAAATATATATATAAATTAACAACTACCGTATCCCAATGTGTGTGCAGCAGTTTTTCAATTCAAAAACCTAATTGAATGTGGAGCAAAAACAAAATAATAGGTCTAATAACGTAGCAGATCTTCACATAAATTATCACGTGGGCATCCAAACCTGCTATAGGAAGACCATAGTCTCTGATCCCTAAATGTTGGTTAGTGATTATGATGAAGTATCACCATTACACACAAAATGAAGTGTGTCTAATTTTAATTGATAATTTTTTTGACAAGAAGTATTTTTCCTGATTTCTTTTAAATGGAACCTTTGATTCACCCAGTAAAGTAACCGATGTCAATTTATATGATCTTTTTTCAGATGGAAATAAGCTGATATTATATGAACACATAATCTAGTGATATCAATACTGACGGACCATCGCTTTTGCAGCAGGTCTTCAAATGAAACAAGACTCCGTAATTGAACAAACTATGAATCACAGGAAAGGCAAATCGGTTTCTTGGTTTCATCCGCAGACATTTCTTGACCGACAAAAACATGACTGTCTACAGAATTCTTATCATTAATTCGATGGGTGAACATTTTTGGTGTGCCAGAAAACAGTTAAACACTTGCTATGGAAGACTAGTAACCAATCAACAAATCTGCCATGGTCTCTGTCCTTCCATGCCCCGGCGAGACTTCACCTAATTGTCAAAAGCTGTAAGCCACACAATACATGTAGGCTATAGCACCAGAAGCAGAACCTGAATCAGAACTTGGATCTGCGGCAACTTAATTGACAAGCTAAGTAGATTTCTTTTTATGATATTGTATCGTATTGTTTTTATAATCTTGGCGCTGCAGCTCATGATCTGTGAGAAACGATCCTGAGAAAAAAACTAGATTAATAATAAACTTTACCACGGCGGGAAAAGAGCTCAAACAAACGCAAGCCTATTTATTATACATGTATTTAATTTTGTTTTTAGATACAATTCTGCTAGCTAATACATGAAAAACAAATTTGACACACAATTGAAATTACACTCCCTCTTTCCATACGCATATTTATTTCATCATTTAATATCAAAATTATATATTTTGAGGGTTGGATGCATACATCGTTCAAAATATATCAATGGAAATATCAAATGATGATATATCTTACTTAGAACATTTAAACTGTGAATGTTCCTCCCCATCTGTGCGTTTATAATGGGTCAACAGGATAGATATGAGTATGGAAAGTGGGAGTGTAATTTCAATTGTGTGTCAAATTTGTTTTGCATGTAATAGCTAGTAGTATTGTGTCTAAATAGCGTCAATGCGTCATACAATAAATTTCAGTTTTATTAAAGTCGATGGCTTTTATATAATTTCTTGGCATTTGTTGGTATATGCTACCTTATTTAAATCGTTTATTATTCCAGAATGAATGCTAATGACGAGAAGACATACTACACACACTTATATAGTTCTTTTGCAAATATCAACCAACAACTGCTCTAACTGAAAAGATTGATCCCGTATGCATGATATGGTCGCATCAATTAGAACATTCTCCTCATCGAAATATTATTAAAAGAAGACCCAAGAACAAAGCTGTACAACCAACAACATCATCGCGCTATGAACCTGCACCCGTTTCACCCCCTGCAAAAGTGTTAGAGAGACCAGAACAACATTACAGGTAGGCACTAAAATACTATTATTGTTGCATATAGTTTCAGAAATATCAAATTATATTGGATTGTTTTGGCAGATTGTAAAGGCCGGTAGGCCCCTTATACCTCCTCAGAAAATGTGGGGGTCATTTTGAAGAATATTTGGCCAAATTATCACATCTTGCACTCTTGATTTCTTCGGTTTTCTCATCTACTTATTTGTATACATGATTTTGATACTTGTTTAACACCTGACTGATCTTTACTGAAAGTCCTATATTATTATACCTAAGTTCTTTTTACCACAAACGTTAATTCAATTCAATACATTACCAAGACAAATATGACTCGAATGGGTGAATCAGAAAATCTATGATTTTATTATGTTAAACCCTATATAAATTCTCATACTCAAGGTAAAGGGGTCAACAACAAAAGTAAGCACCCCCCCTAAAATTAGATCAGTTTTGTTTGTATAACTTCACACACAATTAAACGTTTTGAAAATTGAAACTATTATGAAAAGAGAAAACGCTTGGCTACCAATAGAAAGTTTTTGCATTTTCGATATCATGTTTAGGGGAGAGCGGGGCTAGTCCTCCCTCGGGGCGAGTCCGCCCACCATGTGTTTCTCATCACGTGACTGTTGAAAAAGTATCAGACTGGTGTAGTTTGGTTGCACCGGTCATAGCAAAATAACTATTAACCCGGATACATATTCCATAAGGATTTATATTGAATAATTGTTTTTGAATAATTTAAGTAAAATTATTTGTCATTAAAAATGTTGCATTAATATAGACACATCACAGCCATGGTTCTAACTTTTATAGTCATTCGAAAGGTAAGGGCTTTGCCTAACATATTATGCAGTTAAAACCTTCCCAGTCCGTGTTTAGTAGGTATACCATGATATTTACAAAAACGCGGCCCTGGGGCGAGTTCGCCCAATTTCGCTGGGGCGAGTTCGCCCAATTTCGCTGGGGCGAGTTCGCCCATGCCCAATTACACGCTAAGAAGGGGGCGAACTCGCCCCAACATAATAAATGGACACATGATGTGTCCATTTCATATGTTGGGTCCACGTGGCCTTATTTGTCATAGTTGTGTCTTGTTGACTTTTAATCAATCTTTACATGGAATAACTGATAGTTTGTGCAATATTTAACCTTGCCTAAAGCCGGACGAGCTTGCCCAGCATGAGGGCGAACCTGCCCCGGCGTGAGTAGTGTGGGGTAAGTCCGCCCTGTTGGTTATTTTCCTTACCCTTACTAAAAGTTCTAGAGTGCTGAAACTATGGGGGTATGTAGCTACGAAACGTAGCTTTCATTTGGAAGTAGGATAGCTTTCTAACTTGTAAAATGAGTCCGCTAGGTAAGCCTGAAAGTTAGAGAGCGGACTAGCCCCGCTCTCCCCTACTTCTCCCAACACAGTCACAATTGAGGACCCTAGATCTAAAAGGGGGTTAAGTTACATTGAGAAAAATGGCAAAAACTGAGTTTCATTGTTTGTGTCCATGTGTGGACTTGACCCACTCGGGTTGTACCTCCCATGGTCTCTTACATAGCTTTACCACATGACTTAACTGTAACATTTGAGGGTGCAGAAACTTCACAAGATTGTGACTTAACCCCCTTTTAGATCTAGGGTCCTCAATTCCTGTTTTCATGTTTTCAGACAAGGTGGCACTTACTTGTATTGGAATTTAGCAAATTTCATGTTAATGGAAACATCATTTTGGGGATATTTGATTTTTTTTGGAAAAGTAAACATGGTATTGAAAAGCGGATAGCGCGAAGCGTTTTCCTTTTCAGAAAAGTTTCAATTTCTTAAAACATCTAATTGTGTGGGGGGTGTTACGCAAACAAAATGTTATAGGATTTTGAAAATTACCACTGTTTCTGAGAACATCGTTTTGGGAAAATGAGACAATTTTGGGAAAAGTAAACATGATATTGAACAGGAGAAACTTTTTGTGAGAAGCCAAGCACTTTTTGTTTTCATAAGTTTTTAAATTTCTCAAAACGATTAATCTTGTGCGGAGTTATGCAAACAAACTGGGTCTAATTTGCGAACAAAAAATTCACGAGAGAGATTTTAAATTGACTGGTATAGGACCAAGTGCCACTTTCTGAAAACATCATTTTGGGGAAATGTGACTGTTTTGGGAAAAGAAAACATGATATCGAAAATGGAAAACTTTCTATTGGTAGCCAAGCGTGTTCTCTTTTCATAATCGTATCAGCTTAAATCGGATGCATACACAAACACAAACATGACTATAGTCAATATCTTAAAAATTACAAGCTTTTGCATTGGGCAATACCCGTTCCTATCAAATACATAAATTTAATATAAATCCCATAGCAAAGAATAACTCGTAAATTAGGCCTAATTTATGAAACAATCAGAGTATGATTTCGATTATTCCTTTATTTGTCATTAAAAATGTTGCATTAATCTAGACACATCATAACCATGGTTCTAACTTTTATAGTCATTCGAAAGGTAAGGGCTTTGCCTAACATGTTATGCAGTTAAAACCGTCCCAGTCCGTGTTTTGTATAGGCCTATTATACATGTAATGAATGCTAGAGGAGTTCTGATTCTGAGCAAATTCGATATAATATCAAGTGACGTGACTATGCGGGCTCAGAGCTAGAGATCGCCAATGTTGATTTTAAGAATGTTCCTCTATTTGCAATTACAGATTTCAGAAAAATATAATATTTGAGTCAAATTGACGATGGCGCTTTTCCCCCTTCCCTATATTTTTGATGATTTTGAAGGAAATTAAGGATGACGGAAAAAATAATCAAAATACAGACTGCACAAAAAAACGTATACAATTCAAAATAAACCTTTATAAAGCAGTGGCGGTATTGAAATGAAATGAATGCACTTGCGCAATAGGCTCGCGCGCTTTGGTTATGAAATATGATTTTTATTGGCCTATCCAATTATTATTTTTATTTTGGAATTTTGGAAATATTAAGTCATTGTAGCATTTATTAGTTGCCTGGAGACATAATAGATCAAAACTAGTTCATTCATTAATACATTAATTAAATAAATCATTTTATGATGGTAGATTCAGCCAATTCTTGCAAAAAAAGTCCTCGATGACAAAAGTATGTGCATATTGTTTTGCTGATCTTTAAATGATGTTTATTTTAAAGTTTAGAGCTGAATAGGACATCTTAGACAACAATGTTCCCTTCCCCACTCCATCGATCAATGTTTGAATGTTTTATTATTCAAGCTTAACAAGATGGCTTCAGGAACGGGTTTTTTATATACAATAGCCAATCTTTTAGCGCGCGCTCCGTGCGAATTATTTTTAATATTTTGTTAGTCAAGTAGAACAAGATGGCTTCAGAAACGTTTTCTGGACCATTTAAGTGTTAAAATAGACATAGTTTGAATTAGTTTCACTGTTTAAAAATCATATGCGTAACAAGAAGCCACGCCGCAAAACGCGCCGCTCACTTCACTTCCCTCGCGCCGCTTACCTAATGATAGGCCTAGCCATGGAATATCAAACCCTTACGCCGTTTTGTTGGCTTTTGCAAAATTGAATGGGAAAATCCAATTTTGAATGATATTGATTGAAAATTGAATGGGAAAATCCAATTTTGAATGATATTGATTGATAATAAAGCCACTATTAAGTGAAGGCTTTTCAATAAAATATTGGTTAAAAGAACACATCAAATAGGTTCAAAAATTGAAGAAGAAAAAACAATTCCGACGGGGCACATCCCCCTCACGCTCCCCCTGTCTGCGTTACCGCTTTGATCAAATCAAATCAAATCAAATTTATTAGTCAATTGATTAGTCAATCATCATGCATACTCAATGACATTTATTTTTAAGCCCTCCGGGTATAAAAAACCTGCGCACGTATATACCAATGGGGGAGGGGGGGGGGGGGGGGCTCGTGTCGGTTCATTTGCAATATGGTACATTTTCGCGAGCTATACTCGCATGTGTTCCCACAAATTAATGTTGTTGGAAAAAACCGAAATGTGCTTCATGGCAAAAAAATGGTGTAAAATAGCACAAATCGCGTTCAGTTTTATTTCTTGACACCGCCCCCGGCCCCTCCTCAATATGAAAAACCTAGCTACGCCACTGATTCTCTTGTCAATTTACTATTTTTATTCGTGGCTCTTTTCTTTCAGTGTTCAACTTGATAGGTGTACGTGTGCTGGATCCTGGGCATTGACGTGAAGATTCAACGTCTGTCGAGAAGTCCCACTCGCCCAGGGGGAGGGAGCGCAGCGAGAACCGCCGCGTCCGAGCCGAAGGACTACATAACACCGACTGTTTTGAATATTGGGAACATTAACACTTGTTTTACAACATACAAAAGAAATTAGAACTCATATTGATTCCAAATATGGTAATGGCATTCAATAATTTTGACATTTTTGAAACATTTTGTGACATTTTGGTCATTAGCCGCATCTACTTTTGAGCATCGTAAATTTTGTATTCCCTTTTGTACCAAACCTGTTAAATTACCACAAATATGCCAATTCTTCCAATTTAATCAATGTTGTGCACGAGTATCAAAATGCTAATCAAATTTCCCGCTGATTTGACAATCTCCAACTTTGTTTTTCCATACCTATAAAGTTGGTGACTCAAAGAAAAAACGCACCCCAACAAACACATTGAATTAAATTCGACAAGTCCACAAACGCGCTCGTAATTATTTTTTTGAGTCGTATTCAAAAACAATAACTAATCGTTTAAGATTTCCTCAAACAATAAGAAATCATTATTATAGGCCTACAGGATGTGCTAGTGCTAGAAATGATCACTATACTACCCTTCATTATTCACCTTTCATTCACTACTAACAGGTTTGAGGTTGCACTATCATTTATTGGGTAAAATGTATACAGAGCTTGGTCATCATGCATGCCTCCGATGCCTGAATTCTGCCATTGAGCCCATTTCATTACTAACTCAATTAAGTAGTCTTGATCATTTCTAGATATAGTTCAAGAAATTGTGAAAGAACGAGAAAAGAATGTGAAAGAATTCCCCACTATCCAAATCGAAGTAATTTCAATCAGATGGATACGATTCAAAAAGTATTTGCATTAAATTACTTTTCGGTTAAAATTATATTAATATCGACAACCAAATTATTCAAACATCATCATAATCCAGATTTCTGTTTCGAATTAGCATATAATGTTTGTGCGCATAAATCCCTTGTTTGTCTTTATTTAAAATACCTTATTATCTAGGTTATTCAGAACATTATTTTTGATATAAATTTTTGGTTATGTTTGAACATCCGAATTTGGATATAAAATTTAAATAATCCGGATTATGCAGATGTAAATTTAAAAATCCTGTTAATAAATAATCTGGATTATGTTAATAAATAATCCGGATTATGCAGATTATGACATTAATTAATCCGGATTATGCAAATATAAAATTTGAATAATGCAAATCATGCAAATATAAATGTGATAAATCCTGATTATGCAAATATAAAATTTGAATAATCTGGATCATGCTTATTATGCAATCCGGATTATGCAAATATAAAATTTAAATAATCTGGAACATTTGAATAATCTAGATTATGTTAATAAATAATCCGGATTATGCAAATATAAAATTTGAATAATCTGGATTATGTAAATATAAATTTGACAAATCGGGATCATGCAGATATAAAATTTAAATAATCCCGATTATGTTAATATAAATTTTGATATATCCGGATTATGCAAATATAAAATCTGGATTATGTTATTAGATAATCTGGATTATGCAGATATAAAATTTGAATAATGCTGATCATATACATTTGATTAATCCGGATTATGCAGATTATGCAAATATAAAATCTAGATTATGTTAATAAATAATCCGGATTATGCAAATATAAAAATTTGAATAATGCAGATCACAAAAATATAAAATTTGAATAATCCGGAATAATCAAATTTATATTTGCATAATCTGCATAATCCGGATTATTTATTAGCATAATCCATATTATTCAAATTTTATATTTTATATACATTTGAATAATGCAGATCATTCAAATATAAATTTGATTAATCCGGATTATGCAGATCATGCAAATATAAAATCTGAATAATGTAAATATAAAATTCAAATAATCCGGATTATGCAAATATTAAATTTGATTAATCCGAATTATGCAAATATAAAATCTGGATAATCCGGATTATGCAAATATAACATTTAAATAATCCGGATTATGCAAATATAAAATCTTAGTAATCTGGATTATGTAAATATAAATTTGAATAATCCGGATTATGCAGATATGAATAATCCGGATTATGCAGATAAAAAATTGAATAATCCGGATTATGCAGATATAAAATTTGATTAATCCGGATTATGCAAATATAAAATTCAAATAATCCGGATTATGCAGATATAAAATTTAAATAATCCGGATTATGCAGATCATACAAATATAAATTTGATTAATCCGGATTATGCAAATATAAAATCTGGATAATCAAGATTATGTTAATATAAATTTGACAATTAGGTGAAGTCTCGCCGGGGCATGGAAGGACAGAGACCATGGCAGATTTGTTGATTGGTCACTAGTCTTCCATAGCAAGTGTTTAACTGTTTTCTGGCACACCAGAAATGTTCACCCATCGAATTAATTATAAGAATTCTGTAGACAGTCATGTTTTTGTCGGTCAAGAAATGTCTACGGATGAAACCAAGAAACCGATTTGCCTTTCCTGTGATTCATAGTTTGTTCAATTACGGAGTCTTGTTTCATTTGAAGACCTGCTGCAAAAGCGATGGTCCGTCAGTATTGATATCACTAGATTATGTGTTCATATAATATCAGCTTATTTCCATCTGAAAAAAGATCATATAAATTGACATCGGTTACTTTACTGGGTGAATCAAAGGTTCCATTTAAAACTCGGAAATCAGAAAAAATACTTCTTGTCAAAAAAATTGTCAATTAAAATTAGACACACTTCATTTTTGTGTGTGATGGTGATACTTTATCATAATCACTAACCAACATTTAGGGATCAGAGACTATGGTCTTCCTATAGCAGGGAGATAAAAGATTTGGATGCCCACGTGATAATTTATGTGAAGATCTGCTACGTTATTAGACCTATTGTTTTGTTTTTGCTCGACATTCAATTAGGTTTTTGAATTGAAAAACTGCTGCACACACATTGGGATACGGTAGTTGTTAATTTATATATATATATTTTGAACCGGGTGTAGGAGTTAAAATGTAAAGTGGAAGTCGTGCAATTCAGACTATATAAAGTGTGATGACTGATAAACTACCAGGTTCTAAGTAATACTTTTTAAATGCAGTGCTGCCTGTTTTGGGGTGTTTTGGTACCATTATTCTATTTTGAGCGAGAAAAATTGTCTGGAATATGTAGGAGGTCATGATTATCAGTCTTGGCTCTTCGGAGTAAGACTATTTGATTTACGCCTTATTCGATGGGAATAACAACTTGCATCTAGATTTATAATTGGTAATACGTACATGGTGTTAAATAAATTACCCTGGTCAGAAACAGCGTGTCGGGGTGTTCTCGGCCGAATTACTTTCCTTTCAAATCTTTGCTGATTAGGCCTATCTGTTCCTAGTTTGTTCCATTAGGGTCTTGTTCCAAATATAGCCTACCTGCTTGCTGCTGCAAAGCTGTGATGATCCGTCGGTTTTGCTGTGAGCCCGTGATTCATAGTGTTCCATTAGGATCTTGTTCCAAATGAAGACCTGCTGTCGGTTCGCTCACTAGAAGTGTTTATATCTGCTTATTTCCTCTGAAAAAAATAATACAAATTGACATCGATAAGTGGGAAGGTATGCCTGCATTTTGATTCTTCCCCCCGGGCTGCCCCCTAGCATTACGACCCGTTTAAAGGCCTTCTTCTGTCCTCCTAAAGGCTAACATTAGAGTCTTCAATGTATTTATTGAGACTCCCCGGCAACCTGCAGGTGTGCATGGCAGCATGGATCAAATATCAACTGCACGTATCCTTTTAAGATGATTCAATAACTTCTATCCATTGGGCATTTGAACACAGCTAGTTTTGGTTTTCAATCATGTTCCAGGTCATTTTAGTGTATGACGTGAAGTGATACTTTTACTCATTGAGACTAAATATATTATTTGAACAATAAACATTATGTGAAGCCTATTAAAGTTGGACAAATTCTATACCGAAAAAGTGCAAAATATTACTGAAAATGTGTGACGTCCCAGGTTAATGGATTCATTTAATGGCTCAAATGTCACATACGAAATTTGGTTTTAACAGTGGCACTCGATCGTGTAAGCAAATTAGACCAATTCTATACCGAAAAAGGTTTAAAATAGTCGTGAAAATATATTACGGGCTCGTTTAGAGCTCTAAAAATGTGAGAGATCTCGGAAAAGATATAGGTATGTATCGTGCCTATACAGGGTGTATCAAAAAAAATTAGGACTCTGTTTCATGACGGTGTAATTCTTATTATAATCATTGGACCATGACCAATTTAGTCTCAATGTAAAGCCCAATTAATTATTATGACTAGCGGGCACCAGCGCTTCGCGCTGGACCCGCTAGAAGATTTCACGTGGAATAAGTAAACAAAGCGTAAGAAAATTTGATACAATAATATCAAGAACATGTCCTACATGTATACATAATCCAGACAGGGCCCTATAAATAATCCGAATAGCGCAGGTGCTTTTGATAATCCAGGTATACATGTGCCTTACTCATGTTAATCTAGGTAGGCCTACGTTTGTGTTTCCAGATACCTATGTATAGGCCTCCCATGAGACCTGAAATGCAGGTAGGCCTACCCGTTGTCCCATTATATCCAGGGACCCCATAGGCCTAAGCCCTACCCCCTAATCCAGTTACCCCTGGTGCCCTTAATAAGGCACCGAATACCATATAATCAAGGTAGGCCTACTGCAGTGTGCCGTTATCTCGAGATACCCAGGTGCCCTTATCATAGTCAAGTAAATTAAACGCGGGTGCCGAAGATAGCGGTTCAAAAAATTTCGCACGGTCAAAAATAATCGCACAGTACATGTAATACATGTACTATTTTGCCTTATTTGACTATCTGGGCTGAATATACCAACACATAACCGCCCGCCACCTCGGTCTTTTATCATTATTTTCCTATTTTCTATTTTTCTTTTTTTTCCTCCTTTTTTTTAATTTTTAGAGGGGCTGGGGGGCGGGGGCACAAATGGGTTTTTTCCGTCAGGGGGGGGGGGGGGGGGGGGGCATTTGCCCCTTGCCCCCCCCCCCCCTGAGCTACGCCACTGGTTAGTACCTCCTGTCAGCGCATGTCTCTACCTATTTTGTACCCCAAATAATAAAAAGTTGAATTTTAATGTCAAAATTGAAAGTTACTTAAAATTTAGATTTTAAATGTCTCCCCCGATTTGTTTATTACCCCACCACACCGTTTTCATCCTTTAACATTTTGGTGCTGGTGTCGCCACTTCCCATATGTATGCACATACTGTATCCACGGTAATTCAGTAGGCCTACGTTCTGAGCGTTATAGTTTTATAGTCGGTCGTTTAGTTTTATGGTCGGCCGATTCTATCATCAAGATCACTTGTACCATTCCACGCTTGTACTTTACACAATGTGTGCCATCCGGGTTTTGTTTGGCCTATTTACATTAAATACATTATTCCTCCAATAGGCATGTGGGGCCTTAACGTATAGTATGTAGTCCCTTTGTCATGTTTGCTGTGTTCTATAAAGCCTCCCGAGATACTATCTGAGTGTACACCCTTAAAATGCAGTTATCACAGGTAGGTGGCCCACCTGTGCATAGTATTAGTATCCAGGTAATTTGAGACTCGTTTTATAGTGAACCCCGTAATCCAGATACCACGGATGCCCTTAATAATCCAGACACTCTATAATAATCATGATAATGTACCACACAAAAAACACGTTCCGTTTATCCAGATGCCCCATGTGCCCTTATATCCAAGTGCGGAGAGGAGGAGGTGGCTTTAGGGTACACTATTAGAAAAAAGGGTGCTTCAGAGGGGTTCTTGGCTGTCCCGTATATGGTTTAAAGGTTCTTTGATTTTAAAGGCCCCCAAAAGGTTCTGTAGAGAACCTTTAGCGGTTCTAAAGACCAATGTTTGCCCATATTTTGCCCACTTTGAACCTTAAAATGGTTCTTTTTGGAACCTTTTAAGGTGATAAGGGTTCCATACGGGACAGCCAAGAACCCCTGAAGCCTGAAGCATCCTTTTTCTTAGAGTGTACGGACTGCCTGCTTTCACCCTGCCACGTTACAATGTGCAGTTTGCGCCACAAACGCGTATACACTTTGTATGCGTCATTACGTGTGCGCTGAATCGCGCGCACCATGATAAACGCGGTCGCGCAGCTTCAACATAGGAACTGTTGTTATGGTACCGCCACAGTTTCTTTATCGTTAGCAAACTACGCGTTCATCTATGTTACTAATGCGAGAGTGTCACTTTAAGATCTGTGTAAGAGTTTTTATTTACATTTAGAAAATGTCGTAAAATAGTTTTATTTGTCGGACGGATAGTCACGTATAAATGCTTGTACTCATGCGATCTTTAAGAATAACAAACGGCCGCATATACAGAAATGTAGCTATATCCCTGATGAAAATATATTGGGTGAAGACCATATGTCATCACTCACTCCGAAAACCACAATTTTTGCCCGAACAGTAGCTATCCGAGTAAAATAAATTCAACATTTCGGATTATCATCTGTGATCCTTTCTGCGCATGTCTGAAAACGGGAAAATACTGGCATTGAACTATCTAATTAGCTCGTCTATTAGAGGCGCAATTACCACGCTTTTTTAGTTGAAGAGGGACGCGAGTGTAAAATTATTATTGAACTATCTAATCAGGCGAGGGACCGAAAATTAGTATATAGATATCCTGAAAATAAAAGATCAATCCGATGCAAAATAAGAAAACTAGCGTACTTTGCGTAAACCATGTCATTTACTGGTTTGTACAGACCAGTAAATAACATGGTTTACGTTTCAATACGTTATAATAATTGTTAACATAGTAAATAATCTTTCAGTCAATAGCAAAGTTTAGTTTGGTAATCCATTTAATTCTGGCACACATCAATACTTGGCTTTAAAAAATCAGCAAAACAGATGCATGCATATTCTGTGCAAATTAAAAAAGTGTTGTTAAACATTCTCGAACCCACTGTGGATGGTTCATTGAGTTACAAATCGAGCACTTTCATGTTACTGTGTGAATTCCCATTGTAAATGACATGGTTTACACAAAGTACGCTAGTTTTCTTATTTTTCATCGGATTGATCTCATATTTTCAGGATATCATAATAATTAATTGGGCTTTACATTGAGACTAAATTGGTCATGGTCCAACGATTATGATAAGAATTACACCGTCATGAAACAGAGCCCTAATTTTTTTGATACACCCTGTATATCGACTTCGTTCTTGAAGGAATTCTCGCTACGAAATGACATTTTTACTGCGGGAATAGTGCGGTCGCAATTTAAGCCAGTATTTCTTGAAAAGAAACAGGTTAAGATATTTAACCAAGTTATATTACTTGAACATTAAACATGATATGTGAAAGTTGAAAAATATTGATGAGAATATCCGACGCCGACTCATAGCACTCACACAGAGAGTTGGGTTCAGAGCTAAAGGAATTCGTATAGCTGTGGGGTTTTGCTCCAATCACATAAGCTAAGCTACGGATGAGCGTCGTAAATATGTAGCGGAAATTAGCTTTGAATCATAGCTCTCTGTCTGATGGAATGAAAACATCGATATTTTCATATGCCTTGATTAAATATCTCACCGTTTCTATTTCCAATCAATACTGGCTTGAATTTGGATCACCCTATTTACACTATTAAAAAAAATTTACGCCGATTGTCTAATCTTTTATTTTCGCAGCTAAAGCGGGAATAAAATAAAACGATCCAAATTCAATTAAGCTCGTCTTGGAAATTGAAATAGATTGAACTATTTAACCAAGACATACATATTCATTGAACACATGATATAAAAGCAAAATAATTAAAACTAATTTTATTCAGAAAAGTTGAACAAAATTGATGATAATATCTGACGTGCAGTTGGATTAGTTCTGGAGCCTAGCTCTCTGTATGAGAGCTATGGAATGAAAGCTATGGAATGAAAGCTAGGGAATGAGAGCTAATGAAAGCAACTGAGTCGACATCGCGGATGATCGGGGCGGATATTTTTGCTTCAGATATCATGTTTAATGTTCAAGTAATGTCTATGGCCATGTGTTTTGAACTCGCCACCCTTCCCGTTGCATGTCCAGATTTTTACATTTTACACCATCTGAGATTCGAATTAGCATATCGCAATAACTACTTGTTCTACCCCATAAAAAGTATATATTTTCTGAACGGTAATCGCACAAGGAATCTAAATATGCGATTGGAATTTGCATAAGACCTAATGGTAACATGTTGTGATTAAGAATGTTCAAAAAATATCGATTTTTTTCATATTTTGATTAAAGCTCAATATTATTTTTATTCCTATCCCAATCATCATTTTACTGTGCATATTAGTTCCTCATGCAATTTACCCATCAGAACATAATGGTTGTCAAGTGTAACTTGTTGAAATATACTATATCGGGAAGTAAATGAGCACAAACGTTTACATTTCAAATTTATTAGAGTTTACACATATATTTTTTTGGCTATTCACCCTATCCTATTTTAAGCAAGATTTCTGAATTCCCCTATTCGAGAGCTTTCCAAAAATGTATAATTTTGCTATAATCGGTTGAATAATTTTGTTGTTATAGTCATGTATGTAAAACCGATGAATTAGGGCAAGTTTACTGTGTAGTGAATAGGGAAAAAGCCAAAGACAATGCAATCGATTCGTGATTACAACTGTTACGTAAGAGTTGACACGGTTGTTGAAACAGAAACCTATAGAATATAAAACAATCGATAAAATGAGAGCAAAATCATAGTTGTACCATACAGAAATGAGGAGTTATTGTAATTTGAACGTAGAATTGGGAACATTTTCTATATTCCCCATAGAGATTGTACACGACGCCACCGCCACCGCCGCCACCCCTGACTTTCGAAGTATAATCAATCATATATCAGCTAAACAGTTATAGAAATACCTGATTTATTCACACGGTGTAGCTAGATAAATAAGCTTTCAAATGACACCTAAACCATAGCTCTACCACATATAGTTGTTGAGTTAATAGAGAGAGATGGATGATTCGTCACCAAAAATGCAACGCCGCCACCCTTTTTGGGTGGTCAGTTCAAAACACATGGCCCTATACATAGGTTAAATAGCTCAACCAGCAACTATTTCCAAGAAATACCGACTTGAATTTCGACCGCCTATTCCCGCTACACGTAAATCGGCGACGTGGACTGCCTATACTATGCTTCATTTCGTACCGTTGGATGGCTGAATGGCAAGTCATCAGAGCTTCTTAGGGAGTTTCTTTACCTGACAAAAGAGTCATCTTTGCAAAGTGAAGTTTGTTTCTGGTAAAAATTACTTACAAATGGTTCAGGTGATGTACGACTGATACGATCGGACCGATCAAAAATCCCGCCAGACTGTGAATGATATGCACGTCATTTCCGGGTTGTGACGATAGTGCATTGCATTGTATCAGGGAGTGATTGTATGCACGCAAGATATTCTGACCCTCTTCCATGCTCCTCGACCATACGGAATAAAGCGCACTTTACTATTGAGCTTTATTGAATATTATGGCGTTACCAGCAGTATCATGGGTTAAGCCTCGTGTTTTCAACTTCCCCCGTGGTTTAGCAACCCCCGGATTTCTTCAATTTAACAATATTTACGTCGGTTCATTTGACAGGAGGAAGGAATCATGCAATTATGATGGACAAAAGTACACAGACGGAAAAAATTCGCGCGTTACGCACTCATCTGTCCCAAAAATGAACTATTTTATTTTTGGGGTAGAATAGAAGCTGGTTTAAAGCAGAAATGTACCTCAATCATAGCACAAATAAATGTTAGGTCGAAAATTGTCATTCGTCGACAAATTCTTGTCGGTTCACTTTCAGTTCTTGTCCCCCCCCCCCCATATGAAAAACATAGTTACGCCACTGGCCCTCGCTGACACCCAGTAGCGTAGGCAGGCGGGGGAAACTCGGGGGGGGGGGGTGCCCCCCTGAAAAAATGAAATCGGGAAGGGAAGCGGAAGATCGGGAAGCAAACGAGGGAAAGAAATGGAGAAGAGGAGACAAAAGGGAAGGAAAGGATAATGGATCAATAGAAACGGAGAGAAAGGAAGACAGGCAAATTTTTGGAAATTACAGTTTTCACGCCGGTATTGGAACGCAACGCCTCTACTGAAGATAGCACAGCTAAATGAAGTCATGCTATCTACTGAAGATAGCACAACTATATGAAGCCATGCCATCTACTGAAAATAGCAGAGCTATGTAAAGTCATGCTATCTTCTGAAGATAGCACAGCATGAAGTCATGCTATCTACTGAATATATCACAGCTATATAAAGTTATGCTTTGTACTGACGATATCACAGCTATATGAAGTCATGGCTATGAAGTCATAGCTATCTACTGAATCTAATGAAGATAGCACAGCTATGTGCAGTCATGCTATCTAAGGAAGATAGCACACATATGTGCAGTTATGCTATCTACTGAAGATAGCACAGCTATAAGAAGTCTGGCTATCTACTGAAGATAACACAGCTATTTGAAATCATCACTGAAAGCCAAACTGGAGTCAGGGTTACTCTATAAAGGGAGTCCAGCCTACATGTGACTCTATGTCAATATTGACTCTGTTTGGAGAGTCACGTGACTCCCTT
Organism: Ophiura sarsii; assembly: GCA_035610835.1. Taxonomy (NCBI): domain Eukaryota; kingdom Metazoa; phylum Echinodermata; class Ophiuroidea; order Amphilepidida; family Ophiuridae; genus Ophiura; species Ophiura sarsii. The sequence goes on from CM069458.1 coordinate 25,580,141, forward strand.
GGAGAGTCAACATTTACTGACTCCTTTGGAGAGTCAGTCATGATGCATGACTCTTCAAGGGAGTCTTGTGATCAAATGGAGTCAATATTGACATAGAGTCACATGTAGGCTGGACTCCCTTTCGAGAGTAATAATGACTCCAACTGGTTAAATAGAGTCACTGTGACTCCAGGTAGGAATAAGACACTGAGAACTGGGGGGGGGGGGGGGCTTAAGGGTCATTGGCTCTTTGATGTTTATGTTCTTGCTCAATGTATTTGCATTTACTTAGCGAGCAATCACTTCCCTCTCTTCATACCAGTGAGAAAAATGCATATAATATCAATATACATTCAACGGTGTTAAATTAACGCATCGACTTGATTCAAATAAATTAATAGGTTTAAATAAATAAAAGGTGCACATTAGCTCGTTAGCATAATTGAAATGGTACACACGAGCACCGGTACTAATTTTTGTACCATTGCAATTATGCTAATGAGCGATTTGCGCATTTTACTCGGCTATTATAAGACCAAGTAAAATATGCAAATTAGCTCCAGAGAGTCAGGATGACTCCTTTGGAGAGTCATGGCCGATGACTCTTTCCGACGGCTAGGATGACTCCTTTGGAGAGTCAGTATAACTCCTTTGGAGAGTCAGGATGACTCCTTTGGAGAATCAGGATGACTCCTTTGGAGAGTCAGGATAGAGTCAGGATGACTCCTTTGGAGAGTCATGGCCGATGACTCTTTCCGACGGCTAGGATGATTCCTTTGGAGAGTCTCCTTTGAAGAGTCAGGATGACTCCTTTGGAGAGTCATGGCCGATTTACTCCATTTCAAGAGTCACTTGACTCCAGTTTGGCTTTCAGTGATGCTATATACTTAAGATAGCACAGCTATGTGAAGTTATGCCATCTACTGGAGAAAGCACAGCTATGTGAAGTCATGCTATTCACTGAAGATAGCACAGCTATATAAAGTCATGCTATCTACTGAATATAGCACTGCTATATGTAGTCATGCTATCTACTGAAGATTACACAGCTATATAAAGTTATTATTTCTACTGACGATATCACAGCTAGGCCTTTATGAATTTATGCTAACTAGAGATAGCCCAGCTAGGCCTATGTGAATTCATGCTATCTACTGAATATTGCAAAGCTATATGACTAAGTCATGCTATCTACTGAAGATAGCACAGCTATATGAAGTTATGCTATCTACTGAAGATAGAAAAGCTATATGAAGTCATGCTATACTGAAGATACCAGAGCTATATAAATCATGCTATCTACTGAAGATAGCACAGCTATGTGAAGTGATGCTATATACTGAAGATGGCACAGCTATATGATTTCATGCTATCGAAGGAAGATAGCACAACTATATGAATTCATGCTATCTTTGAAGCTATGCTCAGGCGCGTGCCCAGGGGGGGGGGGGGGGCTTTGGGGGCTCAAGCCCCCCGGGTCCCCAGAGGGTAAAAAAGAGGGGAGAGAGGGGAGGAGAGAAGAGGGGAGGAGAGAAGGAGGGAGGAGGGGAGGGGGGAGGAGGAGAGGAGGAGGAGTGGGGGTAGGAGAAGCTGGGAGCTTTTATTAGTGTCTGTCACTTTATCTCTACGTCTCTGAACCATGCGAGTGTTTTATAACGAAAGTAAATATTGATAGCAAGGAGAGTTTTAGGTCATCCAGGCAAATTAAAACCCAATAGCTTGGCCCTCTGAATCACCAGTGGCATAACCCCCATTGGCTAAAGAGTAAAAAATAGAAAGGAAGAAAAGGAGGAAGGGTAACGAGCATAGACAATGCAAGGGGCAAGTGCCCCCCACCCCATCATTGTCACGGTGGGGGTTACAGTGGTGGATCCAGGGGGAGCAGCAGAATCTAGAGTTGAATCAGTGCCACTTCAATTGCAGGTATCTTTGGTTTAGTGCCATGGTCTTTAATCCCCTGAAATAACTTCACATATTTATATGCACGGATCTCTGTTTTTTAAACCAATTATATGCTCCCTCCAATTATATATCCTGCGCGCCAAAAAATTAGCAATTTTTCGGGGGGAGTCAAAAAAAATTAAAACACTTATTAGTTTCCAAAATGTTCTGGGGGCGAACCTGAGAATCATTATGACGGTAAGTTTGGATGACCGTATGTGGTTTTAAATACATAGACTATGTAATTTGTCTTGTCTAGGCAAGGTGAAACAAAAGTGCATTTCAATTTTCCCTGCGTTTGTGTGATTACGCCAACACGGGGAAGTTGGCGTAATCACACAATCAAACACTTTTTTGACCCCCCTTTGCAGAGTATCAACACTTTTTGGACCCCCTATAGTTATCCACCACCGCCCCCCCCCCCCCCCCCCCACACACACCAAAGTATTTATGAACACTCCCTAAAGTGAGAACACAACTTTTATCTTTCTTTTCAGATTGAAAGAAGGTTCCAACATTACCCATCTCTTTTGTATAATTTGGTAATTTAGGCTAACGAAACCAATATACTCGTGACACTGCGTTCGCACGTCACGTCGTATAAAAAGGGCATTTATGATCTACTATTATATCATGATAGGCCTAATTTCAGCCATGTGATAGTTTTTACTATCATTATGGCTGGACAAGAATGATGTGACAGTGATATCATGATATTATACAAATATTGAATGCCTTTTGTTTGTGGAATAGTAAAACTATATAACTCGGTCCAATTTGGATTATTCCATTACACTCGGCTTCGCCTCGTGCAATGGAAAAATCCAAATTTGACCTTGTGATATAGTTTTTACTATTACACGCTCAGGCATTCAATTTGTATACTATATTATTACACCTCATAAATATTCATGAGATAATTGGCATATATCCTGCCATTTCATTGGTCAATTAAGCTGGACACAGTGATAATAAATTGAGCTATTGCTGAAATTGAGCTATTTCCCGTGTGGTAGTTTTGACTATTTCCCTATATCATCATACCCAGAGACACAAGTTCTCTAGGTTAGCGTTCTCACGCATACGGTTGAACTGTGAATGGGTGAACTGTGAAGTTTTTTTGTGAATGCTGTAATTTTGAACTGTTAACCCATTTGAAAATCTGGGCACCGTACAGAGAGAAGTTGCACCTTTTTATGTCTATTATCTCATAAATATTTATAAGGTGTAATAAAACAATCGGGGAAATAGTGCAACTATTTTCCCCTCGGTACTGGCTACAGGCCTACCACCCCTCACCCTCCGGGTTCGGGGTGGTAGGCCTGTAGCCAGTACCTCGGGGAAAATATATTGCACTATTTCCCCTCTAACCATGTAGTATTTGTATAATACCGCACTGCCCGCCGCACTGTTGCAAAAGGGGTGGAACTTTCTTTCACCAGTGTATAAAATCACTAGTATCGCCGACTGGCAAGCAAAATGCACCATGTGCATTCTTTATTAAGTGTCGTTACCTACCCAGGATGCAACGCGATTCATTGAGAAATTTTGAAGTTTCATAGAAGATTGTGTTTACTGCGCGTTATTCATTCGGGTCATATCGAACTGCACGTCGGTACTGTGTGACAGCTGTAATTGACAGCAAGTGAGACACGTTCATTATTAAATAAGGGGAGATTAGAGAAATTATTTCTAATTCCATAGAATAACATCTTTAAAGCAACGATTTATGTGTGATTTGTATACAAAATTATGAAATGTAAATATAACTAACTGATAATATATGAATTTTATACGTGTAAATTCTAATAACGACCCATACAATGTTGTTTACATTTCCCTAATTAAAAAAGTCATACCTTGAAATGGGATGTACCAATTGGTCCGCATGCCCGGATGTAGAAATTCCCCTATCGACTGTAATGGCGACTGGTTAGAGAAAGATTCAATGAAGTACAAGAAGGGAATTGAATTGTGGTGATTTTAGGTATTTTTCTGGTATTTAAACCAGAGTCACACCGCCATGGTGTGTAAGAAGGAGGTTATCGCCTGGTTTCGTGATCTCAGCGCCCACAGAAGGGTCGACTTCTTGTGTGCTTTGATGGATTGCTGCGGTCCCTTGGAATTACGATTTCTAGGATCATACGTAGAGGAACTTGGTCGAAAAGATTTTGACAGTCTCAGGGAATGTGAACTCAATGCCAACGATTTCTCCTACTTATCAAAATTAACGAATATTTCTGACATAAGGATTCTTGATAAAGTGTTAACCAGTTTGGCATTGATGAGTTCAAAATGCCAAGAAGGGGCAAGAGTGCTTTTTACAACTTTGAAGGATCACACCAACACCATTTTGAATGGAGGTCGGACAACAACAAGAGATCCGCAACCAACAGAGACACATGGAAAAGTTGTGTTACTTGCTGTCATGGCCCTCAATCACCCTGCTTTTACATTCAGTCAAAAGCAGGCTCTTCGGACTCAATTATCTGCTCTGTTGCAGGCAGTAGAGGGCCAGACTTGCGAAGAGGTGAGCTGTCAAACAGTAAACCGTAAACAGTGTCAAACTTTGTGTGTCTGTATGAAACTGTAAACATTCACACAAACACATGACACATGATTGATTTTATAATAAATGTCAATTGATATTCTCTGATTGTACTAAAAAAAAAGAAAAGCCAGGGTCATGCTATGCTCCAGTGAATCCCAAATGTCATAATTTATTTTTCACGTCCAGCACCCATATTGTTCTGTAGCCTGTAGGGTTTTAAAAGGAGTAAATGAATAAATGACTCGGCTATAATATCTTCAATCTTGCTAGACGACTCATACAAATATATGGAATAAACTGTGTAGAGGCCTAGGTTCTAGCTAGGCCTAGTGACAGTGTACTTTGGCAATGTCTTGCTAGACGTCCCGTAACTCATGTGCACATACTCAAACCAATTAAAATGCGTAGTAGTTATACAGTTTATTATGTACTTTTTACGGGATGTCTGGCAAGATAATAATAGGCATAGCCACACATTTTAATTGTTACAACATACATTGTACGAGCACGCCCAATCAGTCCAACGGGACGTCTAGCAAGACATTGCCAATGACTCCTGGCCCTTGTTCATGGGTAATAATGATGAAAGTTTATTTAACTCTAGAATAGAAGTGAGTCTATGTCAACAAAGTTGGTCAGACAGCATGTAGGCCTATTTATTTATTACAGTGTATACAAAATTTCTATAGGGGCACAGGCTAAATCATGAACATTTAATAATAATATAGAATGTATGAAGTCATTTGTATCAAATATTACATATAAAAGATACCATTCTCGCATTTGTCCGATTCGAACAGTAAACCTTGCCAATTCAATGTCTGTGTACTAAAGTGTGCGTAGTACATGTATAAACACACCAAGGACAAATTTAAAGAATCATCTAATATCTGCTCATTGTCAAAAAACGCTACTATACCCCCCCCCCCCCCCCCCCCCCCCCACCAAAATACAATGCAGAAAGAATCATACAACGGCACAGTACGCGTCAATGTTCATGATGTTTTGGGCCAGGACTGAAGCTGGATTATAAGGCTAATGAAATATGATTCCCAGTTTCCCGTTTCCCTACCGACTCAACTTTTCAGTTTTACCAAAACTTTCATTATTTTGTGCAAAATTACATTTTCTGACAAACTTGAATAAAATTCAAAACTTTTAGTGGCTCAAAATACCAGGCATACCTTCCTGTTTATTTTAAGGGATTTTTATGGCAGTGGTGTCATGGTATATATGGTTAATAATGAAATTGTTTGCATTACCTACTCAGATTTCAGATGTAATTGATGTTGCAATATTTCAGACAGATTTGTTGACATTTTCAATAACACATCTACAAATGCTTCCTTAATTGTTTTTCAAAGTGTTAAAGTGTTAATTATTAAAGGTGTAATATATACAAATCAATAGGTAGTTAGTAGTTAACACCCCTTTCAGATGCAATAATGAAATTGAGTGAAATAATGAATAATGAAATAGACACCTACCCACTCTTTTAAAAATATGAAACGGGAAACTGGGAATCGTATGTCATTAGCCTAACAAGGTGAAATTATGTGAGGCAAATAAGTGCGGTTTCATACATGTACTATATTAAAAATTGAACGAACACCACACACACGCATCACAAAGATGATCGCGCCCAAAATTGTTACGCTCATGGTTGTGGGCGCTTCACGCAATGTATGCAAAATGCTGCTTCTATGTGTTCGTTCAATTATACATCTGACTAATTAGCAGTGCACTTTTCATACACTCTTTTCTAGTGTCGAACCAATCACAAAGCAAGAAACTACATGTAAACTATGCAGAGTGCATTGAAAGTATGGAATGCACTCCGCGTGTATGCCATTCAATGCGCTCACCACACGCTTTGTTTTTATTTGTTGTTCAGGCAGACGCAGGTTTGGCCAATTTTCACTTCTCGTGTTTAATAGCATAAGGCAAAAAAAAGAAGAAGTTGTGTTGCCCTCACAAGCCTAAAATCAGGAAGGACAGCCAGCCGGATTTTTTTTTTAAATTTAAAATTTTTTAATTAATTTTTTTTAAATTTTTCCAAATCAACGATTTTATACCTATTAATATTATTTCAGTCAACATGTGTGAAGATACTAAGGAAAACGCTGACTGGATGTATTTTCAACCCAATGGTGAATATTTTGGTTTCTAGCCCATCTCTGGTGCAATTTTCACAGATTGGAAGATCTTGAGAAAAAAAATCTTGAAAAAAATCTTGAAAAAAAAAACCTTGAAAAAAATTATGTTCAACTGTGAATTTTGATCTGTATTAGTGTCGTGTATAAATTAGGTCGATTCATGCGTATGGTTTTGTTTCTCGAAAAAATTAGAAAAATCAATACAAATGTTGATATGCTCACATTACTTAGACAACCCTGGGTAGACAGTCATGTGGGTAATTCCATTGATGCATGTAGAGAAGTGTTATATAAAATGTGGATATCAGTTTACATGTATATTAGCATAGCAAATGAATGCATAATAATTATATTCTTTTACCATTTACCAAAACAGGTGGTGATGAATAGGCCTGAGGAAGATAACTATGAGGTAACAATTGCCGATCCTCCTCTCATACAACTAGACGGAGAGTTTGATGTCACAAGCCAATGTGCCATGCAGGTAGTGCCATTACCTGAGACACCTAGTACCATACAGGAGATAACAGAAGAAGAGATCAGTCAACCAAAACAAGAATCAAGTATGTGTAGGAATTATAAATATTATGTGTAGGAAGTATGACATTTTTTTTCTGAGCTGCCAGTGCTGTGAGCCTGTGTTTGTGTTAGTGTACAGCGTGTCCCAAAAAACTGGGTTCAAAAGTTTGCGAACTTATAGCTAAAAAAGTCGGAAACATGGATAGTTTATATTTAAAGATATCAAACAAAATATACCTGACCTTAATTGGTTAAACTCTGTGACCAATCCAATATAAACCTTTTGAAATACAAAGATTTAAATAGAGCGTGGTCAGAACCCATTTGTCCCACTTTTCAAGGAACACTCCATGTGTTGCAATTGCGCATTGTTGTGACTTCATCAAAGTTTTGCCTTTGCATTCATTCTTTACAAAGACTTGGGCAGGAAACAAAATTATCTGGGTCATATTGCAATAAAACAAGTTCATTATTTACATAAATATTAAAACAAAATGTTCTTTGTAATAGTCCAAGTTATTGTTAAATTATTTCGGAGAATAAACCCCATGCCGGGAATAATGCACATGGTACGGTTTCATGCAACGCACGGATGGTTTATTCATTAAAACGGGACAAATGGGTTCTGACCTCACTCTATTCAAATCTTTGTATTTCAAAAAGTTTACATTGGATTGGTCTCTAAATGTATCCAATTAAGGTCAGGTATATTCTGTTTAATATGTAAATATAAACTATCCATGTTTCCAATTTGAAAGGAACACCAACTTTCTTCCAGCAATTATGTACTTTTGAATAGAGGGAAAACGGTATATCTTTGGTGTAAGATATTTATAAGTTAGACTAGTGTCCAGACCTGGTTGGTTGGTTGGTTCGGTCCTGTCATGACTGACAGCTCGTGACCTTACAGATACTACGCCACAAATAACGATTTTCAGCAAAGGAGTAACAATCACAGAGCGGGTGTCCAGTAATCAACTTTATTTGGTCAATCCACCGGGAACGAGGTCTGCCTCTCTTGCGCTTCCCTTCAATCATGCCTTGCCAGACCTATTACGGATTACAGCTGTATAATCCTTTAATCCCTCAATAGATGATTTGGTGATAGGTTAGTTTTGTGCTGTCTTACACCAAGGATACAGCCAGAAATTGAGGGCATCAAGGCATCTAGGTGGGGTATCGTGCCTTCAATTAATTTGAGCCCTGTGTATAATGCTCCTCTCATACTACATTTTGTATGCAATGTTCTGGGGTTTCAGCACAGGAAGCCGAGATGTACAGAAATTCAATCCCACAATGCAAAGAGTATTTGCATTACAACGGTTACGTGACCAAGTTTAATTCATCGGCTTTGCCATGTTCAAATTGCATTGTGGGACTGCATTTCGATTTTCGATACAACTCTGCTTCCGGTGATGAAACCACAAAACAGTGTATTAGACTAGGCCCCGGAGGATCCCGCAATTTTTTTTAGGCAAAAACCGAGAGGCGAGTTTACTAAAACCGTGATTTCGCTATTTGCAACAAAAACCAAGAAATCCCGCGACCAAAACTGTGACCGAAAAATCACCCCCAAATACATGTATCACTCTTTCAAAGTAAATAAGCTTCTTTTAGAGTCCACTTATCTTCATGAAAATATATTAATTTTTAAAGTTATCCCTGGTAAAGAGGTTTCATAATTTGCATTATATTCCAATTTATGTTTGCCGTTTTGACATTTTTTATACCGAAGAAATATTTGTTTCGGCCATCTTGCTTCTACAATGTACATCCCCCAGTCGATCCCCATACGGTACAGTTAGGACAAAATGTAGAGGACGGCAGAGTCTTGGTCTATTTTGTATTTCATCAACTGCCGGCGGCAGCATTATGCATTACATCATTCCATGTGCGATCTCAAATTGGTGGTACCAATTTGACCGCACGATGTAACATTAGAAAAATAACATACGGGAACCAAAAGTTGTTTACATCGATAAAAGGTATTTCCCCGACCAAATTCGCATTGACAGATAGATCGAAGTACAATGTATTTAACATGGCATTCAAGATTTTCTTGGACTATTTATGGTCGAGTTTTGTGTAGAAATTCAAAGTTTTGTTTGAGGAAAAAACCAACAAAATCTCGGCATACTTTTAGAAAACCGAGGGAAAGGGTAAAACCCGAAAATCACAGTGAGAAAACCGCGATCGCAGGAACCTCCGGAGCTTGTATTAGACGCTCTGTGTGACATTAGCCAACATGTTACAACCCCCCATTCCCCTTGTCATGCTCGTGTCCACAACACAACACCGAATGACGAGGCATCTTATTATCAGTAGGATCTTGAACAGATTCCTATTTCATTAATTCCAATTCCTTGCAAGCAATTTTGACATTAGTTAGAAAAATCAATTGATCAAGATGAGAGAGAGAGAGCTCTTAATCAAATCTGTTTTGATTTTATTTGCTATTTTTGTCTTGACCTTGAGCATGTCTGTCTAAAAGATTGAAAACTGGGTCACCCTTGTCATCACAACAACATCTGATGTTGATTTGTTTAGATGGATGATGACGTTTCAAATAATTAAATGTCAAATACAGATCTGTAGCATATAGTAGCTTCTAATTTAATTTAACGGTAACCCCTTGAGCACTACCAGCCATTTTGACATTATATTTGATTGGTCCATTACACGATGCATTTATACTGAATGTTTTAACCCAAATTTTGATCAGGGATATAATTCTTACAATGTATCCGATTGGTCCAATAAATGATGCATTCCCCTTTATAACCAATCAGTACATATTTATCACAGGGCTAATAACCCAGCAACAATGATAGTATACATGAGGACGTCTTCTAGATTCAAGCATTTCTCGCCAGTATTTATGATTTAAATATGCAACATAGGCAACAAGGGACAAGAATTATACTGAAAAATAGCAAATATTTTCCTCTTTTATATTAATACCAACAAATGACAATTTAAACATCATTTCAAATAACAAGGGCCCTTAAAAATTCTTGAAAATTAGTGCGAGCCTGCTGAAAACCTCTCATGTGGGCCCAAAGGGCCTTATGGAATTCTGGTTATTACATTGGTGTGTGTACACTGCTGATCAAGAGTATTTGAGCACTGCTCTCTCATGCTCCAAATTCTTCTGGCAATAATATGCTCCATATATTCAAGAAGATAAAACATGAATGTTTTTCGCATCTTATGATGAACTTTAAATTGTTGATTAATTTATTCGGACCCACACAAATTTGAGAGGACCCAAATGATTTTAAAGACCACAGGCCCAAATTGCCACTGAAAATGTTTGCTTTATTTTAAACACAGCATTTAAAAATAGTCAACTTACTGGGTCACAGATGCATGGGAGGTCCTCCATGCAGTAAATATTAGGAAATCCGAAGATGTGACGTAAACGGTTTGCCATGCGATGTGTTAGAATACTTCACAAGTGTTGTTTTATGCTACAATAAATTTTGCGTTATAGTAAATCTGTTGCACAAAAATAAAAGTGTGTGAATATGTTCCTTCAGTATGTCGGTCTGAGTAATTGAACAATTTGTTTTTTGAATTTAACAAAGCCTATTTTTTTTAAATGTTGGAAGCTCATGCTAAATATTAAGTGTGCAAAAATTAACCACTTTTACAGAACACACACTTGTATTAAATGGCTTATAAACTGACAACTTTTTAGTAATTGTTAAACATAAGTCTTAAACAGCGAAGAATTTTTAAGCAATTTTCATTGGTTCTCAGCAGCGTACTATTTACCCAGTGTTGCATCGCTAAATGCTCCACACTTTGAGGAATTTGCTATACAATCTATAAAAGTGTATAGCAGTTTTATACTATGCATTTCAATGTAACAGTTTATCATTTTTAACGAATGGTAGGAATTTGACAACAATTTGCTACACATTTTTTCACATAAATCGATCACTGGTTCTCAGAGAAATTGGCAACATTTATGTGAGACAACTTAACACGGCATACAATAATAAGCGTGACCACCCCGAGCAGTGCGTCAACTACACTTTTCCTGCGTGATTAGGTGCATGAAAGTTACCTTGATGTGGATGATCTATTTGCCCTCTGTTTAACCACTGTTTAACCTACACTACTTTTATCAAGGCAACAGACCACTACCCCATCCTTTTCCTGAATGAGGTATTACAATTACAAAATGGTCTTGTCTTGAAGCCATGTCTTGAAGCTTGCCCTCTTTGAATATAAAAAGTGAGTTGGGGTCCCATCTCCAACCTTCACTGAACAGGGTATACATGTACATTAGTTGATGGTCTGCCCTATGGATGCCCTACTGGAAAGTGCAATATGGGACGGGTTGGGTTCGCAGTTGTAGCTTTCACTGAATGGGGTTTAATACAAAAAAGGTCTGCCAACCTTTTTGATGGGGAGATGCCCTCCTTGAAAGTACAAACTGGGGTTGAATCATATTCCCAGCTTTTACTGAACAGAGTTTGTACACAAACAGGTCTACCTACCTATCCAGGGAGATGTCTATCTTGAAATTGTGCAAAGAGGGATGGGTCATATTCCCCAACTTACGCTGAACAAGGTGTATACAGATAAGTAGGTCTGCCTTTGGGGGGATACGCCCTCCTGGAAAGTGCAAACTGTGAAAATGAATGTGAAAGGTCAAAGGTGGTGACAAGTTTGCTATGTGGAATTCAAGAATCATGCTGACAAATTGTCATTCGAGGGTGGCCATGGCCAAGTCTAGGATGCCCTGCCTGCCCCAGATCTAGTTTCTCCATGTAGACTTTTGTATCAAATCAGTTCATGCTCAAATTGTGTTATAGTTTTCCCCTGGTTGATTTGCAGCATTGTACCTTCCAACTATTGTCCCAATTGTTTTGAGTTTTTTACATCTAGTGTACTATCTCTAGTTACCTGCCCTAGTTTTATAGACATTATTCGTAATTGGCCATTTCAAGTTAAAGAGGGAGACATACTCTGATGTGACGTCACTATTCATAACGAAAACGAGGCCAATATTGGTAAACATTGGTGTCATGAGACATAATTTACCAATATTAGCCTCGCTTTCGTTATGATTAGGGACGTCACATCAGAGTGTGTCTCCCTCTTTAGCTTGAAATCACCAATTACGAATAACGTCTATACCATGTCCGTTATAAATTGACCATGGCAAAATTGACAACCAAATATTGTTTCTTGAAATAAAATTTATTAATTTTTGTACAGAATATGTCACTTTGTTTAAAGTCTTAACAGGATTTTTTCAGACATTTCAGACAAAATGTCCTCAATTGTGCACAGAAAAGGATATTGTGTTGTGTACTTGTATGTGGATCACGATGTCTTTGAAACTCCTGACAGTGACAATACTTCACTATAAAATGAACCAATCACTTCAGATAAAATCATCAATCTTTACCAGACCATATCTGCTATGATGACCACATTGAAAAGTATTTTTCTCAGTGTTCCACATTACGATAAAAATGGACATTTTGGCGCTACATATATATTTCACACTTTATGGGCTCGAAGCAGCTACCGCGAATATAGTAACACCCTACTTGAGCAGGCCTACTGTATTTCTTTTGCGCATAGGTCTATGTGATGAAGATACAAAATCGCGAATTAAAAAACACGCAAAACGGTTAACAATCGGCGAAGCGCGAACAATTTATCACACACAAATTATTACCGCTTAGTATACAGTAAACATATATACAATAACATCTCAATTTAGGCCCAACATTGTACCCGTGATGAAAGTAGAAGACTTGAACCTTTCACTCTAAGATCTCTATATCATTAGAATATAATGTTCTTACAGTGACATCCTATATGATCCCTTTTTAGCATGTCTGTCTATATCAATAAACCTATCTTTAATTGTCCCATTCAATTGCTGGGTATCTCATAATATTCAGGCGGTTTATTTAAGTCAATCATCATACTTGAATGATCCTTTTGTTGTATATGATACAGTTTGTCCGGTGTAGTCGTAGACTCGTACATAGTTTAGGAAATTCTATAATATTATATACCATGCAAATGTTATAATTTGTGTTTTTATTACCATTTGTTTTTTAGTGTTCATCAAAAACATTGAAGTGAAAGGTTTGAAGAAAAGAGCTACAGATAAGAGATATGAATACACCTTTCAAGTAAGTATGGCTAGCAATTAAAGTCTCCCACTCAACCTGCCACCCTCCCCCTCCCCCGGGATGGACACTATAGAATGGGTATGGGGTTGTGCTGCTAACATGAAAAGCAAAATCAGTCATTTGCTATATCAATGACCCTTTTTCATTGGAAGTCAAATTGTCAATACATTCTTAAAACATTGAAGAAATTTGAAAATGGGTATTGGATTGTGCTGCTAACATGGAAAGCGAAATCAAATCGGCCATTTGGTATACATACATGTACATGTATTTCATAGACCCATTTTGAAAAAGAAGAAAAAACCCTGACTGCAGTTTAGGCACATTTCAGTTACAAATATAATCAATTGGTTTTGCGACGTTGACAATTTTTTCTTTGGAAATGTGGGTATATTAATTAATAGGAACCATTTGAAATTTTCTTGTGGCATAACCATACCCAAATCAAATATGAGTTGCACCCCCCCCCCCCCCCCCCCCCCCCCCCCCCCCCCTTGCCACTGCCTCCATATTTTCAGTGACATTAACATTTATGTATCTTACAAATGGCATCAAGTGTTGTTTTGTGGGCATTTTTGTGTGGGCACTGATGGTTAATCAATCAGAGTACATTTGTATAAGTTTCATCAAGGGTTATTTTTAAAGTGACTTTTCTAATTTTGATCTTTTGTTGTAATTTTAAGGTAATCGCTCAACAATAAAAGAATAACACATTTCCTGAATATACACTGTTTTTATTATGATTTTCAACCTTGAAAATTAAAGAATGAAAAAAATAGTGGACTTTCACATATTTATGGGATCTTGTTGGCGCATAAAATTATAAGGGGCTTGAAAACTGCATTACTGTTAATGTCTCAAATACTGCACGAACACACTTTTTGATCCATCATTTTGTTTTTCAATTTTGAGAATTGTATTGTATCCATATTTTGCCATGTGACGACCGTGTGAACATCTACATGTATAAGTATAAGGCAAAAAAAAAAAAAAATTGCCCTTTCCGAGTACCGACCCGAATTTTCGGAAATCTAGGGTCGCTATTTTTTAAATTTTATTTTTCAAAAATCAAAGTTAAAAAAAAAATATTGAAAAATATTTTTTTAAGAGAAGCACATAACAATAAAGAAAGATGACAACGTGTGTTTGAGTAGAATCTGCTTGTTAAATTTTTTTTATTTATTTTAAAAAATCAATAAAAAAATCTTTAAAACGTGTTTTTGTATAGTATCTGTTTAAATTTAAACAAATAAAAATAAAAAAATCAATAAAAAAATCAGACCGTCCGACCCAGACTCAGGCCCTTCTTTTTTGTTGCCTAATTGGTGACTTTCAAAGCTAAGTAATATGCACATAAAGCTGCTCTAAAGACAAATTATTTGTCTAAAATAACTTTTTTCATACAATTATTATCTTATTTTAATTTTATACAGGTACATTGGTCTAACGGTACTTCAAGCAATGTTAGCAAGACTCATGCTCATTTATTTGACTTTCAGTGCAAGGTAAGTCTTTATTTATTCATAGAGTATTAAAGGTAGACGACCCGATCACATTTTCGTAACACAGAATTATTTCAAACATACGGAGATTTTCATATCATATGAAAGCTCGTATTTTTCTCATCATCATACTGAAATTTGACGGCCTAAATCGGTATAATTACGAAGAAATCGATGAAATAACATCGAATTACCGCGAATGGTGGTAACCACCGATATAGTTTGTATACTACTCAATGGGTACAGTTCATAGCATCTTGTGCGTCTAAAATAAGAACCATTAGAGCTATGCAACTCAAACTTTGGAACACAACTTTTTTAAGGATGACCTTTCATGTAGAATAGAAAACTTCACGTTGAAAATCGGAACATCTACCTTTAAATGCATATTTTGCAATCTTTTTCATAGAACACCCTCTATCTTTGATTTTTCCTAATTACTTCAAAATCAAATTTCGAAGTCGGGTTAACCCGACAGTTTATTTTCTGAGTGGTTTTTCATGGTTTGACACAGTGTACATGTAACGCCGTTTACAGTGTGTAAGACTATAATCGGAACGGCACACAAGTGAATACACCCCTACTGAATGATTTATGATGAAATCGAAACAAATATGTTGAACAATTCCTTTCCATTATGATTTAGAAAAGATCTGTGATCGGGGTTTTTACGGAAAATACTGTCAAAATAGATTTATGAGTAGTCTTTCCTGATAGTCAAACTTTATTTTAAATAAGAGAAAACAAAATATGTGTAACAATTTGAAAAAGATCTCATAATATTGCTTTATTAGAGAAAATGTTGATACTTTTGTTTATAGGTGACCCTGGAGATCCCCTTTTGCTTTTCACAACAAAGCAAAACATTTAACCCCCTGAGAACTACCGGCCGATTGGTCAGAAAGATAGATACATAATTTATTACACCAATCAGAGAGAGCGTTAGAATAATTGTAACCCTGATAAAGATGGGAGTGAAACATTTAACAAGCTGCATTTGAATATGGCTATTCATATGAGTACATCTTGTAATAAACCAATCATAACTGTAAGATAGACAGGTAGACCCCAGGGGGTTAACAAATCAGTTTGGACGCTCTACTCAACCATACAGCAGATGATCCAAGTGATCGCACCCAATCATGTAAGCGACTTATGTTTACATTTGCAAAAAGCGTACAAATTGGCAGATTCTCAGACATGACACCTAAAAAAGATGGGAAAATCAGCATTTTGTGTCAAGATGATTAGATGAGCATTTAGAGGAAACCCTTGGTCAAAATTGTTAGGCGATGTCCCCTGTCGAGGATTCAGGAAAAAAAGGTCTGCATTTTGGCAGTTTTTTTGTGATGGTACAATCTGCAGTTTGTTGTCTGAGCTGTGTTTGTTGTCAACGGCATGTGACGTCATTCCGGGGTCACCTATGCTTAAACCCTTAATATCTTTGGTACCGTTGGATACTTTGACCCACTTTGTTAACATTTTTATTTTTATTCATTGCATGGAAGATAATTTTTGTTTCCTAAACTAGACTAGTTGATATAGTATATAACTTGCCTCTAACTTGATTTGTTTTTGTTTGAACATTTCAGTATTTCTAGATAGCTTTCCCCCCAAACTTTGGCCCACTTGCGTAAAAACTCTGCAAACCTACTTGGATGATAAGATATTTCAATTTTTTTTTATAATTAAGGTTTGTTAAAGGTTCATTGGAATGATTTTAAAACAACAACAATTATTTCTATGACTATTTTACAGATTAGAATGTAATAAATACCGTAAATACAATAAAAACCAACATTGAAAAACTAGAGAATTTTTGTCTTCAAATAATGTTCATACTAGTACATAGGTAAATTGTCTATCCAACTACAACATAAAAGTTGCTGAATATTTATATACTCGCCATGTAGGTGAGGCAATTTGTTGAAACAAATATTTGTCCTAAAATTACCTAAAAATAAAGAAAAAATCCTGCAGCTTAGTGTGTTAAGGTCCAGTTCCAAATACTAGTACACATATGATGTAGCAGGGTAATATGTTGTTGTAATTACATCAAATTAAAAATGTCGCTATAAAACTTTTGACAAATAAACTCTGTTTTTGGTGGGCCAAAGTTGCCCATCAAGGGTCAAAGTATCCCCATTCTACGGTACTGAAAATAAATATAGCAAATCGAAGCTGTATTATAATTTATAGTCCATTATACTGCGAGAATGTGATAATGATAGTCATGGTTTGACTATAATACGGGTCGGCGGTTTATTATGCTGAGTGTCCCTCCCTGGATTGATTCCCGGTCGTGGAGCGGCAATTTATTAGTTCATCTTGTCCCTTCTTCCTGTTGTTGTTGGAAAAACCAGGGTGTTCGGGTTTGGGTTAATGTACATGTGCATACAGTACATGTTGCAGTGAACGAGCATAATATAATTATACAGGTAACCAATATTTTTTGAAGGCCAGACTTCCAAATTAGTGATGTAAAAAGCGGGATCAATCTAACAATTTGAGGACACGCCAACCAACACAGCATAATTCATCAGTTTTACCTGTATCAAAAATATTCCAATTTTGAAAATGGTGTTTGATCTAATGCATAGTTTGAAATTATCAGAGAAAAAAGATGAAGATATTTTCCCCGTTTGATTTTCCTGAATAAAATTTCCCTTGAAACACCATCCAGATTTCTCTGAGAAGCTTCTTAAATTTCCTTTTTTTGTAGACCCACTTATAAAGTGAAGTTAAAAATAACTTCGGGCACTCATGGAACAACTATTACTTGTTCCAAATTCCCCATGGAACTGGATACTAGGCACCAAGTGTTTACCACGATGCTAGCAAAGTTCTGTACTCTGTGCTACCTCAATCTACATGCATTGTAGGTTCGATATCAACAAGAATTCTATCTAGGCAAATTTAAATATCTTCAGTGGCATTCGTACCCATGCGTTCGAATATATCAAAATACTTGGGTTTTTTACAGCCCCTTGTAAATTGTTGCTTCTTTGCTTTACATGTATTTAGAGGGAGGCGCGGAACCACCAATCGGAACACCTACATTTGTTGTACCTTTAAGCACCTTTCCTCAATTCAATTTTTTTTAAAGAAACTCACTTGAAAATTCATGACTGAGTAGCCAGTCAAATGAATACATTTATGCTAGTTATCATTCATGTCAGTGTGCTGTGCAAATATATTTTAAAAGAAAACAATCCTTTTACTCTTTAATCCATTAGCATGGTATCGATATCAAGAAGAATGCCATATTTTCTGATTTCTTGGAGGAAAAAAAAAATCCTTTTTGTGTCTTTCAGATGGATTTTTAGTTGATACACATCATGGATGACGTACTGTCGCCATAGTAACTAGAGATCTTTATAGCCTAGGCTAGCCCATTTATCATAATAAGTTTCACTATGGTTTACAGTCGCCAGCGATTTTATCAATAAATCACAATTATAATATACAAAAGCAGTATAAAAAATTACATCATATTCGTACATAATTTGATGAACATTTGAAATAAGTTATATTTACAACAAATAAAATAAAATTTAACATGCATTGTATTAAAGCATTATATTACATGATATGAATATAAAGATATTTAATTCAGCATCATTGACATTAATGTTTCACACAGGATGAGTCAAAATACCGTATTATCCCTATTAAGCGCCCATGCTCTTATAAGCGCCCACCCCCATTTTTCTCAATGACTACCAACAAACAATCCCCTATAAGCACCCACCCTTTCAATTAACATAGCACTGTAAAACAACATTTTTCACCACGGCGTCCTTCAGTAAAGCGCAGTACCAGTAAGCCTGACGTCACGTAATGGGGCCACAGTGAGACCACTGCGACGCCACAATGTTCATTTTCCCCAAAAATGTTAAACAGTTTACTTTTCGATCATGGTTTTCCACTAGTGCAACCTCGCCGAATTTGACAGTGTTTACGATAAATGAGTTTAAAAAGGTAACTTAATAAGCGCCCACCCAAAATGACTTTGCTTACCGCCCTGGGCGCCTAATAGGGATAATACGGTAATGTAATTTACCAGATTTAAAAGCAATATTAAATCAAATGAATGACATACATAACACGTTGCATACTTATCTTTAACCCTGTTCAGGAGCAACTACGTCAACAATTTTTTAATTCCAGAACAGAATATAATACGAATGTATGTTTATTTTGTTAATATTGTCACTCGTTTTGCAATTTATACTTTTTGAATTTGAATTTTCAAAAAAAAGAAGTGTTTCTGTGTATAGAAAGAACACAATGCCATCAATATCACCATGAATTAGGATTCAACTTTCATTGTGTAGATGCATTATGATAGGGCAGTGACTTCAATGTAAATATGTTTGTATACCAATTGGACATTCTCTTACCACCTGATGCTATTATAAAAGAAGATGGGGAGAGAAACTTCTGTTTCTGAAGAATATTGACGAACTTTGTGCCACTGAATAGAAATAGGCCTAGCAGAAGCATAAATGCCTGAAAAAACAAAGGAAAACAAACGATGCAACCAGTAAAAATGATTTTTTTTTTCTGCTTTATTTCTCACACTGGCTCCTGCAATTTTTGATTATATAAACAAGATGCTTTTCAATGTTATTCTACTCCAACCAGGAAGGCTCTCTAATTAGACTCCTTCATCTTTCAAGCACTATTATTGATTCTAAAAATAAACACAACTGAAATGTCCTTTAACCCTAACCATCCTCAATGCCGCAAATGTGCGCGGTAAAGTCTGTCTGTGCCAGCTGGCGTGGCACTTTTTCGATGAAATAATGGCCCCAGGCTACATAGTCGGGCCAATACACTGGCCCGAGTATGATTGGCCCCCGTGGCGCAGTGGTAGAGCGTTCGTCTGACAACCGAGAGGTTGTAGGTTCGAGCCCCGGTGGCGGCGCCACTCTTTTTGTCCGCGTTTTTGTCGTTGAAAAAAAAATTCTTCAAAATGCGACTTAGGAGGTTAGGGAGCCGTTTTTGATTCACGGAATTTTTCGTTATTTGAAAACCAATTGACTTAATACAGGAGGCGTAGCCGAATTCCCAAATACTGCCAAATTTCAGAAAACACATAATTTTGTAAATATTGTTTTCTCTTCTTTAAAATCAATGTATGCTAAAGACTTTTATTTTATTTTGATGCCAAAACACCAAGGTATTACACAATTTTTTTCCCTCCACAACCGAGTGGTGATGGATGGTGTATTCACTGGGAATGTTAGTACTTTTCCACTATTTTCTAGAAACACTATATTGCCAAATTTTGTGAATTTCTACAGAAAAAAATACATGTTCAATTTGGACAAACAAGGTGTCATATTCTCGGTAATTAAGTTTAGAAAGTTATCTCGTGAGTTTTTACTAATTAAGTGTTTCTAGAATGTTTTACAGCCTTTTGAAAATTTCCCTAAAATCAAAATTGAAAAACAATTTTTTTCTCCAAAAGTAAACATTGTATTTGCAAAAACTCACGAGATAATTTAGGTAATATGCTTAGAAATGTATTCCCAAAGTTTCATGGCCATAGCACTTTCCATTTAGTCTACAGAAATTCCAGAAGGTGAAAATTTAGGGAATTTTCAAAAAATAAAGAAAAACATAAGAAATTTAAAAAATGATCCGAAAGTCCTGAAATGGGTAGAGGAAAGACTTCTCTTTACTGTGGTCTCAGTATAAAGAGTATAGATATAATTTATTTGGTATTACAGCAGTTTTTCTGTAGTGGTGTAGGAGCCGAGTTAGCTACCTTAAAGCCCTGGGCATTGAGAGATGTATTGATATACTAAATGAGCAAATAATGTAAAGATAATCATCAACATAGCCCAATTCCAAAATGTCATACAATTCCGTCATCGCCTTCATGCCAAAAAAGCAAATAACGGCACTTCCAGGTTGAGATTTGTAAAACGATAGCATAACTTCCGAATTCAGCACCAAGTTTCGATATGATAATATCGAAACTAAGAAAATCATGAAATTTTATATGTTAAACTGCAAATGTTGGTAAACTGTTTCAGATGGTAGTTAGTAATGCCTAAGTTTTACTTTGATGCAAAAAACCTGATTTCCAGGATAATTGAGGGCGCACTCCCATACGTATCTCTCAATGCCCCTTTAAATCAAAGCATTTTGCCTTGTGTACCAGTAATCACTTGAATTCATCCTTCCCTGGTTTCTCAGAATATGGTAACTATAGTTCAGTCAGTTCCAAAACGAGGCTACATGTAGGCTACTATTTTGCAAAACAAACAAACTTATCAGTCTGTATATGCAACGTTTTAATCATGAATTCACCAATCCATATAGCTCATTACCTCGCTATACTTCATGTTAGGAGCCTGACGCCACCAGTCACCGCTATGAAGGAAAATTATGTATTGAAAATACATGTGCATGCATACAAAATTGTTTTTCCGCCATTACCGAAGATAACACAGGAACCATTGCAAAATCAGAAATTGCTAAAGTAATTATAAATTACGTCATGGATCTAGCGATGGAACAGACACTGTGATTGGAAACCAATAAAAACCGCGCTTATAGAATTTTCGGAGTTATTCTGTTATACCCTTCACAGAAGTATTCATAGTGCATGATTTTTAAGAACGACGCATACTACCGATGGAGGTGTGTAGGGTATAACAGAATTATGCCGAATTTTCAACGCCATGATTGTTTCAGTTTTGTTGGTTTTGTTTCGTAATTTTGTGGCCTTGCTTGTGCGTTGCGTGAGAACTTGGACATTTTTCGTACTTCCTAGTTCAAATATGGCATTGCAAAATATGCGATGGAGCAAGTGGTGAGAGGGGAACTAGTGTGATTACTTTTAACAGTTTGCTAATGTTGGATATTGGGTTTTTTCACAACTCTTGCCGATTGTCATTTATAAAAATCACTTTGCCGATTATTTTTTTCTCAAATCATTACGGACGATTTAATGTCAATTATATCGACATCCCAAAGTTGATATCGACATGTTGGGATAATAGCCGATATCGACATAATGTCGACATCGTCCATGTCGATGACAGCCCTAGCGCTTATACGCTTGGATTACTTTTGCGCGCAGATAGAAAAAACGAATATTTGGAACTGATTGAACTATAGTATGCCAATTTGAGAAAATATTTATTTATTTTTTCCGTTTTCATTTTTTGATCCCATTTTGTGTTCCTGCACTCAAAGCATAGTCCCCAAGCAGTACCTGGATATTATTACAAGCACCAGGGATCTATTTGACCTAATGATTATTGATCTGTCAAATTTAAAGGCAGAAAATAATGTCCATCGCAAAACATAGACGTGTTGCTAATTAGGTAGCGTTGAAAGACAAACAGAAGTTAATCTTTGTGATCATAAAATACTTTGTCACGCTTCATGAAGGCTGCCTGTAAATTATGCTGATCATTAGTTGTAATAGTCATCTTAAAATATAAAAAAAGAAGACTTTCTTGAAATAAACTGCATCATTTGGAAGCTAATGCATATCAGCTTGATTCAAGAGATGACTGCTACCTCTAATCACCCAATGTATCTGTTATCAGATACATTTATAGTTTGATCAGCTCGAAATTGGTGAAGCCTCCTTACAGCAGGGAATGAATACAGAGGTACGCAGGTGTGCATGAAGGCAACAGCACACTGTGCACCATATGTGTGATGCGCGCGTGCGTACGTACGGCCAAATCCGCATGCTAGCGGCCGCACAAAGGTATATAATCCGAATATTTCTCGCCAATTTTGAACTGATTAAAGTATAGTAATGTACATTGTATCTTATTGATATCAATATCAGTCCCATTACTCACTAAAAGCCTACTTATCCAGGTTTCCTATTTTTATTGCAAGTATGAAATATTTAAAACGCAATATTTTGTTATATTCTATTTTGTTCTAGTTTTACTCAGTAAGTGTGAAAACACTGTTTTTGAGGTACAACATCAGCCGACAGCTCGTTGATTTATAAACTACAACTGTAATCAGTATATTTTAATCTGCATAATGAGTCTTACATGTATAACACAGGGGCTCTCTAAGCACTTTACAAGCAAAATCCATTAAGACAATACTCAAGATGCAGTAAGTAGGTTGTGTTTGATAAAAAACTCCGCACAACCCAGGGGAACAAGAACACAAATAAGTTCAACATGTAGAGAACATGTTATTATCAAACGAAATATTAAATCAACCAATTTCAAGCATTTTTAAGGCAAAAAAAAGTTTGATTGTTCTCGTCCGTCCGACCCTGATAATCATTCCGACCCAATTTCTTTTTTTTAAATTTATCTTTTTAAATTTAAAAATTAAAAATAAAAATAAAAAATAAAATAAAAAAATCCTTTTTTAAAAATTATTATTTTATTTTTTTATTACAAATATTAGTCGTAAATCAAAATTTTAATAAAAAATACTCATCAAAATATTAAAGAATTTGTTCCCCGTTTTGGTTACCACAACAAGTACATCTCATTTTACTTTTAGTACCTGACAAAAGGGCAAGTGAGGAAAAAAAAGGTGATCTATGGACAATCAAACACATTTTTTTTGGCCTAATCTTACCTAATATGATTCATTGTAAAAGAACAACATAATTATGTTTTTAGAAGTCTTTAGGCAATGAAAACAAAATGTTTTGCAGGCTCCCATCATTTAGAATTTGGCAAATTTGTGGAAGTTAAATTTCTCTCTTTTTTAAACAGTAATATTTATCGGTGTGTTAGGCTAAAAATAAATCAAATGTGACGTGATCAAGCGAAATGAGTCACATGTCGGCAGTTTTCAATTTTGATAGTCAACTATCATTCAAAAGCATAGACTTTTAAATAGCTACTGTACAGTATGGTCCAAACCCAACGAAAATCTAATTTCTAGTGTTTAAGTTACAAACAATTTACCAACTGAGAAAACAAAGTAAAACATAAGAATTTGTCAATTCCTATTACCTATTATTATCTCAAAATCAATATTCCTGACATCTGACACATTTTGCTCGATCGCGCCACACTCACAAATGTGTAATGTGATGTCCACCTATTTAATTTTAATCAGGATCAAAATCTCAATAGAAAAAAAAGGCACCTTTCAATTATACATTCATACTTATTTTCGGATTTCCTGTATTATTGTTGTGAATTAATAAAAGAAGGAAGTATGAACGTGTTATGGAAAATCTAATTTTTATTCAGCATTATTATTGCTGTTCATGTAGGATGGAAACCATCCATTGTCTGAGATGCATTCAAGAACATCAAGTCACTTTATAGAACACTCTTTATGTATTATACTTTTTTTTTTTAATATATAAATTATTATTTATTCCTCACAACACATATAAACAACCGTAATTATTTATAGCAAAACAATATAATAATCATATAAAATGTTAAATGAATTGAGTTACATTAGAATAAAAGTTACATTTCCAATTTCTACCGACAAGTTACAAAATGGTGTGTAATTGGTACTAAAGACATACATCACTCTAAAATAACAAGGATTGAAGCATGAAGTGTGGTCCAAGCCTGGTTGCAAGTAGTGACGCAATCATCTCCATCGAGGTTGTCTCTAAAGACACTCTTTTATATTACTTATTCATGTATTTTATTTTTGTTTGTTTGTTATTACAGTTACTGAATTTATTTCCAGAAGAGGGAAGTGACCAGACATCTCAAGATAGGGTTATACCATATTTGCCAGGTAAGTGATAATCCCGGAGGGGGGGCACTCAACCTGTTTGGGTAGGGATGTGCCGCACAGGGTCTCAAAAAGGGGGGCTACAGTACTGAACTGAGTGGATTTTTTTCAAAAAGTAGGTCTTGAGAATTGGCCTATAGTTCAATTTTGATTAGCAAGAACGAAAAAAAAAAATTTTTGTTTGTTTTAGAACTCAAAATGTTTGAAGAATTGGGGCTTTGGAACGCAAAATTTCGCCATTTTTGAATTTTCAATAAAATGTGGGTCTTAAGAACTAATGCAGGCTCAAAAGGGGGCGGGTCAAAAGAGCTAGCATCAGAGGGTGAAAAAAGTGGTCTTCAGCGCGGCACATACCTATACCCTTTTCCAATGTCAGTGGCCCCCCCGGGTGATAACCATGAACAAGATTAGATTGGTTTTTGAATAGGTGAAAGGTGGAAATCTTTGCGTCAATGTTGGAGATGAGTCCACCCTACCCGGGTTCGACGGTTGGAACTAATTAATATCATGTAACCCGATTTGACAAATCAGAGTTGTACATAATAAAACTGGTATTGCACATTCTGGGTAGGCCTACCTGGCATACTGAAACCATCAATCTTTTAAATAGCATCAGCATCTATAGATGTTAAAACATCTATAGATGCTGATGCTATTTACATTTATTAGAAGCAGTCAGGTATGTACGTGTTTGTGTGTGCACGATGTGCCTCAATGAAACTGCATATATACCTGTAGGGCAGTGTAGGCATAGCATAGACGGTATGCAAGCACTATGGCATTGGTCTTCAGCATGTTTAGTGCCTGGCAATACACTGTCGCGTAGTGTTGGGAGGTGAAATCAAGAAATCTGTGTGTAATCTAGTCTTGCGCACAGCGTTCGCAAGCCTAGGTTAACATTCTACTTTTACTTTGCTATAAAGATCTGCTCAAGTGCTCAAGGTTTGCCACGGAAATAATCCCTCAAAGTGTAAAAATGATTCAGTTTGTTTCATATTATAGACTATTCACGCGGCAGCCATTTTCCAAAATATGCCACCCAAGCCTCATTCCCGAGCCTCGTTCCCGTTTGGTCTATCTGGACTTCGGCGCATTCGATAGAACGGCGAGAGAAGCGTGGTACCAAAGCGCACGGCGTACGGATCCTCGCGCAAGTCACGCAGCTGCGCGCAGGCGCAGGTATACATAACAGGAAACGAGGCTTGGGTGGCAAATTTTAGAAAATGGCTGCCGCGTGAATATGGTCTATTGATTACAATAATTGTAATCAATAGACCAAACAGATTGCATAGTAACACTTTGTTACTTTGTCACTTCTTTTGATTTAGGTATATAACCATAGTATAGCCTTAGGGTTGAAGTTCATCCTATAACTTGGTCGTCATCCACAAAGTCTAGAAATATATATTAAAGGTATATGACCCAATCACTTATTTGGGGCTATGATTTTTTTTCACATCAAGATATTTTGGTATCAGAAGAATCCCCATATTTTTCTCATTATGTCTTTAAATAATAGGGGCCAGAAGTGTTTCATTTGGAAATTATAGGCTAAAATGTGGTAAATTACTGCCAAAGGTGGTTAACCACCAACCAGTCTGTGTACTACTAAATGGGCACATGTCTTTTGACCTTGTGCTTCTAAAAATAGAACCATTGGAGTTATGCAACTCAAACTTTGGAATGCAACAATTTAAAGGATGACCTTTCATGTAAAATAGAAAACATCAATTTGAAAATTGGGTCATCTACCTTTAATAATATCTAAGATCTAAGATCAGTGTATTCCATAGAATCTGTTGATGATGACACCAGTACCGATTAAATTCTAGAATAATTGCTCTGGAGTGTAACCTCTCATCACTGCATGGGCACAATATGAAATTCTTGTTTATTACTCTTGTTACACACAAGCTGGTGGTATTTCCCCAGCCAGCGAACTCAAGCCGAGGTTTGCCCAGGCTACTTGATGATAAATGTTACTTGACACCGAAAATTGTCGCAAGTATCAACAAATGTGTGTTTTCATAGGATATATTCCGTGCTATCTTTTCCAACACACTGTCTGTTGCTCATCATGGGTCATCTTTATAATCCTACTGTGTGTGAGATATACAGGGTGAGTCAAAAAGAAGGGTACTTAAAGTAAAATAGTTATTACAAATCTTTATTATCCGAATATGAAGGCAACCAATGTATACAGGAATAGATGCATTTATTCACTATCATCAGCAACAAGAATCATGACATTTCATGGTACCGTTTACCAGATATGACTATTTTGGTGAAGTTACTGCATTTTGAAACCGAACACAATATTGAATATTTTACCCAATATTGCTTGATATTAATGAACAAGTGGATTCATGTATGGCAGGCACACAATAACTAGCTAACAAAGACAAATCAAACATTTTCGTTTATTTTTTTCAAACATTAAATGAGAAATAATGTCAATGACAATATAATAATAAGCAGTACTTATAAAGCGCAACAATATTTGAAAAACATCCCAATGCGCTGAAACAGAGCATAATAAATCTACATCATAAAGCAATTATACATAAACTACAATTCACACAAATGGAACATATGAGTTTTGAGAGAGTTCTTGAATTGATGGATGGATGGCGCATGACGAATTTCATATGGCAGATCATTCCAGAGTTTCGGAGCGATGATGGAAAATGCTCTTTCGCCGTAAGTTTTTGTCCGACATGATGGAGTTTGCAGCAGATCTTGACTTGAAGAACGTAGTGTCCTGGTTGGAACATATGGATGGAGAAGTTCACACAAATACATTGGTGCCATGTCATGACGAACTTTATATGCGAGGAGAAGAATTTTGAAAATGATCCTGTCAAGAACTGGCAACCAATGGAGGTCTCGGAGAACTGGTGTAATGTGTTCTCGCCTTTTGGTGAAAGTAATGAGTCTGGCAGCGGAATTTTGAATTCATTATTACATGTACATGTACACAGATTTAGCAACAACAACAACAAATGTGGCTTTTGTGATAGTCGGACACAGCTCGGAGTGTGGACCGTTTTCAATAGTGAGATTCTATAGATCTTATCAGAGCAAATATCGCAAATCTTGTTCGGTTTATAAAATGTTGACTTTTACACAAATGAGCATAAAATACGTTTACCACAACCAATTTCAACCAACTAAAATTCTACAGAAAGCTAATTAGATAGGCAGTCTGCCTCAATAAATAACCTGTGAAATCTTTGTATAGATTTTAAGATATAAAATCACAAAGTTGAATACACCTTTTTGACTCACCCTGTATTCTTGTCTAGAATTTGAATTTTAACTTGTATTCTCTACTCACTATCTAGGACTGGACTAGATAATTGTCGTCTCATCTGCCTGGTGATAATGATTAAAAGGAAATTTAAAGTGTCTTTCATACTCTATTTAACTCTCACGCTCTATTTGTTATGGTAAAATATATGAGATTCCAAAGGTTAGGGAGTGAGTGATCACTCATATTTGATGGCGGATGATGAGATTTCAATATTTGTTTTAGTCAATGATGAGGTAATAATTGGAGTTTTGATGAGGAGGGGTTGGTACTTTGCCGGCTTTTTCATAAGATTAAGAATAAGAAAATACAGGTTACAATATTTTCCCCCACCTTTTAGAGATTGAAGACGGCGATTCCAGTTTTTAGGAAATTTCCTGGTTTTAAGACATTATTAATCAAAATTTACGCCGTTTTAATTATTTTTATTTTCAATTTGTGTTTTACTGTCCTCACTCATCTTTGTACAACATAGAAGTTGTGTAAACCCAGGGTCTGTGTCCATAATTTTGGTGTGATATTGATATAATGAATAATTGGAAAGATGTTCCTTTACAATTTAAATAGTTAATTAGTAATGGTGTCAGGAGAAAGGGACCCATCACTCCCTTAAACTCTCTGTGTAACACAAATAGCTATGTGGTCCCCCTCTGTACTAACCATAACCCTGGTTTAGGGTTTTTAACCGGGATTACAATTTTGGAAGAGAAAAACACCAACTAAATCGCCGAAAATTGGACCCTCCGGACATCAGCCCGTCATCCTACCCACTAAGCCACAACCCTCATCTACTTGTTCGCGCAGTGTACCGCTCTTACTATAGGCTCGGTTGATTACGTCATTGAAAACCGTCTGCACCAAGGCTCAAGATAAGCGGGCGCTGGGCAATTTTTACCCCTCGGTCCTTCTGCCATAGCGCCCGGTAATGCTGAAAATAAACAACCGAGCGCTGATATTTTGTCCAAACCAGCGCCCGTTGACGATTGGGAAGCTTGCCCAAGACATCGAATTTCGAGTTGACAATGATGCCACGCTGTATTTAATGAAAAAGTTAGCTCCCGGTAGACTGAAAAAAATGTTATCTTGAGCCTTGGTCTGCACGTGCGCTTGGAGATAGGCTTAGAAGTAGTATTTTTAGCATTTGTGTGTGTGTGGGGATGGGAGGGGGGTGGTTGGTGTGAAATTGATGTAATGAATATTTGGAAAGATTTTCCTAAAGTAATTAATGTATAATGGTGGGAAATAGAGAGACCTCTCTGTGTAATTATAAATATAGCTATGTGGACCCCTCTCTCTGTATAACACCCTGCCTGCCATTATTTTGGTGTGACATTGACGTAATGAATAATTGGCAAGTTGCACTTCCTCTGTGTGTTACATTCCATACATATGTATGTAAAGGTTAGTCCAAGGGCTAGCTAGGAAATCTCAAATGGAGCTCAGATGATGACCACATAACCTTTTAATCAGTCATTGACGGCATATTACATACTTAAGTTGTGTTGTTGATGAGGATACTACAGTGTATGTTCTGACAGTCGGTGTAGGATTGATGGGGAGGAGTTGAGGAATGGATACCGACAGATGACAGTGGTCACAATCAGATCAGACCACAATTTGAATTGCACATGGATATTATTAGATTTTCAATATAGTGTTTCAGGCCATCGTTTCTAGGAACTAGTGGTGCTCTATTTACCACTGATTACTTTTCAATTCATTTTAAAACTCACAGCGGGACCAATATTTATTGGGCGTAATTCATCCAATTTTATCATTATTATGTTTTAGATCTAATGTTATCCACAATTGGACACCTCAATACATAATAATGCCACTTATGGTAGAGGAGTTCAGCAATTGCTCTATGTGCCCAGTGTCAGCAATAAGCAGTAGCAAAATGCTCCTCAATCCTCATTTTTGCTACACAATTTTGTAAATTCAGGACATTTTGGTGAATTATCAAAAAAATTCAAAAAAATTCAACAACAAAAATAACAAATTGCAAACGAAATTCAAAAGGTTTTTAAAAAATGTTGTTTTTTTGTTCTTGGTCAGTCAAGTCTGTTTTTTGTCGCCTAAGGTGACCCCTTTTTTTGAGCATTTTTTTCTTCTGAAATCTTGTAAAATTAGCCGGTTTTTGGCCAAAAATCTCTTTTTTCCCACAATTTTTTTCTTCAAAATCCAGATTTTTTCAGATTTTGGTGACAATTAAGGTACTGCCCCCCCCCCCCCCCCCCACCCCACTGACCAACCCTACTTGACAGGTCCGCCTGCCCGTAAAACAAGGGGGAGGGGGGTTATTCATAGCCTAAGTGGCAATATTATACTTTGGAATTCATTGAAATAAAACTTGGCAAATCTCATGAACAAAATATTTGCTTTCAACATCATTTGATGAATAATACATGGCTTTACCTGGATATTATTTGCTTTCAGAGTCATAGAATAAAACATGGCTTGCACTGACAGTTCGGAATATTTAATTTAATTGTCACCACTCTTACCGTGGTTATGGAGCTGAGTGCATCCTTGCAAAATTGATAATATCATAACTTTTCATCTCCACTTTAATATTTCACATGAAATCTAAATGTATTGACCAATTGTATCAGTGAGGTGTCATTTTAAAGCTCATAAAATACACCTTTGTATGAAAATTCAATCTCCATATTCATTTTGAAGGACAAAAGCCCTCTTTTTGAGTGTGATTGGTCACATTTGTAATAAGTATTACTAAACTGCTCACAAAAAGTATCGAAACACTTAGAAATGATCCAATACATAACGGCTCGAAAGGATATGCATTAATCGAAGCAAATATCAAAGTGCACAATTTTGTTCTGCGTATTTTGACACCTCGATCGTTGAGATACGATGTTGCAGAGCGGAGTTATTGTCATTTCAATGATCGTGGGTCAAGTTTCAAAAGTGACACTCATCCCTATTGAAAAGCACTAATCTGATCATTTTAAACAGTAATGCAAACCTTTCTATAGGATGATTGTCACTTTTGAAACTGGACCCACGACCATTGAAATGACAATAACTCCGATCCGCAACATCGTATCTTATCGATCGAGGTGTCAGAATACGCAGAACAAAATTATGCACTTGGTTATTTGCTTCGATTAATGCATACTTTTCGAGCCGTTATATATTGGATCATTTCTAAGTGTTTCAATACTTTTTGTGAGCAGTTTATTATTGTACATGTATATGTCATGCCACTGCTATTCAGTACATTAGGATTCAGATGATGAGGTTAAGTTATGATTTTGATATGATAACAAATACTTGGTGAATTGATAGGCCATGCATGTATATGTATACCAGGAAGTAGGATGACATGGCATTTTGATATTTACCCCCGGATGAAATATTTATGAAGTGTATTACTGTCATTGAATGAAATGATAGATTATTTATGATTGCTAGTTGTTGGACATGTATAATGAGGGATATGGATATCAAAATAATTGCGGGGAGTACAAAATGAGAGATGTTTCGAAAAGGTTGAGGGGATGAAGACGTTCACACCTGGAGATGTAATGGTAAGCTAGCTGTTCATTGCAGTAGCCACAATGAATGAATGCATGACAAAGGGGGTCATTGGGAGTAGGAGTTGACATTTATAGGGGTTGGGTTAAACTATGTCAGTGATATTTGTTTTGTTTAGAAGGGGGAGGGAAATATGTATGATGTTAGGTAGAGGTTGTTGAAGCCATCAGCGTAATACAGTAAAACTGTACACATTTGAGATAGGGAGGAGCGGGCAGGCAGGCTGGCTATGTAACAAGTTTGGCACCTGTACAAACTTCTAAAAATAATTGATTACACCGGTTTCAATTAAAATTGCCGGTTGGGACCCTGTGGACTCTACCTCTAACTTCAAATTTTGACTCTTGAAAGAAAGTATCCCAGAAAACCCAGAAAAGCCTGTCTTTAATATTCTTATCAGGTAATTGTTGTGTCATTGTTTTTCGAAAGTAGATGAGGTAAATAAACTCTTTGTGGTGCATTGCAAGGTAAAGGTGTGTGTGTCATTAGGGTTTTCAGAATCCTGTCCTCTTAATATAATGATTTGATGAAATACAATAGCATTTGATTGTGAAACACTAGATATTGGGGTTTTGTGTGTGTGGAGGGGGAGGGGGGGGGGGGGGGGTAGATGGAGTGACAAGCAATTCAACCCCAGAATTGTTAAATCACCCTCCCTGAACTCAAATGATGGGGGTGAAAAATGATAAAATTAACAAAGTTGAGCCCTCAATTTTAATAAATCAAGCATTATGAGCAAACTGGAATGAAAGTGTCGTATGACTACAGTGTTACATAATCACCAAAATGGAGCAAAATAAATGTGTTTTTATGTACTGTATATAAATTTCATCAAATGTGGATACTTATTTTTGAAGTAACGATCACTCAAAAGTTGGTTGTATTTCTTTATGGGACACCCTGTACAGTAAAATTCATACAATTGGCACATGAAAGTGAAACAAACATTAACTCCCAAAGGTAACTCTTGCCTTGTGTTATAACAACAAACATTTTCATACGTGTGAGAGAGAGAATGAATGAGACATTTATTGAATTACACTACAAAGGCACATACAGTCATTGTCTCATAATATACAGTCATCACAATAAGTAACTGACCAGGTATTAAACATGCTGATATCTTTAAAAGTATAACTCCTACATAAACATATTTAATTATAAAGTTGTTGAAAAGTTTCTCTTCTTGAATTTGAGATATTACACGCTAAGAATGGTTGATTAATGAGGAAGTTACGATCCCAAACGTTAGGGCAAGTCTGTATTTCATTTTAACATTTTCTTTTCAACACGGGGAGAGTATGACAGGTAAAGCGTGTGTGCCGTATTGATTAACCATAACAATGCCACTGGCCGACTATCCAACAACCAGGACACCGACGGGTGAATTGGCACTACCACTACCAGATACAATAATTTACCGGTCTGAGTCCCCATGTTAAAAATGAAAATGTGAAAATGAAAATTAGACTTGACAGTACATTTGGGATTGTAACTGCCTTAAAAGCACATACACAGCCAATCCAGAATTCCACAAATTTCACTTATTGTACAGCTTCCAGAGTGCTGATAATTTGACAGACTGATGATAATTTTACATCGTAAATAACCTGATTAATTACAGTGCTGCAATTATTAGCCAACTTGGTGTGTGTGTGTTCAGTAGATGATTGTATAGTATGGGGTCTGTTACTTTCATGGTCTGATTGTCTAAGTCTGGACGTCTGAATGAGTGAGAGGTGTCCTACTGTGCAAGTAGTGTGTATCTGATGTGTAGGGTAGAACTCTGCCACATAAATCATCACTAAAATAGTCACTGTCGATGAGTGCTTTTAATTCCTTATAGCTCTAGCTGCCTCGTGCTATAAGTCATACTAATAATCAGCCATTCTTGTAATATCTCAAATTCAAGAAGAGAAATTTGTCCACATGTTGATAATTTAATATGTTTATGTAGGAGTTATACTTTTAGAGTTATCAACACATTTATTACCTGGTCAGTTATTTATTGTGATGACTGTATTTCAGTAAGACTGTTTAGTATATACATGTAGAAAGAATCATCTCTCGAACAGGATGTCGAAGAGCTACTGAATCGATGTGTAATATAACAAACGGCTATAATCGAATCATGCTGCCAGGGCTTTTTTATTGTTCGTGTTTTATTTTAGAAATGTTCACTTATGTTGTAGGGCCTTTTTATGTTCAGATGTGAGGCTGGCTTGTTGTCTTGTTTACATGGATGTGTGACAATTTCGATCAGGGTTTGTACAATTTTGGGAAGGAAACAGAACTTCCCCATGGTGCATGATGACATTGTTCACCCAAACCGGTAACCACAGACAATGGTAAATGTGAATTCCTTGAAATATACAAGATTGGAAATGTTGTTTTGATTTGGGTGCCTGAAGCGTCATGTTTTGGCGGAAATAGGCAAGGTTTTGTGAAAGGTTAATGCTACAATGTGCCTTCGTTGGAATAAACTAGGGACAGTCCCTGCATATGATCTCAAAATACATCTGAAGTGTTATCATTAGAAGTTTCACCGATGTGTGTACATTGTTATGTAAATTTGAGGATGCTCAAAATACAGTCCAATAAGAGTTTCAGAATATCTAGGGCATATAAATAGGATGTCTGGTTGGTGTCTTTGGTTGTAAGATACAATGTAAGAGGTTTTGAAGCTTTTTGGATAGCTACAGATGGGATGCCCTTGAGACTTTGAAATAGGTACCTGAAACCTATTGTGACCAGTCACATCAGAAAGAACATGTTGGGAAAAACAGTATTGGATTGGTCTATACGCCAATAAAGCGGGGGAAATAACGAAAAAGTAGAGTAGGAACATAATGTGGCTTATACTGAAGTGTGAAACTTAGATTGCCTGCCTCCTCATGTTTTTTTTTGCCATTTCACTATAACCCTAACCCAGGCTTTCTCAACTAGATTTACTGATGCGCCACATTTTAGTAATCAACTTGTTGAAGCTCCACTTGGTCATATTTTTAGAATTTACAATGGCAAAATTCCCTTCACAAAATATTTTAACATATATATTAAGGCAACATGATAACTAATATTACTCTTTTGAGGGCACATGCGCGCGCAGCGCGCGAAAAATTGCTGTCTTTATACATCTGACCGTCATATACTGTAGGCCTATGAAATCTGGCTAAATCATGATATGATTTATTTTTAAAACAAATTTTAACCACGCTCGCGCCACTTAGGATGCCTTGATGCGCGCGCCACCATTTGAGAATGCCTGCCCTAACCCAACAGGCGGTTTGTAGGACTAAAGCTAACAGGGTGGAAACTGGGGAGAAATAACGAGAGAAAAACGGGGTGTGCCGCCCTGGGGTCGTGCTCCCCAAAATAACTTTTCGGAGCCTATTATGTACCTTTGTGTGATTGCGCAATGAGACTTGGAGATAGGGGCCCATCGCCGGCGCAGATTTGCTTGTAGCACTTTGTAGTATTCGAGAGCGTTAGGGTTAACATGACTCTAAAATATTATTATTATAGTTCAAGAAACAATTTTGGTTTCATCAGTAATTATTTGCTGATTTTCTATACCTAGAATCTACCACAATCTGTACAATTCCTAGCGTGAAGTATCTAATTGACATTCGAAGAACCCTACGCTAGTAGTAAAATAAATGAAAGTGTAGTGTTAATTGACTGGATGATGATCCTTAGGGTTTGTATCACTATCAATTCATTTACATGTGTCTAAAAAAAGAGGGAAAACAAATTTTCTTTTGCCAGACCAACCTTGAATTCGCAAATGTCTTTGTCTTTTTTTTTTGGGGGGGGGGGAGATGAATATTACAATTTACTTTCAAACAGCATTTTACATAAAATCTTATTTGAAATTCAATGGACAATATTTTTATTTATTTTTATTTTATATATTATATACATTTTTTAAATTTTGAGTGGGGAGGGGAGGGGAAGACCTGCCTGACCAAATTAACAATTTGATAGGAGATTTCTCTTGATGCATTTCTTCCCAAACTTAACCAAAGTGTACCTCCAATAAAACCACATTTGCTTGGAAGGCAGCTTTCTGAACAACTCATTTTCCCAGGCAATAGTGATGGGAAATACATTAATTTCCATTAGTTTATAATGTTCACATTATGCACCTTTGAATGTCTCACCTCAGTCTCTAATCTCACAGGAGACTGGTTTTAATGAGCAATCTTTGAAATATGACCTAGCTGGCAAAGCGACAATGTGCCCCTGGAG
The DNA here is from genome assembly GCA_035610835.1 of Ophiura sarsii. Taxonomy (NCBI): domain Eukaryota; kingdom Metazoa; phylum Echinodermata; class Ophiuroidea; order Amphilepidida; family Ophiuridae; genus Ophiura; species Ophiura sarsii. The sequence continues at coordinate 25,615,801 of CM069458.1, forward strand.
TCATCAGTATCCAATCTAAATTGCTTTTTCATTTCTCTTAAATAATCCATGAAATGAAATATTGCCTTCAAGCTATATCTTCTTGGTTTTTAAGTAGCAAGGTTTTGTATGAGAAATTTAAAAAAAATGTATGGGTAACACATTTTCAGGAAACAACAGATTTTCAAATTGGATTTGAAAATTAACATACTGAACTTTAAGGTTGAGATGTTTTCAGTTGTGTACATAAATGTTCAGTCTCAAGCAGCGACATACATGTATTCTTCCTGCCAAAAGTACATCACTGACTTTATCCACGAGGAGAAATGGTTATATGGACACACATTTCTTATTTTTCTGACATTCGTAAATCACTCGCAAGTGTCACTTCTAATTGATTTTTATGCTTTTATACCAACAATTACTATTGTTTTTGAATGGCAAATCTTTTTTTTAGAAGCGTTAAGTGTGTATCACTCCCATGGCAATTTCATTTGCAGATGGCATAGTAAAAGGTAGATGTTCCGATTGCTGGCCCGATTTTCAACTTGATGTTTTCTATTTTACATAAAAGGTCATCCCTAAAATTGTCGCATTCCAAAGTTTGAGTTGCATAACTCCAATGGTTCTATTTTTTAAAGCACAAGGTCACAAAACATTTGCCCATTGAGTTGTACACATATCTGGTTTGGTTGGTGGTTAACCACCTTTGACAGTAATTCACCAAATTTTAGCCTATAATTTCGAAATGGAACAAATCTGGCCCCTAAGATTTTACAGACATAATGAGAAAAATATGGGGATTCTTCTGATACCAAAATATCTTGATGTGAAAAAAAAATCATAGCCCCAAAAAAGTGATCGGGTTATATACCTTTAATAGTCACATTTATTGCTCAGACATTTGCTCATAATATTCTCTGCCCACCTGTTTGTATAGTCTGTTGCAAAGAAGTTAAGCAAGTTTTTCTGTTACGACAGCATTCTAGGCACAGAAGTGCGGTTGCTATTGGAAGAATAGAACAGCATGCATTTGAGCTGACCAACGCGCGCGTCCGATTGGCCAGATTGTATCTATAGCTTGTTACCGCCCACATGCGTATTGCGTATTATTTATCATGCGTGCGTAGGCCAATGCTGAATTTCTTTGCCGGCAACTATAGTGCAAGAGAGAAGTCATCATTGGGTGGGCGGACAAGTACCTGGGAATTTAAGTGAGCCATTCTTATGTTCACTCAATGTTCTTGTGTATGTGTGATGTGTCAAAAGGTATATTTTGTCTAACTGTTGAAAAATATGAGATTTTGACATGTCTAACAGTTTTAATCACACTTTCCAGTGATGCCTCATATTTTATTTAAAAAGAAATTAAAGTAATGCTTTTGAAAAATAGTGAAAAGAATGTATATATATATTTGTTATTTTCTTTACACTTTACAAGCTATTTTGCTCTATATCTCAAAATAATCAAGGTTGATGTGTGATATGCCACATATAGCAAACTGTTATTCAGGGTGTCCCAGAAATGATTTGTTTGAAAAAGATCTAAACAATATAAATTTTTAAAAAATATTGGAATTGGAATTTTAAATGATTCAAGATCTTGTGATACAATACAGCCATTCACTTTGCCTTCTTTTGTATGTTATTTTTTTTATTTCTTCAGGTAAACGTATCTTCAGTACAGCTCATCAAGGAGAACTTGCGGAGAAAACCCTGCCTGAAATTGTGGAATATGCCAAGTAAGTTGTTTATAATAAGTTCATCTTAGAAAACAGATATAGAATGTAAGGATAATAATAATAATAATTATAATAACAGACATTTTTATAGTGCCTTACATCGAAATGATCCGGGATGAATTATGGATCTGTAAAGGAAGATTGTTCCTGTCCTGCAATGCAGACAGCCCTCTCCAAGTATGTTGCAGTGGCACTTTTAGTGACTACAAGGAATTTTCGGCTACCTCAGCAGAGATTAATGTTTTAATGTAGGAAGCTATGTAGGAAAATAACATCAACAAACACACAAATAAAACAACAAATACCATTCTTAAACAGCTAAGAAAGTTGGTTCTCAGAGAAATCGGTGACATTTAGATGAGACAATTGAACATGGGGAGGTGGGGCTTACGTCAACAGTGCGTCCGACCTTCACAATGCGTGGTTTTGTTCCATAACGTGCACTTTTGGCAGTGGGTCTTTGGTGCCTTTCCTGCATTTATGCCGGCGCCGCGGCGCTTACGCATGGTGTACTCATCGTATGGGATTGGATATGTTAGGCCTCAATTTAAACATTTTCCCTAAAAGTGGTTGTTAATATTCTAATGTTGTGTTTTCAATCATATAACTACAAGCTTAAGGAACATATTCAGAAATGTTTGCGCAAATGTTTTTGGTTTGAAAAAATTGAAAAAATTGATATGGCTAATAATTTCCACATTAACATGATATTGCACAGGTTATGAAATCCAATCATCCAAGAGGCAAATTCATGATGCCCTTTGGATCATTAGTCACTATGACAATTGATGAGAGTATGAGTAATTGAATACACTGTTGCACGATGCACTACAATGCTGTTGATTTCCTGGTCGGGGATTCCCCATGTCATGTAATCTAAATTTGAGCATGGAATTACATGATTTGAGTTGATGCAATGGTGAAATTAAATAATTTCATGAAATCCATCAAATTAGCATTTGTGACTTATAAATTGATAATTTCTCAATCTCATATCAGATTGTGGAATAAAAAATGAGTATTATTATTATTAAGGAAGGAGCCGGGCTGGAAAAATGTATTTCCCGGGAAGCAAACAAAATTTCCCAGAAAGAAAGCAAGATTTCCTTCCATTTATTATGTATTTCTTTATTTGGAAAAGCAAAATTTCCCTCCAAGTACCCAAATTTCCCGGGAAGGAGCTTCCTTAATTCCACATTTTTCCAGGCCTGAGGAAGGACATTTGTTTATTAAGATTAATTGTAATTTGACTGGAAAACTTGCTCATGTTGAAGCTCGTTAGTTTTGACCACGCTTTGATCGACATGGCAAATTTGACAATAATTAAATCAGTTCCAAATTGGTGAGAAATATTCTGTTTTTATCTCTCCGCGTGCGAAAGTAATCCAAGCATACTCCCGTGATTATGGCCACACGCAAATGGTATTGGTCGCACTCACGCGTCACTCATATAATGCACAGTGCGCTAGATGCCTTCATGCACGCCCACGCCCTTCTGTATGAACTGCTATGAGGGGGCTTCGCCAATTTGGAACTGATCAAACTATAAAATATCCGGTGCAGAATTTTCTCTAAACAATAACTTACGATATGTAAGAAAATTAGAATTGTTATTTCAGTTAAATTTTCATTTCACTAACTTGCATACAAATTCATCAAGTTACCCTTTTTTCTGTATCTAAATTTTTTAAACATTAGCAGTTTGAAATATTCAAGGATCATCTTGATACCTAGTTCATGTACTTTGTAGGAGAGTAAATGCACTGTTAATATAGCTAGGTGAAATCCCAAGCGAGCCAGCCGGAGTGATATATTGCATATTTCAGAGATAGTAACCCTGGATGCAGGTTTTTTTTCTGACAGAAGTGTTCTTGTATAACCTCTGGATAAAAATGCTAATTTTCTAACCTCTGGATAAAAATGCTAATTTTCTAGCAAGATAGTAATCACAGTATGAATGTAACTTCAAAAAGACAGAATTTCTCTCCTTATTACTGTTCTTTTTTTTTTAAAGTAAGATTTTCCTCCCACATATTAAAGGCATATTATGTGATCTTTTCAAGGGGACGCCCTCAATCCTCAAAAAAAAATTGGAAGCAGATTTTCTTGCAGATTTACATTTCTGATCATAAATCGTACATACATTCCAAGTTACAGGGCGATATGATTCCTAATTATGTCAAAATCATGGTTTTAGAGTGAATTTAGAGTGAAAAATAAGTTGTCGCGCACACCTGACAGTTTATTTTCACTCTTTAAACCATGATTTTAGAGTAATTAGGAATCGTATCGCTCTGTAACTCAGAATATCATAATACTATTTTTGGCGAGTCTGTCCGTCCGTCTGTCTGTCCGTCCAATGCCTTCGGGTGCAGATCCCTGCCCATGTAAACGCTATGCACAGGGATCTTTGCCCCACGTAGACAACAAACTATTGCTACGCGCTCGCGTATAAACAAAACAAAACATGGCACACGCAATTGCCGGCGCACGCGTAATGGCGCAGACCGTAAGGTGCGTACGCGTTCGTGGCGCAAACTGGGTCTTTTCATGGGGCGGGTAAAAGGAAGCCGTCCGGTGGCTATACTAAGACACTAGTATTTATGATTTACGATCAGAAATGTAAATCTGCAAGAAAATCTACTTTCTTAAAAAAAATCATGAATAAAGGGCGCCCCCTGTAAAAGATCACATAATATGCCTTTAAATCACAAATGAATTGTGTATTATTGTCTGACCAATCTGTTTCTGTGCTACTCTGCCATCTTTTATTAAACTGTAGAAGTGGAAAAGGTCACACCAAGTGCACTTTTGAAAATTCAATTAGGATATGAAAAATATGATATTTTGGTCAGTTCCCTCGCCATTCAGTTCTCTTTCCATTCTTCCCATTCATAGCTTCTTTGAGGTGAGATTTGATATTTGGTGTCTGTAAACTTATACCTATAAACTGGTGCCTATAAACTGTACAGGGTGTCTAAAAAAGTGTCCCATGAGTTAGAAAATTAATTAAAAATACAACCCATGTCTTTTTGTTTTAAAAAACCAGACTGTGGGTAAGCCCTATTAGTCGTCTATCAAAAACACTAATCCCATTGAATTTCACCACCTAACTACCGTGATATGATCAATTCAGTAACAAGACTGCGAATCCCACTTATACGGACCAAAATCTTAAGATATTTGAAGCCAATCCTTGGCTCACTTACATACATTTATATTAGGAGCGGGACTGCTATGCAGGTGATCCGGGTTTGAATCCCAGGCGCCGGCAGAGCCAGTTTTTCCTCCCTAATTTGACCTGTTTTTCTGCCCCAAACCATGCCACTGGTACCCAGATGTTATCCTGGTACCCTAAAATACTTGCCAATGTAAAAAGTAGACTATATTTGGGAACATGCTTCTGGACACTACCACCAAACAATTTTTTTTTGGAACATAGCTACTTTTAGTATGTGATGTTTTTTTTTAAATATTTGACCTCTAATGACCCCATCCTGGCCTGGAATAATCACTTGGGGTCCAAAGTTTATTACCAACCCCAAGTGACCTCAAATGACCTTTCACTTGTGAATTAAGGAATGCACAAAATGCACGTAGTCCTAATGAATATTTTTAACTATTCGTAATAACCATTGGTCATTACATCTGCGACATGCGGAAGCATTTGTGATGCTATGCTACTAGTGTTGGGTTATCCCGTGTTTTTTCTCTTACGTGACACGGGTCATTCTATACGTGCGTGTAACGGGTACCCGTATCCCGTAAGTCTCACTCTCCGTGAATTCCCTCAAACACACCGGGAGTAGAGTTCAAGCCCAGCAATAACCTGCATAGTGCATTAACCAAATGTAGCATCGCGAAATGCGAAACACTTTTGAAGACTTTGCAATGCTAATGCACAAATATTTAGCAAAAGTGTGACGCAAAAAAATTCCCTACTTGATCTCTGATCACGTAGCATCAAAGCCAAACCTACAAAGATTGAGTTTCATCTTCAAATAACTAGAAAAAGTATCATAAAGTATTGGCAGTTAATATTTCGTTTTGTCCGAGTTAAAAAAAACATTGGATTACACGTACCTGCGCAGCGTTTTTTCTGTCGGTTTAAAATTGGTACAAAATGGCGGCTTTTGTGCGCAAGTCAGAGAATTTTATAATCATGACGTCACTGTTTTGATGCTAGTCTTGTTCTCATGTTGCCGAGTGTTACGATTTGGGAACGGCCGCATCATCTGGACATTTTAATATTTCGGTGCACCATGGGCACAAAAGGAATCGTATAACAATGCGGCTAATAATCCATTAATTTCCTTGTATTTCCTTGTGTTTTATTATGAAACTGTGTTAGTTCAAATTGAAAAATCTAGTTCGTGTTTTTGTATACTGTGTTTTGCTTACGGGCCACGGGTTATACGTGCGTTACACGGTCGAACCGTGTAACGGTCGCGTGCCTATATGCTACCACGAGTATCTCGAGAATAAGTGAAAATATCAACACTGATTGCAATTTGTACACCGTTCAATGCCAGATATTTGATATGCAAATTATCATGCAATTTGTGAAAGTCAATATTTTTTGTGGACAATTTGATAAAAATCAATTTTTTAATTTTTTATAATCAGGCATGCAAATAAATTATTGAATCATCTCCAAATTATCGACAGTAATTTCCAAGGAAACGGCAAACAAAATCCTCTACCAGACCAGCGCAAGATGAATCTAGAAAGCCAGATTTTATATAATATCGAAAGCATGCAATCATAGAAGCATTTATTGATCTTGTGATAAACGAGAAGCAATTCAAATCAGTAGCGTTGTGAATTATCACACGTGGAAGACGCATAGCAGCACTACAGGGGTTAGTTGTCATCACTTTTCAGTAGAGGCATGTTTTTGGTTACATTTTGCCAGTTAAAGGGGAAATGAGGTTTAATCTAGCATTATTCATTTTTGTCCTGATAAAAGCTGTTGGGTAGGGTGGGTGGGTTAGTCCCCCACCCAAGTGTACTATACTATATTTTCGTATTTTTGTCATCTGTATTTCTCGGCTGTTTACTAGACGCATGCAAGACAGGTTGAAACTTGAAGGGATATTTTGTACCCGTCATGATAATCAACAGTAATTTAGCCGCAAGCAAATATATAGTAATTTGATGTCTAGTCCTCCTGACCTGTAATTCAGAAATCATGATAAACTCCTTAGATTCAGTAAATTAGGCTGATTAAAATTCAATCGTCGCGTACTAATTTAATTATCCATTTAAATCAAATTCCAAACCTTCTTCAAATGTATAAGTTGAAAAATTATAGAAAATGGTCAAATTAAATTTGTTGTTCAGAAATCATGATCAAATTCTTAGATTCAGTCAATTAGGCTGATTAAAATTCAATCGGCGCGTATGAATTTAATTATCCATTTAAATCAAATTCCAAGCCTTCTTCAAATGTATAAGTTGAAAAATTAAAGAAAATGGTCAATTTAAATTTGTTGTGTCCTTGAATCTGAATTGCATAGTATGTAAAAGCCTTATTTTCCTCTTTTTTTGTAACAAAATCTGATATAAAAATCTAAAATATGTAATATACATGGCTGAAGTTTATGCATCCTGTAAGTAAGTCCATGTGCCATACCTTTGTGTATATCAGTGTGCAACATCAACTAAATAGTGAACATGCACTGTAAGGTATCAGAGTTGTCTTTTCAAATTGTGGAGCGTAGAACCTGGTATGTAGGTTATCGCTGTAGAGGTGCATGCAACTCAATGGTCAAGATGGAGAGCATTGCTCACCGAGTGATTGGTGCAAATAGATGAACTGTCTCATCCAATGTGGACATTCTGAAATTTAAAGGAATATACAGTCTAAACAAGGCAATGCCTTGAAAATGTTGGAGACTTGGTAATAAGGCTATGAATGCATGGGTAGTTTCGTACCCGGGTTCCTGACCCCTTTTTCGGGCGGGTACCCGGGTACTCGAAAATATACACTAAAAAATAAAAAGAGCAATAGAGGTCATTTGGAGGACTAATTTGTACTAAAAAATATAGTATAAGTCACAGCCTTACTTGGTAACCTCATTTGCGGGAAATGTTGTGATTCAAAGAGAATTCTTTGTCTTTGCGATAAAGAAATACACTAAGAAATAATGAAACCTCAGGGGAGGGATTATTTCATAATTTTGAAGGGCATTATTGATGATATTTTCAGGATGCTTGCAAAATATTGCCCAATAGGAAAACATGGAAAGCTGTTTTGTAATGGGGACAAAACTTTATATTACTTTGTAGAGTCCAAACCACAGTTCCTTTTACAATATTAGCGTAACGTTACTATTGAATGCGTACTGCGTGATCCATTGGATGAGCATGAGGTTTTCCTCAAGCTCTGCCCACATGCATTATTACACTGCGTAGTATTCGTTAATGGTGGCTTTTACTTCAGTAGTCGTCGTCTACATTTTCTGGCTATGTTGCCATTGCATACGCAACTATTGTTTTCGAGGTCATTCCATCATCGGCTTGTGTCATAAGCTCCGGGTTGACATCCTCTCTGATTTGTGATACCCATATTGGTGTAGTTCTGCCTACTGGTCTGTTTGTCTTTCTATTTAATTCGGTGAAAGCTTGACGAGCTGGGGCTTTCACTGGCAATCTGTGTACCTGTGTCCTACAATCCTGGAAAAAAGTCTTGGAACACTTGCGTGTGATTAACGGACAAGTGTCACCCCCACTCCCCCTTACAATGTTGACCAAGGCCAGTGGCTCCTGCAGCTTGCCAGAGTGTCCCAACATTGATCAATGGGGGGTGGGGAAGTAAAAATCTAATTTGAACAATTTCCGTTTATAACAGAAGACACTAAGTATCAATACATGCACACAATACCCAGCACGTGTGCCCGGCTCAGCGTTCGCGTTCCAAGGACTTTTTTCCAAGATTGTATACGCAGATTGCAAAAAAAATCATCTAAATTTGGTTTTTCTATCACATCTCAAAAACTAAATGTCACATGTATCTCAAATTGCACAGTATTTGGCAGGGGACCATAGGCTTGGCATCCCCAGTATTTTTTTTAATAAAGACATTCATTTAATACGGGAACGTTCAGTGAAACCAATTCCCTATACTAAGTAATGCATTTCGAAGATGTATAATAATTGGCCATTATTGCAATGCATAATGTGGCGTTTTTAGATACTCCTACGAGAGTTATTCATGTATTGTTAGATATGCAAAAGAGTATCTAAAAGTAACGGAATCTATATATAGGGTTGAAAGTAACACAAATAATTGTAAAACAACTTAGGCCTACTTGTAAATAACTATCTTCAGTAGATAGCAGTAACTTCTGTTTGACAGATTCGACAGCTATCTTTCGTATTGCATTAACGGGTTGTAATATAATAATAGATGCTCATTATTCATATGCCCATCTGTTATTATGTATTTTTTTATTTGCGGTCGTTGTTTTGCATCACTTGTGTTGCAAAGGGACGATGAATCCCCCGGCCCAATAATCACCAAGAAAAAATGCAAGAAAAACACCTTTTTTCAAAACACTTTTTTTTCTGCTCGAATGTTCATAGGCCTATACGTACACTTTTGGGCTGTTTTTATTCAAAAGAATTTTTGAAAAACTACATTTGGATTTAGTTCTACATTTCCACATATTAATATTAACCAACATTTTTTGGCTCAAATTGTCAAAGGGTGTTTTTGCCTACAGTTTTTGGAATTTATTTTGAACATTTTGAAATTGCTGGTATTTTTTCCCGACACGTTATTCACAAACCCTTATTTTATGGATTTTTCAAATATTACTCTTTTTTCTTACACATTTTTTTTCAAAACTGTCGGCATTTATTTTTTGGAAATATTTGAAAATAATTGGAAAAACAATAGTTGGACATGGTTGGATGATGAGTAAATGTTTCTTCTTACTCCACAAATTATAAATGATAGTCAGTAAAAGAAATTGCACATCCAGGATTTGAACCTGGGACCTCTGGATGGTTATAGACCAGCGCTCTAGTCAACTGAGCTAATGAGTCAGATGAGTAAGCACGACGATAATATTATCTATAGGCCTTCAGTTCAATCTCATCCTCAAAAACAACCCAAACAAATAAATAAGTGAATACATAAACCATTTAAGTAATATATAATATATGTGAATACATAAATAAACCATTTAAGTAGTATATTTTATTGTATTTATTGATTAAAATAGCGCTGCGATAAATGAATTTAGCTTTATTCACAAAGAAATCATCAGACGAGTTGGGACCGTAATGGTAAAGTGAATGGTAAAGTGTATGGTAAAGTGTTGCCTTGAAACGCGTGTTAATTGAACACTTTACCGTCGTTTCTATAGTATAATATTATTATACATATTTTGTTTTCATTTTAAATGGTAAACTGTTATCAAAATGAGTAGATGTGACCAATGCGGCTTATATTTCGGAGTTACAACATGCATGATTGGTATAGCTAACACATATGCATATCTTGATAACTCAAAGGCAGTATGAAAAAACCGTTTAATTGCCTATTTTAAGCAAAATGTCCCAATGGTAAACTGATGGTAAACTGTTGTAAAGTGTGTGACACTTTGCAATAATGCATTACTATAACATGTATAATAAAACAAATCCACGCTTGTGTAAGCAGTGACCGCTTGGCCGAGTGGATAGGAGCGTTCGTTGGCACCCTTTATCTGTTCATAGCCTGCTTGGCGTTGGTTCGAGTCGCTTTCATGGCGTGGCTTTTTTCCTTTTTTCTGTTATGAGCTATCTTCAATAGATAGGAATAGTATCGCAAATAAACGTTTACTGCTCGGCAAATGTTAACACTTTCAACGCGGCTATTGGTTTAACCACGGTACAAAACAGATTTGTCTAACTTTTATGTCTATCTCAAGGATAACTGAACTAATAATAGGCACGTTTGTACTTATTTGAATGCATTTCATAAGGTGATTCCAAATATTGGTAAAATGACATTCAATAATTTTGACGTTTTTGAAACATTTTGTGCAATTTTGGATTGTCGTCTGCAGACACCTGTCGCGTGGAAAGTGTAAATGTATAGTTTCATATTTCAAATAACAAACAAATAGGCAATGTGATAACATTATTAAAAGTATAAACATGTTAATTTCTCAGCAAGAACTTTATACTTTTGATTGATTGATTTATAAACATCGGATTATTACGCGCGGGATCAAGAAACGGGTCAAATTGTAGTTAAATATGACATACATAATTGTTTTCAGTGACCACTCCCTAAATAAAATTAATTCCCTGTCATCATTTTTATTATATTTGTGATGCCCCTATTGTTTACTCAAATCGTGTGTAATATGAGATTCATACGACATTCGGTTTTTGATTTATGACAGAAAAACTAAATTTAGATCAAATATTTTGCATTCCTCTTATACAATCCTGGAAAAAAGTCTTGGAACACTTGCGTGTGATTAACGGACAAGTGTCACCCCCACTCCCCCGTACAATGTTGACCAAGGCCAGTGGCTCCTGCAGCTTGCCAGAGTGTCCCAACATTGATCGATGGGGGGTGGGGAAGTAAAAATCTAATTTGAACAATTTCCGTTTATAACAGAAGACACTAAGTATCAATACATGCACACAATACCCAGCACGTGTGCCCGGCTCAGCGTTCGCGTTCCAAGGACTTTTTTCCAAGATTGTAGGCTACTAGCCAATTTAGATGTCTTCTTTTGATTGTTCTGCTTGTCATTTTGTCTAGTTTGGTGATATTTAGAGTTTTTCTTATAGGAATGTTCTTTGAAATAATACTTCAATAGTATCATATCATATTGTAATTCATTTTATTGTTTATATTTTGTTTTCTAGGCAACTGTCTGCGCTGCCTCAGCATATACTGGAGTGTGAGCATACAGTGACGTTCTTCCAGCCACCGCCTGATCCTATTACTGGTGCTCCTATTTATACCTATACCGCCCAGCCTAGTCAACTCGTACAAGGTATGTGTCATTACTAATAGTTGCTGTCCATCATGCTTTGGACAAACAACATTCATTCTAAGCGAATTTTGTTGAATTTTGGGCAATGCATTATGACAGTGACTATAACTGATGCAGTGTCAAGTCTAAATCAGTTGTTGCACTATCACATGGTTCATGTGCATTTAGTACTGAAGCACAAAAGAAATGATTGCCACTTAACAGCATTAGAAATAAGGAAAGTAAACTGGTTATCCAGCGGATAACCCAGCAGATAACCCAGCAGAATATTTTGGTTATCCGCCACAATTTGTTTTCATCCGCAATTGTTTCAGTTGTTTTGGTGTCAAAATCTAGAAATTTGTTCATTTTGGGTGCACAGATTACAGCTATTTTGAACGCTGTCACTTAACAAGTTAGAAATGGAAAGTGTGATCCATGTAAAAAAACTATTCACACAGCAGCTATTATGCCAAATCAGACAATGGACACATCCAAATAATCGCCAAACTCTCCTGTCAACCCTCGTGCCAATATATGTGACAACATCACTACCCTCATAAGATATTTTCTGTTTGTATAACTATTCACACAGCAGCTATTATGCCAAATCAGACAATGGAAACATCCAAATAATCGCCAAACTCTCCCGGCAACCCTCGTGCCAATATATGTGATGACATCACTAATGTACCCTTTTAAGATATTTTCTGTTTGTATTATTCACACAGCAGCTATTATGCCAAATCAGACAATGGACACATCCAAATTATCGCCAAACTCTCCTGTCAACCCTCGTGCCAATATATGTGACAACATCACTACCCTCATAAGATATTTTCTGTTTGTATAACTATTCACACAGCAGCTATTATGCCAAATCAGACAATGGAAACATCCAAATAATCGCCAAACTCTCCCGGCAACCCTCGTGCCAATATATGTGATGACATCACTAATGTACCCTTTTAAGATATTTTCTGTTTGTATTATTCACACAGCAGCTATTATGCCAAATCAGACAATGGACACATCCAAATTATCGCCAAACTCTCCTGTCAACCCTCGTGCCAATATATGTGACAACATCACTACCCTCATAAGATATTTTCTGTTTGTATAACTATTCACACAGCAGCTATTATGCCAAATCAGACAATGGACACATCCAAATAATCGCCAAACTCTCCCGGCAACCCTGGTGCCAATTATATGTGATGACATCACTAATGTACCCTTTTAAGATATTTTCTGTTTGTATTATTCATACAGCAGCTATTATGCCAAATCAGACAATGGACACATCCAAATTATCGCCAAACTCTCCTGGCAACCCTCGTGCCAATATATGTGACGACATCACTACCCTCATAAGATATTTTTTGTTTGTATTATTCACACAGCAGCTATTATGCCAAATCAGACAATGGACACATCCAAATAATCGCCAAACTCTCCTGTCAACCCTCGTGCCAATATATGTGACAACATCACTACCCTCATAAGATATTTTCTGTTTGTATAACTATTCACACAGCAGCTATTATGCCAAATCAGACAATGGACACATCCAAATAATCGCCAAACTCTCCCGGCAACCCTGGTGCCAATTATATGTGATGACATCACTAATGTACCCTTTTAAGATATTTTCTGTTTGTATTATTCACACAGCAGCTATAATGCCAAATCAGACAATGGACACATCCAAATTATCGCCAAACTCTCCTGGCAACCCTCGTGCCAATATATGTGACGACATCACTACCCTCATAAGATATTTTTTGTTTGTATTATTCACACAGCAGCTATTATGCCAAATCAGACAATGGACACATCCAAATAATCACCAAACTCTCCCGGCAACCCTGGTGCCAATTATATGTGATGACATCACTGATGTACCCTTTTAAGCTATTTCTGTTTGTATTATTCACACAGCAGCTATTATGCCAAATCAGACAATGGACAATCAATCGCCGGGCTCTCCCGGCAACCCTCGTGCCAATATAAGTGACCTCACAGATACTGCTGTAACGCAGACATCTATGGAGGGAACAAATCCGCTACAGCAACAGCATGTGGAACAAATACAGCAGTTACAGCAGCAGGCACATCAGCAATCTGCTGTTGACCAGTTACATCAGCAGCCACCTCCACCACATATACAAGGGTCATTGGCTGCTCAGCAACAGGTAGTGTATATTGGCAATCCATAGGGAGTGTAGGGGTCCCTATACTGCCCTTCGTAACTTATGTTGTAGGTACTGGCCATCACAACTTAATGGTTTCAAATTCAGATTTGCCTTCTAGATACTCTTAGGCTAACATATATCTAAATATATATGTATTTTGGCCACCTAAGACTCTCAACAAAGACTTTGTATTCATTATGCTGGTATCCATGTAAACACAGCTTCTGTTGTCCAGTGGGTAATCCTTTGCCATGATAGGAAGAGGGACCGGGTTTGATACAATTTATTTTAAAAGGTCTTTGTTAATTGTTTTATTCACGCCAGTTCACCCGAAAAATATGCTGAAATGTTATATTACTTGGGAGTTGGTTGACTTTTTCTCTATATTTAGCCAAATAAAATATAAGGGATTTGGGTTTTCTCTACTGGTGTTAGTTATAACATAATCTTCCTGTAATCATTGTTCAGTCCTTGAAATAAAATACTGACGAATATTGAATAACCAGCCTGTCACACCTAGGCTATCGCTAAAAAGCAGGCTAACCCCCAAATGTTATTATTTTTCGACTGAAGGCTTTAAGATCTTGAAAGAAAATCGTTTTTAAATTAAATGTTTCTTTAATTAAAATAAAGTATGTATAAATGCCATCATTTTATGGTGTCCAAAGTATGGTGCCGATAATTGAAGAGCTCTATTCCAAAAGGGATCAACTCCGCTTTTTGTTGAAATTGAGTTAGGTGCAGAACATGAAAGAGAGCTACGAAATACATCTTTTACCCTTTGTTCTACAACTTTAGCATGTTCGGGTCAAAAGTTATGGCCCTCTGTAATTTCCGGAAATGTCCGTTAATTTCCGGAAGTTTCCATAAATTTGAATATAATTCACTATTTTGTAAGCCAAAATGGTAGAAATATGGTTCTTTTATCATGGTAAAACATTGATAGGAATTTCCTTAATGAAATGCAATGAAGAAAACATAAAATGTATGGGATAATTGTTTTTAAAATAATACAAGAACAAAATGTGCCGAATTGTCCAAATGTTCAGTTTTTTCGAGAAAAAACAAAATGTCATAATTTAATAAGTTGAAGAGGTATTTGAATGCGGTTTTCTGTTTTCAATGTGATTTGATAATGTCTTTCAGGTGTACCTTAATCAAAAATAATGATTGTTTAGTAAAGTGAAATTCTTTACCTTGGTTAAGAATAATAAAAACTACAGTCAAACTGATCAAGGACAAATTGTGGCATGTGTTGGATAGCATGAGGATTTTTAAAACATTGATGATGGAGCGTGAAAGCCAGATGTTCTTAGAAAGGGAAAACAATTGTCAAGGTCGCAAAATTTCTGCAACATTAGATAAAGAGCTAGAGTGTGATTCAGAATCCCTCGGATGAAACGTGTGATACCTAATGGGAATGTGTATTGCATCTCGGTTCACACAAAAAATATGCTGAAATCTGATATTACTTTGGAGTTGGTTGGCTTTTTCTCTATATTTAGACTGGATTCAGCTCCATTACATTTTTGGGGTATGCATGCATGTCTTTTTCGCAGGCATGAGTATTTCTAGTCTTTGCCTGAATTTAGGCTTTTTGATTTCCAAAATTCCACACTTTCTTTATTTTTAGTCTCTTTTTGTCCTTTGTAGCCACCCGTTTGAACCCACTTTTAAATTGTTTTCATATTGTGTTATGGGAGAGGATTGCATTCAATTACAGTATTAATTTCATTGTTGTCTGTGTTTTATTTGTAGGCTGCTCTAAGCCTCAGCGCATCACTAAGTCAAATGCAGATCTCGCATCATCATCCTGTGTCCGTGCCAGTGCCAACACCAGCTCCGACGCCTCCGACAATGTCCGCACCCGTAGTATCGTGCGTGCATACGTCTATGGTCACAACTACATCTGTTACTACAACGGCGGGAGGTGGTAGCAGTAATGCCCAATACTATCCGCCCATCAATAACATAGCATCGATGCCCAGACCGCAGGCTCAGCCGTCGTCTGCTGCGCCTAGCAACCTGCAGATTAATGCAACCGGGGTCATGAATAGTACGGAACAGTATAATAATGCGGCAACCGGTAGTAATGGTAAATATTATTGGGGTTAAATCTGAATGGGAGGGTTATTGGGTGCCCCCATGTTGGAGGGGTGCCACATCTTCAATATAAAAGAAAGGCAGGCTAAAAACCAAGCCGCCTTTCTTTTTTTACAGCTCCTGTGTTAGCCGTTTATTAGGACTACAGTTTAACTTGCTTTCATTTCTGAATATACTTGCATAAAAGAGTTTAATATTTTTGCAGATCTATATCATTTTACAATTCACTACAATAAAACACTAAAATTTAATTTAACGAATTTGCGAAACACTATATTTTAATGGCATTTGAATTTCACTAACTTGAATTATCTTGCTATGTTAACCTATGTATAAAATCTTAATTAGCGGCATTTTAATTGAGTGAATAGAGGTCCTTAGCGAAATTAGCAAAATCAAAATGCTAGCAAAATTGTGTGTCTTTACAGTAATTTGAAGAATTCAAAAAGCACACACACTCCTGCCAAAATACAAGTGTTAAAGTACCCCGTGGAAATTGCCTGAACAGTCAATTTTCATCCCAGGATATTAGTATAGTTCAGAACTATTTTACTATGGTTGAGAGATAATTACAAACAGGCCAGTGGCAATTTAAAGGTGGATATATAATGACAAACAGGCCAGTGACAATTTCAAGACAGTGAAGGCTTCATCATTCCAGTTGTGTATACCAAATAATAAAAGAAAAATCTATAGACTGTAGCAGTCAATTACAAACAAGTCTTATTGATCAATATGTAACTTTACCCATCCATAGAGGCGCAGTGATTGAATATTGGATTTGGTTTTATGTATATATGGGGATTCAATTTCCTAAAATATTAAAGGGATGTTGTCTGATATTCCCTCATAAAATGTTGTTTTAATGTAAAAAGTAACCACAAGGGTATCAAGGGGGAAATGAACAAACTAATATCGGCCAAAATCCCAAATTGGCTAAAAGCTTCTACTTTGTTCTGTCTTGTTTAATTTTGCAGAACTGATACATTTTTTTAATTAATTAACCTTGCCTAATAAAACAAACACCTGAGACACAGTATACAACAACAACCCAACACCCACCAAAAATAAATAAATAAAACTAAAAAAACATGCAAATGAATTTTTTTTTTAAAGTATTAAAAAAACACTAAAAAACACTAAAAGATATGTCTGCCTCATCTATTAGATATGATTCAAATCCTAAATCATGATGCTGTGAAAGCCGTCTTAGATATGCTATTCAGGCAGTTAATTGAAACATGAATGAGATGTTCAAACATGATTTCACATCATGACTCATCGGTATATTATAGTCTTCAGGCTATAATGGATCATTTTGTAACCACATTTTGGATTGATAAGAATCGTTTGCATTCATTTGGGACTTCAATGTGTTTTATCTGGAAATTAGGTAATCAGTTTGAATTCTTACCAAACTCAGTGAAACAGTTTTCTGTTTTCTTTCAAATAACTGGGGAATTTTGATCATATTTTGACCCGATTTTGACTATTGTATATCTGGAGCAGCGGCAAACGTTGTGGTAATAAATTATAATAATGTTTGTCCAGCGTAGACAAGAAATGAGTAAATTTCATTACTGTTATTAGATTTCTTAGCTACAATTCGATTTGTACTGAAATTTGAAAAAAGGAATTGGTTTGATTTCTAAATTAGTTGTGCATTCAAGAGAGCATGATTATTTATTTAGAAGCTTGTCAGTGATATTAAAATGAATTTTATGGGTTTATTCTTATTTGAAACCATAGAATAAACTAAGAAGAATAGAAAAATAAATCTCTTTTATTTTCACACACAAAGGGGGAAATCATCTAAATCAATTCTTGACAATTTTGCAAAATTATACAATTTTATTTTAGGAAAATGCCCATGAATGACTTATTTCGAGGCAGGTTGTTAAGGTACATATTGTTACCCAGACTTATTGTGAGATATATAGGGCAAAATAGTTTTTTAACTATAAAGAAAATGTAAAGAAATATTTACCAGGCATGATATTTTGAAGATACAAATCTGAAAGTAGATATTTTTCACTCTCAAATATAGATATTTTTGCCTAAATTTGCATTTATTCATCCACACTTAAGGCAATTTGGCACAATAGTCTACTGTTTTTAAAATTTCAAGGAATTTCAGATTTTTTTTCACCTGATATGAATGAATATCAGGACAGGACATAGACTCAGCCCATCCTATTTAATTCGGAACAGATTGTACAACATTTGATAGGTATGCTTGTAGTAATTTGGGAAAGAATCCGAGATGAAGTCCATTATTAACAGGACATAGGCTAGAAGTATAGACATTAGGTTGACCTATATGCAAGTCTAGTTTGAAATCCCTGGCTATGAGAAATGTGCATGGGTATACAGTCTATCGCTGTCTATTGAATTGTTTAACGATTTCTATAGTGCATGGGTTTTTAGCATGCATAGACTTGAATTAGGAGGGATGTCCTTGGGGCTCTGCTTCTTCTTGATTATGAACAGAGATTTAGAAACAAAACACTTAGTTACCAAATAGCAATATTTACTGTTTTTTTTTTAAATATCTTTTGCAACTTTTTACTATTAAATATGACTCGGATAGGAAATATCAATGGCAGCGTCAAGATGTGTCTTTTCACATATAAATTGCATTCTAAAGGACGCAATTTATCTACCTTGGTAGACAGCCCGAAAGCCGCACTGCAAATGTATTTTCCATATTATTTTATAATATTTTCTACCCAAAACAAACTATTTTTCTCTAGACAAAATGTGTCTTTACTTCATTCTTGCCAAGTGTATAATTTCAATTTAATTATTTAAAGTAACACCTATGTGCGTGTGTATATAGGCTTATGGGTTTATAATCACCTTTTTAACGATTCTAATTTATCAAGTTACTAGAGACACATAGTGGCAGCACCAACATCATCAATTTTGGGGGCAAGAAACAATTTAGGGGGGGGGGGGGGGAAGAATAAAAAAATGTGTGCAACAAATTTGGTCTTATTTTATCTAATTTGGTAAGCAAATTGCAAAATTTGGTCTAATGGTACCCAATATGGTGATAAAATGTGCGCGTAGCGCGCCAAAATTTGATATTTTATGCTAAAATGGTCAAATTTTAACCTTTTTGAAATTATTTTGGGAGGCAAACGGGACGGGGGGGGGGGGGGGGGGGGGGGGAATAGCTATGCAATATGTGATTTTTTTTAAATAAGAAATAGCTGTGCTAACTGCTGAAATTCTTTTTTATGGTGTTTTTTGCCCACTTTTCTTTCTTTTTTTGCCCTCTCGGAGCCCCTCTTTTCCCCCACATTTTTTCGGACAAATAAAAAAACCTGACCCCCAACCCCCAAAAAAATTTGGGCTCATCGCGTTGGGTTATGCGCGGGGTAAGTGAGACAGATCTTTTTATCTTGGCCTAAATCATAAACATTATAGACATCAGTATTAAAGTATGAATGTTCAAATGATTGATGCCTGATATTATCAATGTTATCTGTTTAATTGTTTTTTCTAGACCAAGTGCCAGGCCTTCAGCAGTACAAGTTGCCAGGGACACGGCTACCTTACAAACCAAATAGCTGGTAAGTAATTGACTTCTTCTCTGATTGGATGATGTAGCTCTATGATTAACCAATCAAATGCTACTTTACAAACCAAATAGCTGGTAAGTATGTTTAACCCTTTCCGATTGGTTAATTACATGATATAGTCATATGACTAGCCTTTCAAAAGCTGCTATGCAAAGTTTGTTATTTACACCCTTTTTGATTAGTTGAATAGATGATATAATCATAATGAATAACTAATAATCAACAGCAACTTTTTTAAATATTCTTAAATATACTTAAAAGTGCATTATGTACACCCTCTAGATAAGTAATCAATCAAATTAGATATCACTTTACATTCTTTTTCCACATAAATATCCTTTAGAGTTTAGACCAGGGGTGGGCAGCCAATGGGTTTTTTGTGGCCCGCAAAGTGTCTTAAAGAAAAGAAGAAGAAAATAAATCAATCTATTTTACATCATCACAAAAAAATGAGCTAGCTGCTTAGCATTTATCAGCACAAATAATGTTCCTCAACGTGACATTTTCTAGGTCTATTTTCCCGATTAATTGTCATCTGTACTGTATTGAGATTACGTTTTTTGTGAAGATAGATTGGTTATTAAGCACACACACCTATTGCTTGAAAGTCTTTGGAATCAAAGGTTTGAAATCAACAGCAGGTCATTGCTAGAAAATTTGGTTAGGTGCGGCCCAGTCAATTTTTCACTCCTTATATCTGACCCATTCATTCAAAAAGGTTGCCCACCCCTGGTTTAGACCTATTACCAAATCATAAACTGCTCCATCCTGATTGGCTAAACAATGGATAGGAGCCCTTATTTTAACCAACCAAACTAGGTATGGGAGAGTAGTGATTATTAGTTCCCCGGAGTTACAGGTGTCACTTGTTTAGTCACAGTGTAAAGCATGGTTATAGTCAAATCTTCCATGTTCATATTCATTTCTATGTAAAAATTCAGGGACAGGGATGCAAGACTTTTGGAAATATCTGGAATTCCGGATATTTGGCCATTTAATTATTTTTTTAAATTGTCTTTGTTTTGCATTCATGATGATATTTCTGCATAAAAAGAGACAAACATGTTTTGGGATTTTTGGGTTTTTAATTTGTATGTGGGGGGTGATACCCGTAGCCTATTCTCCAGATGAGCCTATAAAAGTTTGATGCCGCGCGCAAATACTCAGGCTGTCTGGCCAAGCTCACGTAAAAAAGTTCAGAAAATGGATCAATTACCGACTTGCAGGGATTGCCAAATGTTTTTCTCTGGTTGATTTTTTTTCTTCTTCTTTTTCTGTTGTTGTTTTTAGTGTGAAATCCGAAATGTCCAAATATTTGTATTTTTGTAAATTTCGAAAAAATGATATCCTTACTTAAGATATATATACATTTTAAAATCTTTTTCCAATAAGTCAAGCTACCTGATTTCTCTGAACCTCCGGCTTGCCATTGGCACGACAAAAATAATTGATATCATTGCATCTAACACCTTGATGCAATTATTCTAGGACACTGATCTAAATTTAAAATGTATTCTGAAGTGTTTGTGGAGTAATATAGTCTGGAAAGTGTCAATATTCTGTAGGGAGTCTGGAATATAATATACTGTTAAGTGGAAATGTTAGCGCTACATTTATTTTCGTGCTAAAATCAGCAAGCGCGAAAATAAAAACATGCGCTTATATTCATTTTGTATGTAGGTCTGTGTATGGATACTCAAAATCGCGAAAATAAAAACAAGCACAATTGTTAAAAATGTGAAAAGCGCACAAAATTACATGCGCAAAAATTTCCACTTTTTTACTTATTTTTTTCAATTTTTTTTCAATTTTTTTTTTCTTTCCAGATTTTTTTAAAAACATTTTAAATGGCGTGGAATATTAAATTAAGTGTTTATAACATATATGTGCGACTTTTAGAGTGATTTAAACTTCTTGTTAGCTGAACTTTGAGCTTCCGCTGGTAAAAGAAAATTAAAAAAAAAAAAAAAAATCCGCCCGCCCCTCCTCTCTGAAAGTTAGGAAGGACAACATAACAATTTTTGTTTTGGCCTAGAAGTGGAAATGTTAGCGCTACATTTATTTTTGAACTTGAACCAGCTACTGTGAAAATAATAACACGCAAATGTACTTCGTATAGATCTATGTGATGAAGCAGCATATCACACATTTAAAAACATGCAGACCAGTTCAAAATCGGCAGAATGTGAACAATTAAAGGTAGATGTTCCGATTTTCAACTTGAAGTTTTCTATTCTACATGAAAGGTCATCCTTAAAAACGTCGTGTCCCAAAATTTGAGATGCATAGCTATTTTTATGGTTCTTATTTTAGACGCACAAGATGCTTTGAACTGTACCCATTGAGTAGTACACAAACTATATCGGTGGTAACCACCATTCGCGGTAATTCAACGCTATTTCATCAATTTCTCTGTCATTATACCGAATTAGGCCGTCAAATTTCAGTATGATGATGAGAAAAATACGAGCTTTCATATGATATGAAAATCTCCGTATGTTTGAAATAATTCTGTGTTACGAAAATGTGATCGGGTCATCTACCTTTAATTGTGCAAAAATAACTATTTACAGTCCTGTAGTGAGACACTAGTGAAATGGGTTCAATGTTTTATGGTTATGGACTATACTAGTACAAGTAGAAGTCTGATGCTTGAATTTCAAATTGAGACTGTGTAAGTAGCAGTTTGAATTATAATGGAAATAATCTCATATTGTACTGATACTTAGTTTGCAAATTGAAACAGTTGAAGCAGAGATTTGTACTAGCTGACGATAAAATCTCATGTGAAATTTATAATATTGTCACGTGTGTTAGTGTCATAGACCTGACAGGGAAATCCTCTTTTGTTCTATACACTGGCGCGTTTGATATTGATACGGAAGGTCCTGGGTTCAATTCCCGGCTAGTGCTCCGAAATGTTGCTGGTATATCTCATGAATTATATATGTTAGGGACTGTTAAGGGGGGGGGGGGGGGAGTATTGTCACAAGATATAAGTGTTTAATTGGGCTGCTATTTGGCACCCCAACCCAACCTCAAGGTGGGGAGACTCAAATTAATGTTGATGGGGTGTGCCACTGGAGGTTTGTAATCCTGACCTACTTTAATGGGTGTTTTTGCATTAAAAATGGCTGATTTGACTTGGGATTTCTTTTCACGGCACAATTTGAGACCCATGTTTAGGTGGATTTGTATTTGCGATTTAGGACCCATGTTTAGGGTTTTCCAGCACAAATCAGTTTAGGGATTGATTTTTTTGGCAAAAAAAGCAACCCATTAGGACGGCACTTACCTGTATACCTTATTATACAAGAGTACCCTCACCCCCAATCCTTTCCTAAGAGCAAACGGAGCTTCCAAATAGAGTTCTAGTGGTTGGTTGAACACCCCCCCCCGCAAAATAAATAAAATAAAATTTAAAAAATAATAATAATCAAAAATATATAAAAAAATTGTTATGAGATAAATATAATCAGATTGGAAAATCGGATCAAGGAGGGCCTTTGGATCACAGGGTGGGCCTTTTGGATCACAGGGTGGGCTGTTTGAATCAAGGTGGGCCTTGGGATTATTTATCCATCAGCATATTAACAATCAATTGTGGGTTCAGTAAGAGAGGGTTTATTTTCTACAAATTCATCATCCAGATCCCGGAATATTTGTACCTGAAGAATTGAGTATTTCTCTTCAGATTCCTGGTGTAAACGTAAACTTCCTCCAAAAATCATATTCAACATTGCACTGAGTACTGTTTAGAGTACCACTGTTTAAAATAACACATGGCAGCTATCACAGATCATGATTTCTCACATCTCAAAGTGTTTGCGTTAAACTTGCAATAGCTGCTCAAGAGTTTTTGTTTTTGTTTTCTTATATCAAGAGTACAAGAAGTGTATAACACATGACAGCTATCACATACAGTGCTTTCTCGCAATCTCAAAGTGTTTGTGTCAAAGGACCATGTGTAATAGCTGCTCTGAGCAACATACAGACAACCAAGTACTGTAAACGTGGACATTTTACATGCTACAATAATTTTCGCTACTGCGAAAATAAAACACACACATATATTTATTTGGTATGCAAGTCTATGTAATGAACTTTCAAATCGCAAATTTTAAAGCAAACGAAATGGCTGAAAATCTGTAAAGCGCAAACATTTAATTGCGCAAACATTACCACTTTTACAGTATTTAACACCCAGCAGCTTTTGAAGATATGGATACGGATATTTTTGCACTTGACCGTCAAACGATATAGACATTTAAAAACCAAGCCAGTCCAGTATACACTCAAGATCCTAGTTTTGGGCTTGGCGATTCAGGTCACGTTGCAACCTGGTCATTTTCTCTCATCGCATTTCACAACACTATGTCCGTCTCCTGTGGGAAACCTGTTAATTAAAGTGGACGTTCAGGTTCGTCGCGACTTCTAGCGGTCGGTTGACTGAATAATGAACATTTTGAGCCAAAATGAATTTTACTTTCTTCAGGTGATCTTATTCTTATGCAATAATACAAACAAATTGAATATGTTGCTATTTTAAGTAGATGGGTTACTGTATAAACGTACTTCAATTTTCAGAACATCTGAAATTATTTTAATTTGTAAGACCGCAAAAATTGAATGGGCGCAAAATTCTTTCTTTCATGGTTCTGTCCAGCACTGTTAGGGTACTCTTGGGAAAGTTTGTTATTATGAGCTAGACATATTTATTGACCATTTTTAAAACAATATTTGCCGTGTTGTACTTAAGCGGAAGCGGAGAAGATATGACTATATAACCATTTCATTAATGGCATTCAACAATCTATATATATCATCACTGTTCTGTCAAAACCTTGGTTTTTTTCTTTTTTTCCCCTTAAAAATGACACACACATCTTTTTAATTTTCCTTTTAATTGACAAACTAAAATTTGGGTCAGTATTTATCTACGTAGAACAGGGTTTCTTTTCTTTTTTTGTCGCCTTATCAAATATTTTCATCCCGTCAATTTGATCTTTATCATGAAAAGCACTTTAGCATTCATGTACAAAACATACAGTGTAGACAAAAGTTAGGTCTCAGCTTTTTACATGTTTAGCTTTTTAAACAATTACTTATTCACATAGATTTGTTTACAGTACTTTATGAAAAGAACAAATTGTAAGAAAGCTGGTTTTTTTTAACATGAATCCAATTATATATGTTATTAATTGTACTATATTTTTTCCTTTATTCCAGGCCTATCTATAGTCAACCAAACATGGTACCACCTGGTCACGGTAACTCTCCATTCGTGTTGCCTTCGCCGCACATGTGCGTATCCGGGCTACACTCACCTCGACATTTCCCTGCTTCGATGCCTTTCTGTCCACCCCCGCGAGACCTAGTGGTACCACCCATACAGGAGTGGCTCAAGAAGCAGAGACTACACAAGTATGCGTATCTCTTTGAAGGCATGACTGTGCAGCAGGTGTTACATTTAACAGATGATGAAATCGACTCGTGGAATATTGTAACAGGTGCAAGGGGACGCATAAAGACACAACTACAAGCCCTCAGGTAAGATACCCAGGCCTGGGGAAAATGTGACTTGATCAAGCGAAATGAGTCACATGTCAGCAGTTTTCAATTTTGATATGTGTCCATCATATGAAAGCAAATAGAAAATGCTACAGTATTGTCCAAACCCCATTAAAATTGAACTTCTAGTCTTTAATTTACAAACAATTTACCAACTGAGAAAACAATATAAAACATAAGAATTTGTCACTTCTTTTTACCTATAACTCAAAATCAATATTCCCGACATACGACTCATTTTGCTTGATCGCGTCACAAATTAGCAAATTGGGAAGCTCCTTGCCGGGAAATTTGGGCATTTGGAGGGAAATAAAACAATGCATATAAGAAATAGTGAAAAACTTTCCATTTTGGAGGGAAATTTGATTTAGCTTGTTGGGAAATTAACATTTTTTGCAAGCCTGAAGATACCCAAGGTTCCACTGTACATTTTTAGGCCGTAGTTTGAATCCTTTCAACAACAACAAATTTGTGTTTTCACTCAAGCCCTCTACAAAGATGAAATACCCTTCACTTTTGATATTTTCACCCTTGAAAATATTACTCATAAGTGAAAAATATTGGCAATAACATTGTTTTATTGCCTAACCCACTGCTAGCAAACTTTTCGTCATTTTTTTTGTTTGGTTTTTCACCCTCTAGAATTTTACCCAGTGAATTTGCTGATCTTCCATTCAGACTTAGTTTATTTTGGTTCATTATCTGGAACCTCTAACGGTTCTTTGGTCCTCAAAGGATTTATTTGTCAAGTTGGCGAACGCAGAGCGTTTGTTCGCAGAGCATTTGATATCACCAATTTGGAACCACTTGTTGTGTGATGTAAAATGAAATGTCTTTATATGTTACCATCGAAGTGGATATATAACCTTGGTACCTGGATCGCGCAACTTTTTAATGTGATGGTTCACATCATAGACTTTATGTGGCGATCATTTCAATCGGGGTTCAGTACTCAAAAGCGTGATCCAGTTGACATAGTGATAATCGGATTACACATAACACTTCGCTGGTGAATACCTTCAACATTATGGGCCGTATTCTCGTATGTAGTTGAACACGGTTTTAAGCTAAAGCTTTTAACTTTGACTTTAGACACAGTGTTTAACTAAACGCAATTCTCGTACATTTGTTTTACTTAAACACGCGTCTAACTCGCCGAAATGTGTCTCACTTTAAACATGGGTACGGGGGTAGTTTAATGCGTGTTTAACTAAACTCGCGCACCAACTGTATGCCTTGAATGATCACTCAACCGTGCCCGGTGCAAGCTTACGTGCAGATCGTGTAGTCTTTAAAAGTACCGTGTATTTAAGGCATACGGTCGATATCCATTAGGGCCACAATGAATTAAATACCTGTATACAATCAACGCAGAACCACCCTGGGAACGAGATTTGCAGAGTTTAAAACCGTGTTTTTTGTTGTTAAACACGTCGTGTAAAGGATAAACTCATGTTTAAGTTAGACACACGTTTAGTTAAACACAGTTTTAAGCTAAAACCGGGTTTAGTACGAGAATACGGCCCGATATATATTACAGTAAATTATCATTATTGTTCATGAAGGTATTATTGTTTTTCTTCAGGAATGGCTTCAACGGTTTATCGCCACAACTCATAGGTACCAGTTTAGCAGGTACACTACCAATCGGTCAACAACAGGCGTATATGGCACAGCTACAAGCAGCAGGGTTTGCTGCTGCGTCTAGCTATGCCGCTGCGATGTCAGGCTTACCACCGGGGATGCTTTATAATCAAGCATTGAGTAGTGGAGAGGGTACCGGATCAGAATGTTCTAGTACACCGTCTAGCCCTAGGGAGAGCTCGGATGAAAATGATAGGGGTATGTATTTATGGTTGTACAGGGTGAGTCAAAAAAAAGTTTACTCAAATTCAGCGATTTTTCTAGAAAAAAGTATTCGTTTGTTTTCAAAACAATTTACTATGGTATAATGACAAATTAATTAGCTTTAATATGAATTTTATCTGGTTTAGATTGGTTGAGGGAAACTTATTTTACGCTGTTTTGAATAAAAGTGACCAATTTAACGTCCGAACACGCTTCCCGATCTTGACCATTATAATTTATAAGATACGACCAATAAAAAATTACAATACCAACAGCGAAAGGATCAATTCCTTTGTTATGAAATGATTAAAGTGTGGTAATTGTGTCATATTAATCCCTATTTCATGTTTTAATCTATTAGGAGACAATTTTGAACAAGTCTATTGTCTACTTAATTCTTTTAATAAACAAGATGTGTAATGCTTTACATCATAATTCTAGTAAACATTATTAAGCTCGTTAAGCTTGAAATTAAAAACCGTGTTTTTGGTGAAAAAACAGCTCCTGTACAGAAATAGTCATATTTACTTAACGGTATTATCAAATAGCGTGATTCTTTTCCAGATGGTAGCAAAGAAATGGCGCAATCATTTACAGTTTTGTTTGCCTTGATTTTGTGGTCAGACATTTTTTATTTTATTTTTTCAATTAGGGTAAACTTTTTTTTGACTCACCCTGTATAGCAATGTATGAGATTATTACAATTTTGTTCAGCATGAAATATGATATAATTATTGTAAATAAACTCCTCAACAAATATTCGGCAATTATTTTCAACCGACAACTTTTCTGATAATTCACGAAAAGCTAATGTGTTCCTCTTTCCAACGATACTTTTCTTTTTCCATTCGTAGCAAATCGCTTGTTTCAGTACTTAGCCTGCTTGTGGATGGAGGTCTCGTTCAAAATGTGTCAAATTTACCACTATATTGTGCGTAAAAGAGCAATCTGTCGTCTGTTCAATGAAGTATTAAATTGACAATTACAGTGTTGTAGAGTGATGATTTCGACACATTACGATTTAAACCTCTCCATATTCTCAAGCAAGTGGCTTAGAACTGAAACAAGTGATTGCTACACATTTGGTATCATTGTAAAGATGAACACATCAGCTTTCTATTTATGTCCAATACACTATGAACATCCACAAAATACACAAAAACTAGGCGATTGGAGAAAAAAAATCCAAACTTTTTTGAGGTGTTTATTTTACTCGGCTTGTATAATTTGCTTGATCCTTGCATGTATTTAATAATTGAGTTTCGCTTGTCATAGATTCTGCTAGAATCATGCTTATAGACCATTATAAATTGTAAATATTGACTCATGAGGAATTTGGATTCGCAAAATTAAATCCTTGCAAAACTTGACAATTCTGCACTGAAAGTAACAGTAAAATTTCCAGATTCGCAACATTAAATGCCCTCTAAAATAAAGGGTAATTTTCAATTCGCGAAATAAAGTATCCGCCAAATTATAGTGTTATACAATAGTCTGGGTCATATCATCATTCTACTCTTATGAGATGCTGATATTCAATGTTTAGATGTTACAGATTAAATTCAAATTTCATTCTACACTACCCAATTCAAAACCTGGAAAGTTGTCGTACCATCTGCATATTACTATATTTACCCTTGCATCAACATAATTTTGCTCTGTGAATCATTATTACAGATTCTGAAGGCAGTGAGAGTTCAGTGATGTCATCTCCAGAAGCCAGACCTGCCATAAACAAGGACCTATCTGACCCAACCAAAGTGCCACCACCGTCTCAACCCCCTCTAGTGCCTCTAGGCAATCAGAGAATGGGACCAGGCAGTCCAAGACCACCTCTAACCAATCTACCCTACATGGTGCAATCCCCCACTGGGGAAGTTATACCGCTAGCATTAGCGTTAGGAGGAGGACGAGGAGGAGATAATTTTATGATGCAAGGACCTCCGCCACCGGCTAGACAGATGGACGCTAGGTTACCTGGATTACAAGGGACTCCTGATGGAGGTAGTCCTGTGTTAGAGATGCAGACTCCACCACCACAGATTCCACAACAGAAAGGAGGAATGAATGGAAATGGTATGAATGGAAGTGGTAGCCATATATCGATGGCGACGTCAAGTTCTTTACCGATGGTTCCAAGGCAGGCACCTGTTATGTCAATGTCTGATTCCGGTGTGGGTATGCCAAATATGGCAAGTGGCATGCCAAATATAGGTGGTAGTGGTGTTGTACCGGCGATGGATCTTGCCACTCAGAGGATGCACATGCCAGGGTCTAACACTAAGTCTACAATACCTAGTCCACAGTACACACCTGTAGAAGAGACTCCTGCTGCCTATAATAGCACCGTTGTACACAGTGGTGTGCATACAGTGCCGACGGGGAGCGGCGGCGGTGTTCCTGTGCTTTCCAACTCCGCTACATCCATGCAAATGCAGCTACCTGTATTATCCAACTCTGTAACATCCATGCCCATGCAGCCTAGAACAGACAATGCAATGAGCGCTGCTAACCATATGATGAACACACAGGGTATGGAGCACAGTAGGACGATAAGCTTCGCTCCTCCTCCCACTTCGCAGCAAAACTTTGTGGTGAACCACCCTTTGCAGGCTCCCACGGCAGTCACCTATGTGACTACGAATTCACATCACAGTCACTCTGTGACTTTACCACCCAATAACACATTTGACTCTGCTACCAGTATGCCTTTCAATAACAACCAGTCTGCGTATAACCCCAACACATCCAACAACTCTGCTTTGTGCACTTCCTGTGGTTGCAACGGCCAATGCAGCGACGGCTCTGGAGGAACGCATCACGGACCGCCACATTTCCCCCCGGCATTCAGCGGTGCCTATCTACCAAATCAACTCGCTTTCCAGCAGAACTTTAACCCAAACTTTTTCCCGCCAGGTAACGTGCTACCGCCCACCCCTACGAACAATGTGATGAACTCGCCCATGCAGCAGAGTGGTACCCCGGCTAGTCCGCGATACCCGAACCCTATGCCTCCATCGCCATTCCAGAACATGATGCCTGGTGAGATGCCACCGTACGGGGGTGGTAACGGAGCGTTCCATAACTTGGTCCCCCCTGCTATGTATCTAGGAGCTATGGGTCTAGCCACTGCGGGGCAGAGGACTAACCATGTGCCTTCTAGCCATCAGATGACGCAGAATAAGAAGGTGTCGTCTATAACGTGTTATAACTGTGGTGCAAGAGGACATAGGCAGATAGATTGTCAGGAGCCCACCATGGAATCTATAACTCATAATAGTAAGTAGAGGTTTTTACAGTGTGACCATGGTATCTTAAATAGTGTTCCCTCGTCGTAATGTAAATTCTGATTGTAGCAATGAGTGAATGAAATGGTATGATCAATATGATTAAAGCACACAACATATATATACGCATATGACGTTGTTTTGCCTTTACTTGGAGCCATAGTATGCCATATTTTTCAGGTGCGTTATTTTAAAGCAGATGTTTAGTTTACTGAAGGTACACCATTTTAAAAGCACATAAGCAATGGTGTGGCTGCATGTTGGGATATAGGGAGTCTTCTCTTATTTTATATCTTTGAGAATAACTGAAAAGATTTAGTTTCTGTGCCTCAAATACAACTATATGGGACGAGGGTATTGTTTCAGTACCATTTCATGTGTCTTAAACTCTGCACAAATGTGACGTAATCAAGCAAAATGAGTCACATGTCGGCAGTTTTGAATTTTGATATAATGTCCATCATTCAAAGACAGGGGAAAAATGCTACAGTATGGTCCAAACCCCAATTAAATCGAACTTCTAGTTTTAAAGTTACAAACAGTTTACCAACTGAGAAAACAAGGTAAAACATAAGAATATGTCACTTCTTTTTACCTATAACTTAAAATCAATATTCCCGACATACAACTCATTCCACTTGATCGCGTCACAAAGAAGAATTATTTTAGTGCTTCCAGAATTGCTATTTTCAATTTATCCTCAAGAACACTGCATCTTAGTCTGTTTACTTGGAGTCTGCTTTGTCATGCTAAGGTCTACCTAACACTTTCCACGCGGCTATTAGTTTTACCGTACACAAAATAGATTTTTCAGAAACCTTTCCTAATTTTCAAGGTCTACCTCGACGATTACTGAACCAATACTAGGGATGTTTGTACTTATTTCAATGCATTTCTCATGGTGATTCCAAATATGGTAATGAAATTCAATAATTTTGACATTTTTGAAACATTTTGTCAAAATTTGGAATGTCGTCTGCAGCCGCCCGCCGCATGGAAAGCGTTAACCAAACATATCATGCATGACTGCAGTCTGCTGCCTTAGTTAAGTGATAGGTACCGAGTTCAAATTGGGTAATGGGTATGGTTAAGGAGAGCGTGACGATTGTAGGTATAATCAAAACAAAAATTTGTCAATCACAGCGTCATGATCCGAGCGCTCACGATCATTACAAAGGTTGAGTGTGTCCTTGCATGAGGTGCATTCCAAAACAGCCTTAACGCGGCATGGGGTCTTGTTGATTAGGGCCACGATTGGTCAATTACTTATTTGTTTACCGAATTAACTGCGCCCATGCCATTGCGAATGACGCAGTTCTGCACGATATGCACCAGTCGCATGGAACGCTGGGGAATCGTATACGCTATGATCGACAAATTTTTGTTTTGATTATAGGAATGTGGGACTGAGATATTTGAAGACGCTTATCCTAATATCTTATCATTGACGTTATTTGTCTCTTCATCTTCACAGGTCAGTACCGTCTCAACTTCAAGCCTCTTCCAGAGCAGAATGACAACAACGACAGCTAGTGGTTGCTAGCACTGACTTGTGTGCCCTGTATAGCATAGCTAAGCTTGTGTCACACAGGCCAGTATATAAACTATAGTAGTAGGTATATATATATAAGCAATGAAAGATGATGATGATGATGTCCCTTAATTGTACAAGGTAACTGACAGTGCACAGTAAATATCCAAATCGTTGAGAGGATTGTTTATACTTTGTTCGGTAGCAAATTTAATTTAAGCAACTGCAACGCAGACTGATGTCTACAAGTCAAATGGATTGGACAGCGAGAACATAGGTGTAGGCAGACATCGAGACGGGTTTCACGTCACAGTTATCTTGGTTTGACCAAGGTGCTCAAGCAGTGTGTGTGATATGGGAAGGAAGGACAACGAATGATGTGTGGAGAAAACAGGAGTCGGATTCAATTAGTTAGTTTCGTAAGGTTTTTTTTACCCGCTCTAAATCTCAAAATGCCCCTGGTTGTGTCAACGGGAGCAACTTTTGCATTGAAAATTGCCCATGTTCATTCCTTTACACTCATCTTCAGGATGACATATTTCTGTGATTTTACCCTTTAATAGCCCCTGGTATGTGACAAATTAGCCCTGGTCCTGAAGGAAAATCCATGTACCAGGAGCTAATGTGTGTAAAAAGTATTTATCAATATACCTATAGTCTGCGTCATAATGTTATGGACATCATTAAAAAAAATTAATAGTGGTTTGTACTTTATTTCCTGTTAGGGTGATGTTACCTTCCCGTGAGGGATTGATATTTGTTGGCACCTTAGAATGATGAAGGAAATACATTCAATAGCCCACTATGGGAACATGTACTGGACTACATGTCAATGTCTATTATGCACCAAGACGTGCTGTGTCACCATCATGATCATTTGCACACAAGTCATGGGTGTGGAAATGCTTTCCACATCTATTCACACGATATGACTATCACATAGCAACAGAAATTGATTCCTGTGGATATATAACTAGGCAGTCATAGACAATCACAACCAATACAGGCATGAGCATTTTCAGGCTGTGGCCTGAATTCAGGCTATTTTGTTTTCCAAATTTCCACACTTTCTTTTATTTTCAGCCTGTTTTTGGCCTTTTTAGGCCAATTTCACACACTTTTTCAGACTGTTCAGGTTTTTTCATTCTCTTGCTTGCAATAGCTGTCAGTTACAATAAATCCTGTAGCAAAAAAAATGGATTCCTGTTGCTATGATGGCAATCACTGGATTGGTTCAAATGATTATTATGGTGACTTTGTAAATAGACAAATTAGCTTAACAGGCATTGTAAGTGTCATTTAAAAGATATATGTGAGCTTCATGGACAAGAGCTTTTGAATACGTGCCATACATAACTCAATCATATGTTTGAAAGGCAAGACCAACAATGATATTATTTGTTGTTTTCCATGTAATTCCCAATTTAATCACATGAATCCAATGCATCTTTGAAGTTCATTTAAATAGTTACATTTGCTGTGACATGCCTATTAAACTATACCACATTTATACCTGAAGTTTTAAAGAATAAACTTTGACCATATATTCTCATCAAGTATTCAGAACAGGCAGGCAACCTTATAAAAGTAGATGTACTTTTGCCACATTTAGTTACCATATTACTGAAGTAAGGATGAGATCAACCATACCTATCAGTATTAGTTTCAATTTTACACGTATCTATTATGTACAGCTGCATAGCTTATGCTAGGGATTGAATCTATAAATATTTTCTGTTTCTGAAATATTTCTCACTTACGGCTGCTACTACTACTAATAAACTTATCCAGTTTTTGTCTACTATATCCTTAAGTTACCATTATTAGCCCTAGTGTATATTTATTGGGCATCAAGTACTGCATTTCAAAGGTCATTTATGAACAAAATTGCAAACAGAATTTTGACCATAGAGGGAGCGTTCTGTATTTATCACTGATATCCATCAGGTGTGTTCCAAACATATGGTTCTCAAAAGAGATCTATTGATTTTACGTAAGGTTACTTGATGAAGGTGTAATACAATCACATGCGAGTCACCTGTGAGAAATATTTCTCACTTACGGCTGCTACTACTACTAATAAACTTATCCAGTTTTTGTCTACTATATCCTTAAGTTACCATTATTAGCCCTAGTGTATATTTATTGGGCATCAAGTACTGCATTTCAAAGGTCATTTATGAACAAAATTGCAAACAGAATTTTGACCATAGAGGGAGCGTTCTGTATTTATCACTGATATCCATCAGGTGTGTTCCAAACATATGGTTCTCAAAAGAGATCTATTGATTTTACGTAAGGTTACTTGATGAAGGTGTAATACAATCACATGCGAGTCACCTGTGAACACAAATGGTAACTCATTGAGAAATCTGATGTTCCTGCAACATTGTAGCATTTGCACCCAACGATTGAAGAATGTCAGCCCTGATGCAGAAATGCTGTGACTATCAGAATGTAACAACAATCGACTCAGTTGCGTTTTAAATCATCCGCCATTTTATTTGTTTATTATTTACATGTCGTATTTGAAGCAACTCTTCCACAGACGCAAAGCAATCGCTTTACACGGTTTAATGGTAACGCGGTTACTGGTAACACGATTAATCGACGATATGGAATATATCGTGTGGTTTGACTTTCTTGTTTACATGATATGGATCAGATTTCATGCGTGTTAACCAATGAAATTGTAGTATTTACACCTACTAAACGATAAGTGGACATTATCCCCTCTTAATTTGAGGTTACACAGTATATTATTCAGTTAGAGTGACTATACTTTGGGATTTTATTTGTTTTCCTCCATATTTAGATCAGATACAAGCTCTATATTATATTCCTTTCACATTGCAGCTTTAATTGGATGAAATATATTGACGAAACAATCAACAAACTGGCAGTATTGTATGTCTTTCGTGTGCTCTATATCGGGTTGTAAAAATCTATATTATGCATTGTTATGTATCGAATACCTTATTGGACTGATTTTAACCTGGCAATAGTTGTTACTATTGCCCAGCTCAAAACAATTGTGTTATGTAAAACAAATATGGACTGCTCTTTAATACTTTAATAGGGAAATAGTTTAAAACTATTACCCCTCAAAACCTTTGAATATTTTACTTTGGCCTTCAACCTTTGTGAAACAATAGATGTATGATCTCAATATCACCTCTTGAAAATAAGGAGCACTCAATATTTTGTTACGGTAACTAAATGTACACCCACTTCCTTGCATGGTGTATAGATGAGGTGACCTATGATGTCATGTATTTACAAATGGGACACCCTCTGTTGTTTCCCTCCAGGCAGAATATACAGTAAAGTTAATGAAGACAACATGAAATTTCTTTCTAATGAATTGTAAAACTCATTTAGTTTTAGTTTTTTTTGTGAAATGCGATAGCTTATAGCATTCCTAAGCAAGTTTAAAGACAGTTTTGATAACAATTTGCTGTGACACCACAATCTAGTTAGAAACCTGATCTGGCCTATGTAAACTATAGGAACTCTTGCCCGGTGTGTTTTGTCTCAAACCAACAGAGGGCGTCCTAAATGTCAACAAATGTCACCTCATCCATATTCACCAAATCTGATGAGCAGTTGGGGGGGGGGGGGGGGGGGGGGGGGGGGGGGGGGGGTGATTTCAACTTATCAGCATACATGATGGATTGGATCACTGTCCTGCTCTAAGATTTGACAAGTATGCACTTTGTATTCATAAGAGTTTAATACACAAATGGTATCATACACTATTCTTATATAGTCAAATATATTTATTTAGCATTATAATAAATGATTTCTGTAGCTGACTGACTAAATAAAATGGGAATGCTTCCATCGATGCCAATTGTGCAATTGTGAATAGCGATACTAGGATGGACCAATACCAAAAAGTGCCCATTATTACAGAGCTATGACATGATTACAGTGTTGCCAACTAAAATGTCTCCCAATTGCGGTGCAAGTGCTATCTAGGCTTAATTAGAAAATGTCATCGAAATAATGAATGGAAAAAAGTCCTTTGAACGCTTTCCACGGTAGAACATTATGTGCAGATCTTTTTCTTTCTGATCTTTAAATGATATTGATTTTGTTAAGAACTGAAAAGGACCTCTTAAACAACAATTTTCCCTTCCCCACACCCATCAATCAATTTTGGGTCACCTTGAATAACTTCCGAAGACATCAACATTTCTCAACATTGCACGGGGGAGAGGGGGTGTTAGTTTCTGTTGTTAATTAGCGGTTCAAGACTTTTTTCAGGATTGTAGGCTGTTTTGTGTGACAAAATAATCATAGAAAATACATTACAACATTGGCAGCTCTGCTTTTGGCATGCTGTGGCACCTGTTTTTGAGCAAAGGTCAAAAGAAGCCCAATTCAGCTGCTTAGCTACTAGGTTGGCAACACTGATCGTGAATTGTGGTAACCATTGTAGCATAGAGATCAAATGTTTGAGAAATATGAAACTGCTCTGTATCAAAGATGAGTCTAATTTTTGCCAAGGGTTTTGGGTTTCAAGCTGTACAAACAATATCACTTCAATTTGGTTGCAAGTTCAAACTAATATTTTTTACAGTGATACAGTGTTTGTGATATATATATCATGATTAAGTGTGATTTGATTTTTTAACTCAAATGAAGTTATCCTTGGTTTGTCATACATATTATTTATCATTATGGTCATGATTTAGAGAACCACTCCCGCAAGTACTTAGTTCCTCAGTCTCTTGACAGACAAATAATAGTCCATGTATTACAAAATGAAGTCATATTGAGAATTGTCCAATTTTGTTACAATATTGATGTGACTTGATTTTGCATAATTCTGTTATACCCTACACACCAACATCGGAAGTATGCATCGTTCTTAAAAAATCATGCACTATGAATACCTCTGTGAAGGGTATAACAGAATTACTCCCTTGATTTTGAATCAAATGCTTCCTTTGCATTATGTTAGTAAATTACCGTAAATACAAATGTGTAATGATAAGAATTTTACAATTTGGAAAGGAAAATTGTGTGTAACATGAATTTTCAAAATTGCATCATTTTTACTGTTATAGTCTGTAGACATTCGAAATTGGCTACATCTTCAAACACAGCAAGTTTCTGACAGACAGTTCATGGTGGTACCTACCTCGATATACAGTAGGTGACTATTTGTCACAATCAGTTCCTTGTGTAAACAGTTATGATTACAACAAACCCATCTTGTCTTGTGTTTCATGGTATACATGTTCTGTAATTAATTTTTCTGACCATAGATTGGCTTGTTCTGTATGATACTTAGTATCCACAGAATGGTGCCCATGTAGGGCAGCTCCAGAGGGGTACCTATGTAAGACACCCCAGGAGTGTACCCACATGGGACACGATGCAACAGCACAAATAAGAAATTCGCTGTGTCACTTGTACATTGATACCACCATCTAATATGATGTAAAAAAAAACCCCAGATAAATGTAGTTTACTTATCCACTCAATGTTAACAATTCATTTATATTTTTAATGACAAAAACAGTCACAAATCAATATATATATATTTGTAATTTTGATTTAGAAGTTAAAAACACTTTTAAAGATATTGTATATTTGACTTTTTTTTGTATAAAATGTACAAATGTCTATATTATTGTAAAGAAATACATGCACTTTTGTATGGATAGTTGAGGAGGATCTCTTGAATGTCAAAGACAGTCACTGATTGGACGAAGTGTGATTTGCTCTTTGTACGGTTCCGCCTTTTGCAGCGAGACATTGTTCAATGATGTAACACTTCCATTCAATCTGATTCCAGTTAGCAGACCTGCCAACTAGTACGATTTTCCCGTATTTAGTACGGAAATTGGATGAAAATACGACTATACGATTTGTTACCACAAAATTACGATTTTCCCTTTTTTCCTATGAAAAATAATAATAATAATAATGATAAAAACATAGCCAAATCTTTCCTTTAATAGTTTGAGTTGTTTTCATTCTCCAAAATATTTCCTTTTCATCTCAATATTGCACTATATGTATATTATTAACCTCTCAGTAATTAACAAAACCCGTTCAAAAACTCATCCCTGCAGGGTTCCCTATGTGAACAATTGCATTGCAATCTATGAGCCTACATGAACTATACCCTTGGAGATGATATTGATTGTCAAAATGAATGCTAGCCTCAAAGGCTGCCGAAATACATGTAGTATTACACCTTACACGTGGCGGCCAGTCCAAATTATATTTACTATTCGAATTTGAATTTGATCACAGAGTAACAATGTGAAAGTCAAAGGTCATTTGACTGAGGCCAAGTTGCATATATATGCAAAAGGTGAAAAGGTCATACAGTACAATTCCATTTCCAATGTATGATGGAGGATAATAATTATTTTGCGTGAATATTTATTAGTGGCATTTTGACTAAGGTTCCCTTGTTTGACAAAGCTTAGAAAATGTACAGGTCTACAATTGGATGAAATTAGGTTTCAATTGCACATTTGTAATTATGTTAATGAGCTAATTTGCATATTTTGCTATATTAATAGTTTTAGCTCTAACTCTTGTATACAATGACAGATAAACTTCCAAGTAAGCTAGGATGGTTAAACATGGTCAGCTCTAACGCTGGTCCAAATTAGCTCTCATTTTCATTTGTGTAAATATGATTATTAGCTAATTTGCATATTTTGGCTCAATACTTGAATTGGCTGTAACTCCTTAATGAAAGGGCTATCTCAATTAAATATAACTCTTCAATGAATAGATTGACTAAACCTCTACAAAACTAGGATGGTTATACATGACTAGATCTATCATTGATCAATGTTAGGGCTGATTGGTATGGTTGTAATTATGCTAATAAGCTCATTTGCATATTATAATCAATTCTTTGATTTGGCTCTGAATCTTGAAAACGTAGAGTGATAAACTTCCAAGTAGGCTAGTATGGTAGGACATGATCAGCTCCACCAATGGTCCAAGCTAGATCTCATTTTCATTTGTTTTAATATGATAATTAGCTCATTTGCATATTTAAAATTCGTAACTTAGTATCAGAGGTATGTAAATGTCAAGGAAAAAAGTGTACGGTGTTATTTTGACAAAATACAGTTTTGTATGGGAAAATACAGCTTTTGGAATTTAAAATACAGTTTTGTGAGTTTAGAAGTTGGCAGGTCTGAGTTAGAGGCTCTCCTCGCAAATGGTGGATCCGTGCAAAGAGCAAAAAGTCATTGTTAAATAGCAATTTTATACCACATACGGTCTTCTCTTGTCTTTTGATAACTTCTCATGATCCAGATAGACTCATTTCCCCAGTTCATACTTGCGTCGTTGGGCATCCATCGACAACATCTGTTGAAAATGATGGACATTGCTTTAACTCGCGTACCGATATCTGTCGACATAGCGCAATGGCCCATCAACAGGAGTATGAATAGGCCTTTTGGATTGGATTGTCATGTATGATTTCCTGAAATGGAGCTGGGATTTG
Organism: Ophiura sarsii; assembly: GCA_035610835.1. NCBI lineage: Eukaryota > Metazoa > Echinodermata > Ophiuroidea > Amphilepidida > Ophiuridae > Ophiura > Ophiura sarsii. The sequence goes on from CM069458.1 coordinate 25,655,125, forward strand.
CGTTACAATAGAGGTTACTTGATCAATAAGAAGGCTGTAGGAATCATGATACACAAAACTCACAACTTGTTTATTTAAAACAGGGATTGATGGTAGTTTATAGCAGGGTGCGATTTGTCAGGATTTATTTTGCTCACCTCTACTGTACAAAAGTAATTGGGAAAAGACTGATTTCAGGATTTTTTTCAGTCGTGTAATCACACCCCTGTTATTGTCCAACATGCTGATATTGTGTGTGGAGCATCTAATGAAAAATGCAAATGAAAACAATTGGGATATGATATGCGACCTGCCATGATAGTGTAAGGTAGGGATGTTTATATTTGACAGCATATAATATTTGAAGATTACATTTGTGCACTTATTGAGGAAATCAGAATACAGATTGAGATCTGTTCATTTTATTGAAAGCTACCAGTATGTTACTTGTTATCTTATTAATTATAGTTAACATTTATCACAACTATATTGGCGACTACTGTAAAAGCCAATATTTTTGGGTAAAGATATTTCCGCGGATTTTGATATCGTAGACATTTCCCAAATTGTTTTTTTTTGCTGGCGACCTTCTGGATGCACTGCATGAATGTTGAAAACAATATTTGTGTGTGTTATAATTTTTGCGGAAACATATTTTGCACTAAAAGCGCAAAAATAAAACAGCCACGAAAATCTCAGCTTTTACAGTATCTCAAATCTTTATTGGAAGGGTTCTTTTGTTTCCTTTAAACCCCTGGGCACTACCTGTCTATCTAACAGCGCTTCTGATTGGTTAATTACATGATATACTCATTTGAATAACTAATTACGATACAGCTTTTTAAACTATTTCACCCCGATCTTTATCAGGGATATAATTATTTTAACAATGTCTCTGATTGGTACAATAAATGATGTATCCATCTTTCTGACCAATCGGCCGGTAGTTCTCAGAGGGTTAAATCCAGGGTGGAAAGTATCACAAATTATACTACATTTACAAGTAACGTTTCATGTACAACTGAGCTCTTTGTCTGACAATTTGACATCCGATCTATTCACTAGCTCTTTTTGTTCGCCGAAACGCGTTTCTTTTGGTGACACAGGTCACATATATACATTTGGTCTTCTATTGCCATGTAATTGATCGTATTAATGTCAAGCTATACCCTTAAAACCCACATAACTCTTATGAAAATCAACCACTGGTATTCAATTGCTTGCCCATGTTGCTTATTTAGTGATTAATTTGACAGAATAAGCTCTAAGCTATAAGGTAGTATAAGATTTATTTTGTTTTGTGATGTCCCGGGTTTCCTAAACAAGACACAAAACGTTTTGCTTGTCATGCAAGCATCACTTACATTTGATATAAAACCTTCAGTAGACAGTGAACCCTTGAAACTGTGTAGGGGTAATCTACTTGTCTTAAAACTTTAAGACCTTGATTTATGCTTGTTTTTCTAACTATATATATTTGAAAATTGACATAATGGCATTTTCTACAAGGCATTTGAGGCCAGAATCTGACAATTATTTGTGGCGAGTGGTGGCTTTTTTATACTCTACTTACTTTGTAACCAACCTTTATCTATTTCAACTAACATTAATCTATTGTATGCAGTGTTCTCTAAATTACACATTCGGGTAATGTTATTGGATTTTACGTACCGGAAACATTCATTAACCACTATATATTTATATTTATTTTGTGAACAATGACATGGTCTTGACGACATTCGATACAATTGAGTTGTTTTTTCTTGTAAATCCAGTTTGCAATAACTATACACACACATTTTTATAATAAGACTAACAAGTTTTAGGTTTACAAGCTACAGTGAAATGGTTTGCAGAGGTCAAATGTTCAGTGTGGTACTCCCATAGAAATGAGATAGACAAACCTAGGGTGTGCCAACATGCATACGGCTACCTTTGTTGAGACCATGTACAATGAATTTGTGTTATATACGGACATATCATTGATGTTCTATCAAAGCATTGTATGTTTTCCTGGCCCTTCAGCTTGTATAAAGTATAACTGCCCAACGGTTATGCATAGAAAGTGTTGATTTATACATGTTCAGGGACAAGAGCATTTTACAAGGTCTTTTGGCCCTTGAACATGTTTAGAGAAGACTGCCCAAAGGTTATACATAGGAAGTATACTTTATACATGCTGAAGGGCCAGGTACAAGGTTTTGACAGAACCGCGACAATATCACAATTGTTTACATCCTATTTGATTGTGCTGCGTACCAATGGTTATCACATCATATTTTCCAGAAGTGTTTTAGTTATTTGACCTGCCATATATGTTCATGGTATGAATTAGCTGCAATTTTTGTCTCAGATCCAAAAAATTGGCTTGAGTCTCCTCACTCACAATAGCAGTGAAATTTACACGTCGTCCCTTGGGTTGTTGATGTGATTAGATGGTCAAAATAAATCGCATAAAAAAGAGACCACATCCTCCCTGTGTGAATCCTTTGATTGACAAGCTATTGGTTGACTTTACTTGTTGTGAAAAGGCGCAATATTGTAAAAGTGGAAATTTTCGCTCTAAGATCAGCAAGCGCAAAAATAAAAATGCGCGAATATATTCATTTTGTATGTAGGTCTATGTAAAGAAGCTCAAAATCGCAAAAATAAAAACAAGCAAACTTGTTCAAAATGTGCGATGCGTGAAAATTTCCACTTTTACAGTATTTAATTTGAATATTTTCTGTGCAATGTACATGTTCATGATGTACCCAGGGACAAAAATGATAAGGTACAGCTACTTCAGAACCGTATCCACTTCCACTAGCTAATCTAGCTGATGATAAACTTCAATCCTTTAAATAGTGCCTTTACTATAATGCTAGCCACCTATATATTTGTTTTTCCTTTTTCAGTTAAAGCTCTTTTTTCCTCTCTCTTGCTTTCTTAATAGACTTAAAATTAGTATATAGTAAAAAAAACGCCCGACCAACAGGTAGAGGTCCGTTTGCCTGTAGAACAGATGGTCTGTTTTTTTGTCGCCTTATCAAGAGGATGTTAAAATTGTTGTGAAGAGCTTTATTGCCTTTATGTAGCATTCTATATGTGTGCTTGGATGATGACATCATTTTTTCATGACTGTACGTAACAGAATTTTACAAATTGAAAAACCAGTTGTGACATCATTTGTATCCAAGTTCATATTTTACAGAAGTATTAGTGTAGAATAGAGACACTTGGTTTAAACCTATCATTGAAATACAAGGTGTTGTGAATTGTAATATGTGAATATATTGACAAATGTTTCTTCCTGGCGTGATGCAAGTGGACCATATTTACATTCAGTTTAGTATTATACAGGGTGTCCTATAATTATTTATACCTTATATATAATTTGTTTCACATTGCTATTGGTCATATTTGCAAGCACTGTATAGCTCATTCTGGGACACCCTGTATAAACATCAAGAGTAATGTGACTTTGGTACAAATCCATCTGCTGCTGTAAATATGACACAGGCACTTGACTGGCAAGACTGTCACGCTAAAATAGATGTAGCACACAACTTCCATATACATTTGTCTTTGATTTAGCCTTAGAAAAAGCCACACCCTACACAGGAATTCTAAGCAATAGACGTTATTCTTAATTGGCGAAGAGGGTTTAAGTGAACTGAAAACAAGGCTTGAGGTTTAGCCAAGACGAGAGTGCTGTAGTTTTTTCAATGGGGTGAACCTTGCACTAATCATAAAAAATTCTTCAAACTTCTGAGCTATTCAATATTTGACCTTACTACAATCGTGAATTAACTTGAACGTATATACTATTTATTTCCCACTAGTTTGAAATGAAATGTTTTTTGGTAACTAACATTATCTAGGAAAATTTAGAAGGTCACAGTTAAAGGACAAAGTTGTAATGTTTATCGGAGCCAGTTGGATTGCACTCCCTCTTTTGACGTACATACGCCAATTAAGAATAACATCTAAAGTTTGCATTAAAAAACCCCTCAAAAATATGAAGAAATACACACTCATGTGATACCCATGTGAAACCATTGGGAGGTTTTTTCTACGGAAACAAGTACATTTTGATTGGCCTTATCCAAGTGACTATACGCAGCATGTTCTGGTTATTATTATAGTGGGAGGAACACATTTCTTGACCCACACCTTGAAGAAAAGTACTAGTGCATTGTATTGTATATGTATGTATAGAAATCTCCCCCTGAGATTATCTCAGGGGTATTTTAAATGACCTGATATTGGACTACTGATCAACCATATTGTGTTGGCTTATTTGTGTGTATATAAGTTATGACGTCAATGCAGTACTCTACCAGTGGGAGATTTGCAGAGTAGCAGTCATAGCAATAGTTACTGCTGCAACCATTCGGACATAGCTCGACCAAACTCACACTTTGGTCGACTGTTGCGCTTTTATAGTGGACAATCGCTCGATGCCACAATACCTCTTGTGGGAATCAGACTAAATCTTGTCCAGGTTCATGTATGTTTTCAGACCCTTCAGCATGTATAGAGTAAAACTTCCCACTTGTTATACAAAGGAAGTGTTGCTTTAGACATATCAAGTGTGCAAGGGCACTTACAAAGTTTTGACATGTATTATTGCCCCTTGAACATGTTTAAAGCAGACTGCCCAGTCATACATAGAAAATATCACTTTATACATGCTGAAGGGCCAGATGGAGATACAAGGTTTTGACAGAACAGCGATGATATTTTGAATTATATCAAAATGATTATGACAGTGTCTATAGCTTTTGAATTCATGTTTATTTTGTCTCACTGACCATGAACGAGATATGATTGTTGATTATTTAGTAGCATGTACTGGAAACTTGTGGCATTGTCCGATAAGCATTACGATACTAGGCCTACCGTGTATTGGCAGTATATGCTCTTTTGGAACCAATATTAAATGGGTCAAATGAAATGAAAATTTTGTTTATATGACATGAAATTCTATCAATTTAATATTAACAAATAAGTTCATTATAGATGACACACACACAAAATCTTGTTCTATGGGCAAACAGACCTCAAGTAGTATCTATCGGTCAGGCATTTTTATTTCATTTTTCCCCCCAAAGGTTTCGGGACATTTTGATGAATTTTCAGCAATTTTCAAAATAAGTGGTATACCACCCACAGATCACTAGTGGAATATATCGCTCAACTGAAGGCATCTGAGGTAGGAATATTGAATCATGTGACAGCAAAAGTGTGAGGATATTACGAGGATCTCAATGTGCTATCAATTGTTATAAAGACCTTTTGAACCATACCATTGTATTTATAAAATTACGGACATGTTTTAATACTACTTGCCCTGTGTTTACATACAGTTTAATTGTTAATTATGATACCTTTTATAAACAGTGAGTTTGTAAGATTTTGAGATTGTATTTTAAAAAGATGAAAAACTGATACAAATACCATGTGAATTCATTTGATTTAAGAATTAAGTAAAAATGAGATCAGTGATTTCAAAAAAGTTATACACAAACAAATAAGGTTTTGTAATAATAAGTTATTGCCATGGCTACTAAGTTTCCTTGGTTTCCAAGAGTTTTGATATTTGTTTATATTTATGCAGTGTGATAAGCTTTGGACTTCTTTTTTGTTGTTGTGTGGGAACGGGTTATCAGAAAAATGATAGTGAACATGTTCATCAGTATAACTCACAAACCTTCCCCATTTTCTTTTTGCCCAGTAAAATCAAGAGATATGCACACCTAGCACTAGGCATGACTGGACATCTCAACCGGTAAAAAGATGTGTTTTTGTCAGAAATTGATCGTACATGTATTATTCTTACTGAGAAATAAGATAATCTACATAGCCACTTGAAATATAAACAGCCATGCCTTCAGCTTTTGACCAAAAAACCTCAGGCAAGCTCCAACCTGAATGATATGCATGATAAGATGTTGTCCTGTGTATTATTGAATTATATCATATATGCTGATTTTACATTTTTATAATTTTTGTTGTTGTTACAATCATTTTATAGGACACAACTAAGGTTTCGTAACTTAACAGTTCATTCATGAAAATGAGAGTTTACTGTAGTTTGATAAGCTTCAAATTGTCAACCCTTCTTAGATGAAGAATTAATACAAAAGAGAAAGGACGAACAAAAGACTCGCATAACGCAACAGGGCACATTGATATGTGTGATGCGTTCGTAAGGCCAAAGTCATGCACGTACACTTGGATTACTTTTGTGCGCGGAGAGATAAAAAACCCACTTTTTCGCCAATTTAGAACTGATTGTACATACTAAAGTACCCGCAGGTTAGTTGTTGTGTTTAAATGTTGACAATCGCTTATAATTATGATGAAAAAAGTGCTACATAGTTTGATCAGTTCCAAATTGGAGAAGCCTTCTTACAGCAGCGAATGAATACAAAAGGACGCAGGCGCATATGAAGGCAACAAGCACACTGTGCATCATATGGGTGACGCGTGCGTGGGGCCAAAACTCTGTGGGTGTGGCATAATTGCGCGTGTACGGTTGGATTACTTTTTTTGTGCCGAGAGATAAAAAACTGAATATTTCTCACCGATTTGGAACTGATTAAACTATAGAATATGAATCCTTTAGCGTGCATGGTGTAATAATCTTGCACTTACTCTTGGACTATTTTACACGCAGAGCGATAAAAAGCAAATAGTTCTCGCCAATTTGGAACTGATTAAACTATAGTGCCATAATGTCTGATGCATCTCATTATGATATAAACAGCTCTGGGGACGAATGCACTTTCACCACTAGCTTACGGACTAATTAACTATATCCTTGAACTCAGAGGATGATGAACTACTAATCTTGAAAAAGTTGATTCGTTGTCTATTGAATCAAGTCGATTCGTTGTCTATAGAATGTGAATCCTTTAGCGTGCGTGGTGTAATAATCTTGCATGTATGCTTGGACTACTTTTACGTGCAGAGCGATAAAAAGCAAATATTTCTCGCCAATTTGGAACTGTTTAAACTATAGTTTCATAATGGCTGATGCATCTCATTATGATATAAACAGCTCTGGGGGATGAATGCACTTTCACCACTAGCTTACGGACTAATTAACTATAACCTAGAACTCAGAGGATGATGAACTTCTAATCTTGAAAAAGTTGATTCGTTGTCTATTGTTAAATGTACATGGTGATTTCATAGCTGGGATAAAGTCTAATGTAAGTCCCATTCACATATCATGAAGAATCGATAGAATAAAGTTTCCTGAGACGAACATTATTCACTTCATTCCATCAAAACCTTAATGCATGCTTGAGACTTTAAGTACACTGTTATTATCCCATGTTTGTCGGTTAAAACATATTGAAGTTAACTCAAATTTACTACACTGTAAGGGTAATGAAAGTCAATTACGAGTTTCGACTTTCAGGCGCCTAATAAGGGTGCAAAGTTTATTGATATATATGTGACTTTTGAAGAAATACTTGCGAACATGTGATAAAAAGAGATAGTTTATATTTCTTGTTATTTTGCAAGCTATTTTGCTCTATGTCAAAATAAGCTTGGTCGACGTGATGTGTCACATACAGTTGGGTGTAATGATAGTTTCCCTGTTAGTAATGGGTACCTTTTGTAACACACAGTTCTAGGAGTGCTAAGTTGTATAGTGCACTTACCAGGATTTTATTCCTTGAGTTGAGAATCAAAAGGGTGGTTTTTTTACAACAAGGGGACATATGTTACCAAGTACCGATGTGTATTACAGATTATTAATTAATGTGTGCTTTTTGGTGAATGATTTTAAGACATGCAGTATTGATATTTGTTGAGAGGGTCTAAATACCACAGGGAAATAGATATGAAAACCGTGTTTTTTCTGGCCCTTCAACATGTATAAAGTAAAACTGCCCAATGGTTGTGCATAGGAAGTGTTATTTTATACATATTCAGGGGCAAGAGCACTTTCGAGGTTTAACTATATGTGTGTTTAGCCCTTGAACATGTTTAGAGCAGACTGCCCAAAGGTAATACATAGGAAGTATTACTTTATACATGCTGAAGGGCCAGATGGAGATACAAGGTTTTGACAGAACAACAACAATATGAATTGACCAGTATCATCGCTGTGAGGTCAAATATGGCCCTTCTTATTATGTTGTTAAATGTGATTTGTTGTTAACATTGTAAGTAGATTTGACATTTTGCTACAATTGGAGGACAACATTTTGGGTTACAAGCTTAAAAATGCCACTTTGTGATTTGACTATTTTAGTGTGTATTCACTCACTTCATTGATTGAGGCATCTGTAACAGCTTATAGACTGATTTGGGGCGGTCTTGTTGCTAGCAATTTAGGCACACAAAAAATGTTAAGTTGCCCTCGGTGACCAACCCTAAAATCTCAAAAATTAGAGTCACTTTCAATTTTTAGGTCAAATATTACTATTTTCTGCTTGAAATAAACATGTCTGCTTGAATAATTACACTTCATATAGAAACATTTATAGTAAAATTGATACTTACCAATTTTGTCTTGACATGAACCATTAGCCACGGTATGGCAGTATTATTTGTCAGCAATTATAAAATAATTAAAACAATCTGACTGACCAACCCAACCTAAGAAATGTTGGCATTTGAGGGCAACACAACAATTTATTTGTATGGCTTTAACCCCCTGGGGGTCTACCTGTCTATCTTACAGTGGTTCTGATTGGTTTATTATAAGATGTACTCATATGAATAGCCAATTCAAATGCAGCTTGTAAAATGGTTCACTCCCATCTTTATCAAGGATACAATTATTCTAACAATGTCTCTCATTGGTGGAATGAATGATGTATCCATCTTTTTAACCAATCGGCCGGGAGTTCTCAGGGGGTTTAGCAACATCTTGTTCTATGCACATAATTTGGCAACATTTCCTATGTTGCAGGGTAACAAACAAGACATAGCTGTGTAATCCATGGTATATTTCGAGAGTTTAGTGCAACAAAGGGCTATCTGTATTTTGGTCATTTTGAGGAAAATGTGAATTAAAGGTTTGTACCCATCATTGTCACCTATTGGTTTTGACAAGTTAAAAGAAATGCTATTCAAACCTTATTGATTAGGAGAATGTACCATTTTCTCATAATTAGGTTCCTGATCTTGTGCGGATCATTTTGATACCAAAATTTCATTTTGGCCAAAAATGCAGATAGTCCTTTGTTGCACTAAACCCTAGATTTTTCCTCTGTTCTAATCTGCTTGGATTATCAAGTTGAAAGATGACCTTTATTTAATACCAAGTTGTCGCCAATTGTTATTTTTTCCTCCAATGAAGTAGCAGTGCAAATTATGCATCATATGATATTCCCTCCTGTACGTATGAATATACATTGATTGAAGAAAGAAAAAACAGACGATAAAAAATATTTCATTTTTGTATATGTAATATATATTTTAAGTTGTCCAAATGTACATAAAAGTCTGCATATTGTATTTCATTTTCATTATTACAATGATAATGTTGTCTTGTTTCCAAGATTGAAAAATTGAAAAAAAAATTAAAAAAAGATATTTTCAACGACAAAATAAAAATGCAAGTTCTTAACTTTGACTAAACCAAGCTGACGATATATTTGTAGTTTGAAGAGGAATAGTGGGATATAATAACAGTTGGTTGGTTTATTATTTGACTGTCTGTCCTTATTGGATTATTATACACATGTATTGTATGTACCTCTTTATGATTGAAATGTGAAAAAAGCTTGGAAAGTGATGAACAATATTGGACGTTTGTTTTTGTGGTCTTTTTTGTGTGTGTGTAAGGAGTTGTAATGAATTCAAAACCTCATGAATATGCGCGATATATGCATCTAATCAAATCCTGCCCTTTCAATCAAATCCTGCCCTTTCATCAGGGGAGTGCCACTGAGCTTGCCGATCGGGTCCACTTTTAAATTGAACTTAGTCAGCATAGAATTGGTGGCGCTGTTCTACCGATAAGGCGTAATTGTAGCAGACGACGCAACGCTGGCCACGCGTCTCTCAGACCAGACGACCCAATATGGCAACGGGAGTGCACCATTTTGAATTATTTTTAACAGTCATCGCCCGGTTAACGATAAAAATTCTTCTAATTATGATGAATTTGTCAAAATGATAAGTTTAATATTCGCGATTACGTGTTATTCACTACGAATTCAAAATGTAGGTTTCGTGTGGCCACCGTCGTCTGTGTAAATCTACAGCGCCCCCAAACCTATGCTGACTAACAATTCCGTTAAACCTGGTTAAACATTGTTAAACGTGTTAAACGCCGGTCACGGACGCATTCCGGACGATTACCATAATTTATTCAAATATGCAAAAGGGTCCGTTTTCGCTACGTACGTTAGTATAGGACTTTCCTATCCCAAAATTAATAGTATCCCTGCTTTCATGCTGCTTACAATCAAGCACAGGTCACTAACAGCATCCAATACCGCATAAACAGTAGTCGCCTCACGTACGAGAGTCATTCAATAAGTTCCACCTACTACCTCATAACTTTGCTATTATATAATAAGCCAGTCTTATGAAATATTCCACAATTGTAGCTTTGAATCTCAGCTACAAATTCATAGTAGATTGGTCTCAGCACTGGTTGTATTTTTCTGGTGATACTGTGAAAATATAATTCAGTGTGACGGATACGGAAGAAAATCAGCAAAATAAGTTTGCCATTTCTATGAGACAAAACGTACCTATAGGTCAAATATAACCTTTCTAAATTTCAAATGTCTCTTAAACAATAACAGTGATTTATTTGATATGACAACAAATATGCCATCTGATTCGCCAGAACCAGAGCAGGACAGCTTGACTCTCCCCTATAGGGAACTTTGAAAATGTCATATTGCAATAAAAACTGAGACATAGTCAATATACAGGACTAAAATGAAGGGATTCCAAATTTCTCCAAGAGTTAATTTTCTACTATTAACTATCTGACGGCCTATAATGAAGGTTGTGCATAAAGAAAATTCATAAAGTGACTATTATGCTAAAGATTGTTAAAACATACCAGGCATCACCGTGGTATGAATTGTAACAACAAATTTGACCAATTAGCAGTATTCCATTCCAGTAAAGAATTTTTTTTGAAAAATGTAATAATTTTGAGAGTGCTTTACTGTTTCCGTTGTCCAAAATCTCTCCAGCTTTGACCACATCAGAACAAAGTGTTACAGACATCATTTACTATTATATTTGTAGCCATGATTCAGAGCTGTAATCATGACAAATGTCATGATGCTGATATTCATATTAGCGATGTTAAGAGGGAGGAAGTAGAACTAATTATATTGAATGACCCTCGTATAATACGTGCCAAGGTGCAACATGTTGTAAATATTCAAGAATTTATGGTGTGGATTTAATTGCTGATATCACAGCTGTTCAGCAGAACAAGTTTCTATTATCCTTGATTTTGATTATATCTAGATTGATTAATGAATAATAAAGCAGGCAGGACATTTTTCAGGTTATGATCAGTTACAACTTATTTGTTTCCTAAATTGCTGGCTACATTTATGACCTTAGCCGTATCCTTCCTGGACCTTACAAAACATGACAGTGCTACAATCTTGTACCGCGCGGCGGCCCCATCAATCTTGTGCCACGCTCAGCATGTGGTTCAACTCAAGTTTTTTTAACCTCCCGGCGTAGCTCAGTCGGTAGAGCATCAGACTTGCACGCACGCGGCCCGGGTTCGATCCGCGGCGCATTCAGAGACTGATTTTCCCCTCAAATTTGACCCGTCATTGTTATGTGATGTGAAACCAGAGGACCCTACATTTGATACATGAAGCCACCGGTCATGTGAAGTAAATGATGTATGCTGCCACATAATGAGCGTTAAGTCAACCAAATGTGCATTAGGAGATATGGTCCAATAAACATGCCAGAAATCGATAGAAAAAAAGGAATTCTGAGGTTTTAATATGAATTTTGACGGGGAAAACATTGAGCAATTATGACATGCTGCATATCATTTTAAAGCTTTGTTCCTGAGCATTTGGAATCTGGACAAACCTGATAATAAAATTGTGTGATTTAATATATAGTAAGAAAATCCTGCCATTAGAACAATTGATATCACTTCAAGCCAGTGGTCCTCGTGACATTTCTTAAACTCTCATCTTTGGGTCTTTTTAAAGAGGTTGAATTCGAGTTAAATTGGATCGATATCTGTGATGTATATGCAACTAAAGGTCATATGAACTCTATCTCTTTTATAACTTACTATTTTTAATGGGGTTGAGCAGCTGTCCCATATTTTGGTTTTTCTACCTAAATAACGGCAGCCGACTGAGCAGCTGTAGGTTTAAAACCCTGACCATATTTAGGTTTTTTTTAACCTAAATAACGGCCGACTTGACCGGGTTAAGCTCAAACACTACAGCTGGTTGGACTTAAGTGTGTTATTCACACGAAACGGGACCCATGTCTAGGTTTTTCCAGCACAAATCATTCCCCATGTTTAGGGATTTCTGGCAAAAAAGCAGCACATTACAGTTTAACTAATACACTCGTCCAAAGAAGTTCCTTGCCACTTAGTAAAGTCCAAATATGTGACCGTCCACAACAAATCCAGTGTAAAATCACCATTTTTCAAAATGGATGTTTCAATTTAGTTAAAATCTACTTCAAATAAGCTTGAAAATGATATATGACATGTAGTTATTGTTTTGTAAATAAACACTTAAATAATCAAAAAAAAATCCTTTTGTTTTTTATTGAATTTTCTTGAGTTTATTAAGCCATATCTCTGAAAAGGCCTTGGCGACTTTACACTGGGTTTGTGGTGGATGGTCACATATTTCAAATTAATATTTAATAGAGAATATATATAACTGTATATCAAAATAAGCAGAAAGTAATCCTCTAACAGCTTAACATGGAATTTAGACATGATCACTCATGCATGGCAGATCCCATTCACTTGACAATGGCAAGGTCTGTGGAAGAAGATTGCAAAAAATTGGATAATCCCTCCATTTAAATGTTAATGTGAATGATTGAACACAATATGAACCTTACCATTGCTTAATGAATGTGCTCAGCCATGCATGAATGCGTACATCTTAATTTCATACAGACATGATAGAGAATTATTGTCTGCTTATTTTGACATGCAATTGTTTAATTTATATTAAATATTTATGTGAAATATATTTGAACTTCAATATTTGAACTTCAATGAGTGGCAAGGAACTTCTTTGGACGAGTGTATATGAGAGTACCTCCACGTGTAGACATTCACAGAAGCAAGAATAGACGGTATTGTTTTATTTTTATTGGCATCTCAGAAATGAAGATAAACATTTTTTTCTTTTTGCTATGATTTGTTAGTCCTTGGGAACATTTAGAGGGACATAAACACAACACCAAAAGTAAGTCCCCCCTAAACAATTCGTCATAACATCGCAATATAAAACATTTCACCAATAAAACTTAGTTAGAAATAATCCTATGACTGTTTCCTTAGTAGTGTTTGAAAATGAAAGATGTCCATGACTTCATGGCTGAATAAGCTTAAAAATAAGACAAAAACTGCCCTTCTCAAAAGTCACAACTCACTATGCTAATATCTGAGCCAAGAATGGGATTTACATGGCTGAATGATCATGAATTGATTACACATTACAGTAAATTTTGCTCAGCCACGGGTACTTTTCCATTAGTGAGAAGCAATTCATAAACTTTTGTGACTTTTGAGAAGGGCAGTTTTTGTCTTCCATTTGAGCTCATTCAGCCATGAAGTAATGGAAATCTTTCATTTTCAAACATCATTTAGGAAACAGTCATAGGATTATTTCTAACTAAGTTTTATTGGTAAAATGTTTTCTCTTACGATGTTATGACGAATTGTTTAGGGGGGGACTTACTTTTGGTGTTGTGTTTATTTAATACACATGTTCTATAGGGTGCACTACACTAAATGGGGTTTCCCCTACCCTTAAGGACGGTGTTTAAAACTAAAATCCTCAATTAAAAAGTAATACCATTGCGTACATGCCTATGATTTTTTATTAATTATGATAAATGGGACACCACCTACATGCACCCTGACTATAAACTGTGAATATCATCTAGGTAAATTTTGAGAGATCTTTTAAATTTGTGCTTTTTACTGGAAACATTGGCGATTATGGCGACATTTCCAAGCTCGTCAGAGAGGTAGTTAACTCCATGGGCATATTTTGGAAAATCGAGCTGGTCCACCTACCTATTTTTTTCACTTTTTGGTGGGGAAATGTGATTATCTTTAAGAAAAAATGACTCTACGGGGTCCAATTTCGCAATTTAGTGGTCTAAAACAGAGTTTTATATCAGTGTTTTTGTACATATCCCTATGGAGCTCTATTTAGTGGTGTGACCCATATAGGGAGCTTGGGGGGTGGGGGGGGGGGGGTCGTGAAATTAAGCTTCCACCACCTATGGTTAATAGAGTTTTGGTAAGTCTGCTTCTGAGTGTAATACCCCTGTATGATCAGCGTCATCAGCCAGCCTTAGTAGTGTTTCTTCTATGTGGAGATCATTCATACTGATGGCATATATCTAGAAAGAATGAAAGAAAACAAAGCTGTTGTAAGGTGATAAAAACACCACCATATTCTACGGGCAAACGGACCTCTCGAGTAGGGTCGGTCGATCTGTGAAATTGAGTCGATCGGCTGGTGCATTTTCAAAAAATGGCAAAAGAATTTCAAAAAAAATCTCAATTTTTCAATATGTAAGCACACAATTTCAAACAATTACAAGTAACATAAGAAAATATTCCCAAATTTAAAAAAATGGTTCGGTCAGGCTCGTAGAACGGGGGGCTTTTTATCGCCTAAAGCATTTAAAAAAAATGTTTGGCTAGTGTAACGGGCAAAAATAAGAGTCAGTTTATTGTAAAACCAATTTTATTGTTTAAAAAAGTTCCAGGCATAAAATGAAATATGAGGTTCATAAAAAGCCTGGTCAATATTTCCAAAATTTATTTAAAAGATTGGTTGGTATAAAATATTGCTGTTCATCAAAATGCAACTGGGTCAAAATTTAAATTTTAAAATGCAAATGACTGTTTTATTGGAACTACTGATCTATTTGATAATAAAAATATTAGGCTAGGTTTTGGATACAATTCCAAATTCCTTCATGTCCTTAACAGCAGCAAAACTGAAGAACGTGGGCATGAATGAACGCGCAGGGTCGCAATAGGCGCACTGTACATCATAATGTGACGTGTTCTACCAAAACCAGCCGGAATTGGGCAGAGCTCCAAACTGAGAAATAGCCCAAATCCTAATTAGGGGGTGATTCTGTGGGAATTTGAGTTTCTTGTAAATAATTTATCTTCAGAGTGTTTATAACATTATTGTGAAAGTTTTAGATTACAAAATCAAACCAACAACAAATAAAGATGCAATTTTAATTTTTTAATTTTTTTTTAAGGTACATTGTAAGTACATTGTAAGTATATCTTTAATATAAAAGACGATATCTCAGTTTGGAGTTTTCATAAAGACGAACTTGAAAATGATTTAACTTCGCTTTGGGAAGTCTGATTAAAAAAAGAGAAAGTACAATTGTAAAGCTGAAGATCTCTACTTTAAGGTTGGTGTCAACCCTGTTTGGCGCCAAATTTATCAAGCACTGTAACTTTTAAATTATAAATGTGATGTACATAAAAGTATACATTTTTTGTAATGAAATGAGTCAGAGAATCCATTTTTGGTATCAAATTTTACTAAAATTAGTGATTTTTACATTTTTTGCCCAAAAATCACCTTTTTGGCGTCAAAAATTTTCAGACAACCTAACAATATCAGTTTTTGATTAAAAATTCCAAAATTTCACCAAAATCATCTAAAGTCAATTATCTAGGAGTGAATTTTTTTTTTTGGCTTAAAATTTGTTTGTTTTGAAAATATTGACCAAAAAGTGCCAAAAAAATGTTTTTTATCTCAAAAATCTCATTTTTGGCACTTTTTGGTCAATATTTTCAAAACAAACAAATTTTAAGCCAAAAAAAAAATTTGCTCCTAGATAATTGACTTTAGATGATTTTGGTAAAATTTTGGAAATTTTAATCAAAAACTGATATTGTTAGGTTGTCTGACAATTTTTGGCGCCAAAAAGGTGATTTTTGGGCCAAAATGTAAAAATCACTCATTTTAGTAAAATTTGATACCAAAAATGGATTCTCTGACTCATTTCATTACAAAAAATGTATACTTTTATGTACATCACATTTATAATTTAAAAGTTACAGTGCTTGATAAATTTGGCCCAAACAGGGTTGACACCAACCTTAATAATCAATTACTAACTCAATTTTGATATCTTGCCCTATTGTGTCTGGTTTTTTGTAGAACACGTTGCATATGTCCTCACATGTTTTATGCATTCAATAATAAAAAAGGTAATGAAAAAGAAAAACAACCCTGATCTACAGCTGGATCTCTCAGATAGATAGTCAGTTGGTTGGTCAGGCTAACTTTTTTCTTCTTCTATAAATGACACAAAAATCTGTTAAAAAATCGGTAAAATATAAGCTTTTTTTGACAAATTGAAAAAAATGGGTTGGTCGGCCCATAGAACAGGGTTGTTGTTGGTTGTCTTCTCATTGACATTTAATCTGACCTATTCCTAACCAAGTCTTACAGCTACTGACCTCCACTCCGGATTCACGTAGTTCATCCGCCATATCAAACGGTTCATCTTTATCTGTCCACAGTCCATCCGTTAATATAAGTAGAACACAGCGTGATTGCCAACGTGTGTGACTGAAGACCGTCCTCCTAATTTGGTGCAATGCTTCCAACAGTAAACTTCTAGACCCTGAATGAGAATTGCATATTTAGATTACTAAGTGCTTTGAAAAGTCTAAAGCATAATGTGGTGATTTTCTCTAAAATGCAGCGGCGTTAGGTAAGTTTTTCATATGGGGGCGGCGCTCGCAAAATGAAAGTGAACCGACAAGAATTGTATTGCCGCAGAGAGGCAGAAACTTGGGAGCTTGTGACGTGGCAAACCGGCACGAAAAATTTAGCTCGATAAACCGATAGTGCCAATCTCAACCGACACAACTCGATTGTTGCCCCCCCCCCTCTGGCTATGCCACTGCTGAAATGTGGTAAATCCTGGGAATAAAGGTGAAATGGCGAAAGATCTTCCCATGGGTTTGAAACCACAAGGCCCTATCTACACATATGTATAAGGTTGCATTTTTTTAAATTGTAGAAAAATCTCATCTTAATCACAATGAAAATCTTCTTCCAATTATTTAAGACATTTTCAACATATTTTTATGATTTTCATCATAAAAAGCATTCTGTACAATCATGACTATTGTGTTCATGTGTGTATACTTACGCAGCGTTGGAAATACCCACATGACTTTCCACCCGGGGTAGAGCGACCCGGGGTAGACCGACCCGGGGTTGATCAACCCTAAGTCGACCAACCCTGGGTGGACTACAATAGCGCCCTCACGGAATAAACCATAATACTGTTTAAAAAACACCTTGGAAACTATATTCATTCTAAATTATATGTTAAAAAACTCAGGGGGTTGGTGGTCGGGGAGATAAAAACAAGGACAGATCATTCTAAAACAACCCCGGGACTGTCCAGCCCCGGGACTGTCCACCCAGGGACTGTTTCTAACCCTAAACCTAACCCTAACCCTAGTCCACCCAGGTTGGTCGACTTAGGGTTGGTCTACCTCGGGTCGCTCTACCCCGGGTGGAAAGTCATGTGGGTATTTCCATTGCTGCGTATACATACAGTTGCGATCGTAGCCGGAAACACTGTAAATGGCGTTAACAAGGTTCAAACCATAGAATCCTATTTACGAACCATTCAAACCATGATTTTGAAGTAATTAGGAATCGTATTGCTCTTTAAATTCTATTTTTATGTGTATAAATCTAATTTGACAAACAGATTGCATGTAGAGGAAAAAGAATCAAAGATAGAAGGCGTTCCATGACAAAGATCATATATGTGACCCGTCATATCAAAATGGACATGTTAGAGGCCCGGGTCAAATCTGAGTTATTGGTATAACTTGAAAGAGCACATTTTAAGCTTTGAAATGATACCATGTTGAAGGTAATCAGAATTTGTAAAAACAAGATATGATTTGAAGAAGCATGTTTTTTTCTATTATTTTCTTTATATTTCACCAAATATATTGGCCTCTATCTCAAAACTGCGTTTGCAGACAACATGTCCTTTTTGACGCGACTGGTCACATATGTGACGCGATCAAGAGGAATGAGTCGGATGTCGACCCTGGTCGAAAATGAGTTTTTGATAGAGTTTTAAAGATGACACCTAGAGCTTTCAGAAACTGAAAACCCCATGCCGATACAACGTTTTGTTCCAAAGTTATGTCAAATTGTATACATGAATTTGCATCAAAACTTATGTAAGCCGCCATTTTGAATTGGCCATATCTCAATTTGGGATTCCCCGACATCCGACTCATTCCTCTTCCTACCTTGGAATTTTGTTTTCTCCAATTTGCGAAGGATTCTGGCTTTCGAGTCTGAATCAAATAGATTAACTGAAATAGGTGTTGTGTCACTAAATGGTACTATAGCCACTCGGATACCGCCATGGACTTCATAGCTGAGGTGGTCTAGATACTGCATCAATATCATACAGCCTTCGTGGTAGTTATCAAACTGTACGCTACCTAGTAGAAAAGATTAATTCAATATAATCATGACATGCCATAACCCGAAATCATTCAACTTTGCTATAGTCATACAATACAGTCAGTTCAAAATTGATGAGAAATATGCGCTTTTTATGTCTCCATGTGCAAAAGTGATCCAAGCTTATGCTCGCATTCATGACATACACACAAGTCACACACATAATGCAAAGTGCACCCCATTGTGTAATGTGAGCGTTATGCGCGCCTATGCCTTCTGTATTAATTTGCTAATGTTGGGAGGCTCGCCAATTTGGAACTGATTGACCTATAGTATCAGGGTTGATCTGACAGTGATTCAAACAGAGAGGTCATTTAGTGTGAGGTTTACCAAAGGGCTAGGCCCTGCAAAAGGTCAGATAGTGATGAGGGGAATCAGTGAGAATCTCACATTTTGTCCAAAACAGGGATTAAATAGGTGAGAATTCTATATTTTGACCAAAATAGGGAGAAAAAGGTGAAAATCCCACATTCTGTCTAAAAATGGGTGAGAATCCCACATCTTGTCCAAAATAGGGAGTAAACGGTGGACATTTCTTTATGTTGAGTATTATAGTGAGTAAATGGGTGAAAATCCCACATTTTGTCCAAAATAGGGAGTAAATGGGTTAAAATTTTATTTTATCCAAAACAATGAGTAAAAGTGTTTGCAAACATGGTTCGGAGCCACGACCCTCCTCAATAGAACCTGGGCCCTATTTCATACAACTTTAAGATCTTCTTAAGTTGGATTTAAGAAGACTTAATCAGCGATGGAAATAAGACCCGCCCGCCCGCCCATAGCGGGTAACTTTCGTGTCGGGCGGGTGAAGATGCAAAGGTACCCGTCCGACTGGCGGGTAACATTTTTGAAGCTCAAAGTGTATATAAATAACAGTAAGTTCAGGATCATTTCATCGTCAGACCGTGTGTCATGATGATAGAGGAGATCAGGTTGATAGGAGATTAAAGAATATTGGATTGAAGAACATGGTGTGAATACGGTCTAGGGTTACAGTGGAACATCATACAATAAAGACAAAAACATGTAATTGTAGTTTAAAAGTATTCTTGCTCTTAATTGTTTGCTGCAAAATATTATGAAGGCACTAATCTTTCCGGTCGCAACATATGGAGCTGAAACATGGTCAGTCGGAATAGCAGATTCAAAGAAAATATCAGCTTGAAATGTGGTGTTGGCGCAAGATGCTAGGAATATCATGGAAAGAGCATAAGACAAATGAATTTGTCAGAAGCCAGATAGGGAATCAAACTTCTCTGTATACAAAGATCATGCGCAACAAGCTACAATACTTTGGACATATTGCTAGACGATCCGAGAGGGTGACAATCTAGAAAAGGTGATATTACAAGGAGCTATCGAAGGAAGACGTAAACGTGGCAGACCAAAGCTTCGTTGGACTGATGGCATTTAACACTTTCCACGCGGCAGGCGTCTGCAGAGTGACATTCCAAAATTTCACAAAATGTTTATACAATTTCAAAATTATTAAATTTTGTTGCCATATTTGGAATCACCATGAGAAATGCGATGAAATAAGTACAAACACGCCTAGTATTGGTTCAGTAATCCTTGAGATAGACCTTGAAAGTTAGGAAAGGTTTCTGAACAATCTGTTTTGTATAATGGTAAAACCGTTAGCCGCGTGGAAAGTGTTAAGAAACAACTGGTCTATCTCTTATCTCTGCGCATCGCATGTCACAAAATAGACTCAGCCATGATCCATAGAACCACGACGACGACGATTATGAAAAAAACCTTGGGCTGGTGGAATTTTTGTCGGGCGGGTAAATTCTGTGAGTTACCTGCCCGACTGGCTAGTTGGAAAAAATCTGAAGTTCCACCGCTGGACTTAATGCTTCATAAATCCTGAAATGTCTTCTAAAATTATTCACTTGAAAAAAAAATACATGTCTTCTAGCCAAGAAATAAAATACTTGAATAAAGTGTAAATGTTCCTTCCAAAATGGCTGTTATGGGAGCACAGCACTAAATAAACCGCCCATTGGATTACATGTAAATAAGGTCTAAAAGAGTCACTATTTTGGGCCCTTAGTAACTCTTTTTGGAATGTCTCGAATGCTTTATTCTAACAAACAAATATTAAAATTTCATAAAATCGTCAAGAACAGATCCTTTCCAATTAGATTTTACGATATGATCATTTAAACAGCGCCACCCCTATTTTCAGCCCTGACGCTCGCCTTCTAACCGCCTCCGATTACGTGTGTTCATCCACGTGATAAATTTTCGATACAATCGAAAATCAATATTTTGCAATATCCTGATCAAAGTACAAGCGATTATCTTTCATTTTAATTATGAAATGCTACCCTCACGCCAAACTGATTCCCAAAGGACCCCATTAATCACAAAATCGTTTTTTGTTTTTGCCGGAACTTACCACCATTACACAAAACGAGGAGTGATTTAGTGCTGTGCGCCCTTATTCCCCAAAACCGAGTTTTGACAAATTAGGGGTTTTTTTAAACAATTTTTGTCTGTATTTGTGTTCTTACCTGATACATCCATTAATATAGCCAGTTCTATTCCTGCACCAAACTGTGGAACCTCTTCTGTCTTTCTTAACAATGCCATGGTACCAGCAGACCGTGGTGTTTCAGCGTGGGCTATACAAAGGACAAAACAGTGTAATGTCATGGAGACATTATGCTGAAAATATTGGTAATATATCCAGAGGAGGGGAGGAGAGGGGGAGGGTGATACTAAAACTATTTTTAATGGGGGTGGGGGTGCTGAAGGCTTGAAATAGCCCCCCCCCCTGGATAATATACTCCAACTGAACCGAGTTGGAAATGTGAGATAGTGTTGCATTTGTAAATGCTTACTTAGAACATTCATCAGATTTATTAGGGGCGGGGCGGGGCGGGGCGGGGCGGGGCGGGGCGGGGCGGGGCGGGAAGTGACTTTGGAAGTGATGGACTGTGATTCTATAATAAGGGGGACACTAAGTGAGCATAATGCAAAAGTGTGGAAGTGTGGGATAAATAAGGTTACTACAGGGTGAGTCAAAAAGACTGCAATAGTGGAAAGAATCCATTTTGTTTTCAAAACCAAAATGAATTTTAAAACTTTTTAAACGTTGCAAGAATGCTGTATTTATTCCTAACTTTGTGTGAAAAATGAAGTCGATCGCATTTTCGTTTGTATTTTGTGACCCTCTTTGCTGCACAACCAAATTTACCTGTTTGTCCACGAGCACAGTGATTTTCATTTGAAATGGCACACATTGCATTTTCATATTTGAATATCCCGCCAACAAAAAAATGGAAAATTTCAGTTTTTTATTAAAATTTAGAACATTATACGCTTTCATTGCATGGGTACGATTGTAATTGATTATGCTAACTCACATGTAAACAAGAAAGGATGCATCAAATTCCAATAACATCACAAATGAACTCAAGTTTCCAAATTTGAATGAGAGACACATTTTGCAATCTGATGCATATTTTGGGTATCTCGTGGACAAACGTGTAAAATGGGTGCACTGGTCAAAAGGTTCACCAAAGACAAACAGAAAATGCGATCGACTTCATTTTTTCACACAAAGTTAGGATTAAATACATCATTCTTGCAACGTTTAAAAAGTTTTACAATTCATTTTGGTTTTGAAAACAAAATGGCTTCTTTCCACTATTGCAGTCTTTTTGACTCACCCTGTATATGAAAATACAGACAAATGGGTCACTTGCTGCGAATCCCACATTTTGTCCAGGCATTGTTTTTCAAAGCAATCGGTGTAAGAATTATTACAAAAATGGATTCATTCAGTAACAGGTTATTTAAAGGTCAATGCTGCGCGCATCTGGCTGGTTAGCTACTAACTTGGCGCAGCTCCCGAGCTTTCGCATAACTTGCCTGGTGGAGCTGCGTACTCAGCAGGGACCAGTCCCCCTTTCCACTGCTCACACCGACTGTCTCTACTTGCTGTACAGGCCTAGCCTGCACAGTAGCTGAGACAGCCCTGGGAGCTCCAGCAACAAAGCTTCCCGCTTCCCGCCCCCTGGCCACCGGATGAACCAGCGGGCTTCCTTCCAACAGATTTAGGTATAACACTACGAGCACGAAGGCCCTTTGAGAAGCCCTTTCCTAATTAATTCAAAATCATGTTTTTTAAAGTGAAAATAGAGTGAAAATAGATTGTTCGCTATAGCGAACAATCTATTTTTAACCCCTAGAAACCATGATTTTGAAGTAATTAGGAATCGTATGCTCTGTAACGCAGAATATATTTATGATTTATGATCAGAAATGTAAATCTGCATGAAAATTTACTTTCTAAAAAAAAATCATGAATAGAGGGCGCCCCCTGGAAAAGATCACATAATATGCCTTTAACAATAACAGTTTTAATATATCAAGTCAAGTGAACAAATGTGACTCTTCTCCCTTCAATTTTATACTTGTTTTATTATTAAGTAAAAAGTAAAGATTAACTTACCTATAAAGTTGTCTCCAAAGTCATTAACTGGATCTATATACAAAAAGATATGACATTTATTCACCTAAAGAATAAGATGCATCTCAAGACAGGTGTCTCAAAATGGTGAACTCGCCCCATCATGAAAGGGCAAATGTGCCCCATAGCATAATAAGTGCATTGACCCAGTAACCATGTGTGTCCCACATACAACAGGTTTATAATACAATGACAGGTTTATAACTGCATCAAATCCAACACCAATCCCATGTATATTTGATGATGATTTACAACAAAATCTTCTGTACAAAAATATGAATATAAAAAATGGATGATAATTCACTTTTGTGGTGTAAAACTGGTGTTTAGATGATCATTTGACAAACAATTTACAGAGCTCTGCCATGTTACCATGTGAAGCTCGCAAATAACAGCAGAATATATGGCATGCCCCCTCCCCCAACCCCCAGTTGCAACCTTTGCCCCCCCCCCCCCAGTCAGCTCAAGCCTCACCCCATTTTGTCCCCAAACAATCGAAAATATCGAATTTTAATGTCAAATTACTTAAAATTAGCTTAAAATTGGTCTGAAATGTCTAATTTAAAACAAATCAATCCAATTTCAGGCAATTTTTACAATAAAAGCCAAAACAATGCATGTGTTTCACGCACATTTTTTCCCCATATCTTTTTCTTGCCCCAACCCCCAGATTTTGTCGTCCCCCCCCCCCCCTGGTGCCGCCACTGCCTGCTTAAAAGTATTTATACTCACAACAGAATCCACATGTTTTTGCACATTTGGACCTCATGTATGGGATGTACCTCGGTACGACGCAACCATATTTAATACCTCTGCAGTTTCTTTTGTCTTCACATCTCTCTATGTGTAAGAATGAGACAATTTTACATTTTATTAACAGGGACAATACGATATTCTTGGGGCCAAGTTATCCCTGTTTTAGCTTTAAAGGTATATTATGTGATCTTTCCAGGGAACGCCCTCAACATCGAAAAAATATTTGAAAGACGATTTTCTTGCAGATTTACATTTCTGATCATAAATCGTACATACATTCCAAGTTAAAGGACGATACGGTTCTTAATTACTTCAAAATCATGATTTTAGAGTGAAAATAAACTGTCAGATAACACCGACAGTTTATATTTTCACTCTAAATTCACTCTAAAACCATGATTTTGAGGTAATTAGGAATCATATCGCTCTGTAACTTGGAATGTATGTATGATATATGATCAGAAATGTAAATCTGCAAGAAAATCTACTTTCTAAAAAAAAATAATGAATAGAGGGCGCTCTCTGGAAAAGATCACATAATATGCCTTTAAATAAAGGCCAGTAATCAAAGTTTTAAGTGGTATTTGGACTGTGAGACACCATTTGAGAACCCCTTATATCGTGCAGAATACAGCGCTCGGCACAAGCTTTTGGAGATGGACTTAGGAATAACATTTTTTAGCACGGGGGGGGGGGGGGGGGGGGGGGGGGGGGGTTAGGGTTAGAAAGCCGATCGATGAAATAATTATGTATTATACATGCAGGGGTGCTATTGGATCAGGTCACACACATTTAATATTGATTTGATACTTTGTCCTGTTCTTTCTTACCTGAGCATGTTATGCCTCTCCATTCTGGTGTACAGATGCAGTAACAATCTGTTGCATTATTGACAACTATGCCGCCATTCTCACACGATATGGTACACTCAAAACCTGGTGAGCCTGGGCCTAGCCGCTCTGAAAACAGACCAATTAGATCAAATGATGGATTATTGAGGATTGGTTAGTGGTTATATTATATGATCTTAGGTAGATAGCAAATAAACTGCTCACAAAAAGTATCGAAACACTTAGAAATGATCCAATATACACCTAGCACATAAAGTCCCTGCTCAGGTGCTTTGAGGTTGACTAATTCAAAATATATAATCGGTACCAAAAATCTGAGATATACATTAAATGAGCAAATTTCTTCTCCGCAGTTTGATACCTCATTCAACAAAATCGAATGGATACTTTTAAAGTTATGTCGATTTCAATGACCGCGGGTGCAAAAGTGGCACTAGGTATAGGAATCATTGATTTGTGTGTGATAACTGTGTGCTATCTGAACGTGACAGATGAATGGGTCTTTAGTGATAACCGCAATGTGCGGGACAAAGGGTGTATCTGGCTGTGAAGAATACAAGTCTTAGCTGATAAGCTGTGAGTTTTTCAGTGCGTAAATCCATAGACGGGTAAAACATTGATTTTTACCGTCTATGGTAAATCACACACAAATCAATGATTTCCTATACCTAGTGCCACTTTTCTGTTGCATCCGCGGTCATTGAAATCGACATAACTTTAAAAGTATCCATTCGATTTTGTTGAATGAGGTATCAAACTGCGGAGAAGAAATTTGCTCATTTAATGTATATCTCAGATTTTTGCTACCGATTACTCGGATTTGGTTTGGTCGGGGGTGTGCCGCTGGAGATTCAAAACCCATACCCATTTTTAGGGGTGATTTTGGAAAAATTGGTACCCATTTTTAGGGGTTTTGCTTCATTTTAGACCAAATTTTCGCAAATTTTTGGGAAAATAGACCTAATTTGTAAAAAGTGACCCCATTATTAGGGATTTCCAGCACAAAATCATACCCATGTTTAGGGATTTTGTGCCCCAAAAGCTACCCATTAGAGCGGCACATCCCCGTATACCGTCTTAGGCGAGTTACCCCCCCCCCCCCCCCCCCCGGGGTTTTGATACTTTTTGTGAGCAGTTTACATGTGATGCAGCACATCAACAGGGGGACTTTGCGGCTGTGTGTTTTTCAAGATATAGATGAAAACAGACAGAAAAAACAAAGAAAATAATAAGGAAGTGGTGTCTTGGGCGCTTCTTGGGCTACGTTTGGCGGCCATCTTGTTTTTGACTTTTGATGGTATTGAAATTGATAAAATGGTAGTTCTTGTGATGCAGCACATTAACAGGGGGACTTTGCGGTTGTGTGTTTTTCAAGATATAGATGAAAACGGACAGAAAAAATAAAGAAAATGATAGGAATTTAGGAGTCATTTTCACTCGTACAATCTGAATGCCTTGATAAATTTTGATGAATTTTGTGCCATTTTAAAGCTTAGAAAATGCCCTGAGAGCACACATAATAAACTCTTTATAATTGACTTATGTGGATAGCAAATACATTATATGATCTTAGGTAGATAGCAAATACATTATATGATCTTAGGTAGATAGCAATACATTATAATGATCTTAGGTATAGCAAATACATTATATTATCTTAGGTAGATAGCAAATACATTATATGATCTTAGGTAGATAGCAATACATTATAATGATCTTAGGTATAGCAAATACATTATTATGATCTTAGGTAGATAGCAAATACATTATAATGATCTTAGGTAGATAGCAAATACATTATATTATCTTAGGTAGATAGCAATACATTATAATGATCTTAGGTATAGCAAATACATTATATTATCTTAGGTAGATAGCAAATACATTATATGATCTTAGGTAGATAGCAATACATTATAATGATCTTAGGTATAGCAAATACATTATTATGATCTTAGGTAGATAGCAAATACATTATAATGATCTTAGGTAGATAGCAAATACATTATATGATCTTAGGTAGATAGCAATACATTATAATGATCTTAGGTATAGCAAATACATTATATTATCTTAGGTAGATAGCAAATACATTATATGATCTTAGGTAGATAGCAATACATTATAATGATCTTAGGTATAGCAAATACATTATTATGATCTTAGGTAGATAGCAAATACATTATAATGATCTTAGGTAGATAGCAAATACATTATATGATCTTAGGTAGATAGCAAATACATTATAATGATCTTAGGTAGATAGCAAATACATTATATTATCTTAGGTAGATAGCAAATACATTATATGATCTTAGGTAGATAGCAAATACATTATAATGATCTTAGGTAGATAGCAAATACATTATATGATCTTAGGTAGATAGCAAATACATTATATGATCTTAGGTAGATAGCAAACACATTATATTATCTTAGGTATATATCAAATACATTATATCATCTTAGGTAGATAGCAATACATTATAATGATCTTAGGTAGATAGCAAATACACTATATTATCTCAGGTAGATAGCAAATACATTATAATGATCTTAGTTAGATAGCAAATACATTATATGATCTTAGATAGATAGCAAATACATTATATTGATCTTAGGTATATATCAAATACATTATATAATCTTAGGTAGATAGCAAATACATTATAATGATCTTAGGTAGATGGCAAATACACTATATTATCTTAGGTAGATAGCAAATAAATCTTAGGTAGCTAGCAAACAAATTATTTATACAACCTTGTGTATATAGCAAATACATTATAATGATCTTAGGTAGATAGCAAATACATCATATGGTCTTAGGTAGATAGAAAATACATTATAATGATCTTAGGTAGATAGCAAATACATTATAATGATGTAAGGTATATAGCAAATACATTATATGATCTTAGGTAGATAGCAAATACATTATATGATCTTAGGTAGATAGCAAATACATTATATGATCTTAGGTAGATAGCAATACATTATAATGATCTTAGGTAGATAGCACTTGCATTATATGATCTTAGGTAGACAACAAATACATATATTATCTTCGGTAGATAGCAAATAAATTATATTGATCTTAGTTAGAAAGCAAATAGCATTATATGATCTTAGGTAGATAGCAATACATTATATGATCTTAGGTAGATAGCAATACATTATAATGATCTTAGGTAGATAGCAATACATTATATGATCTTAGGTAGATAGCAAATACATTATATTATCTTAGGTAGATAGCAAATAAATTATAATGATCTTAGGTAGATAGCAAATACATTATAATGATCTTAGGTAGATAGCAAATACATTATATGATCTTAGGTAGATAGCAAATACATTATATGATCTTAGGTAGATAGCAAATACATTATATTATCTTAGGTAGATAGCAAATAAATTATAATGATCTTAGGTAGATAGCAAATACATTATATGATCTTAGGCAGATAGCAAATACATTATATGATCTTAGGTAGATAGCAAATACATTATATGATCTTAGGTAGATAGCAAATAAATTATAATGATCTTAGGTAGATAGCAAATACATTATATGATCTTAGGCAGATAGCAAATACATTATATGATCTTAGGTGGATAGCAAATACATTATATGATCTTAGGTAGATAGCAATACATTATATGATCTTAGGTAGATAGCAATACATTATATGATCTTAGGTAGATAGCAATACATTATAATGATCTTATCTTAGGCAGATAGCAAATACATTATATGATCTTAGGTAGATAGCAATACATTATAATGATCTTAGGTATAGCAAATACATTATTATGATCTTAGGTAGATAGCAAATACATTATATGATCTTAGGTAGATAGCAATACATTATATGATCTTAGGTAGATAGCAATACATTATATGATCTTAGGTAGATAGCAAATACATTATATGATCTTAGGTAGATAGCAAATACATTATAATGATCTTAGGTAGATAGCAATACATTATAATGATCTTATCTTAGGCAGATAGCAAATACATTATATGATCTTAGGTAGATAGCAATACATTATATGATCTTAGGTAGATAGCAAATACATTATATGATCTTAGGTAGATAGCAAATACATTATAATGATCTTAGGTATAGCAAATACATTATATTATCTTAGGTAGATAGCAAATACATTATATTGATCTTAGGTATAGCAAATACATTATAATGATCTTAGGTAGATAGCAAATACATTATATGATCTTAGGTAGATAGCAAATACATTATAATGATCTTAGGTAGATAGCACTTGCATTATATGATCTTAGGTAGACAACAAATACATTATTATGATCTTAAGTAGATATCAAACACATTATATGATATTAGGTAGATAGCAAATACATTATAATGATCTTATCTTAGGCAGATAGCAAATACATTATATGATCTTAGGTAGATAGCAATACATTATATGATCTTAGGTAGATAGCAAATACATTATATTATCTTAGGTAGATAGCAAATACATTATATGATCTTAGGTAGATAGCAAATACATTATAATGATCTTAGGTATAGCAAATACATTATATTATCTTAGGTAGATAGCAAATAAATTATAATGATCTTAGGTAGATAGCAAATACATTATAATGATCTTAGGTAGATAGCAAATACATTATTATGATCTTAGGTAGATAGCAAATACATTATAATGATCTTAGGCAGATAGCAAATACATTATTATGATCTTAAGTAGATATCAAATACATTATATGATATTAGGTAGATAGCAAATACATTATAATGATCTTATCTTAGGCAGATAGCAAATACATTATATGATCTTAGGTAGATAGCAAATACATTGTAATGATCTTAGGTAGATAGCAAATACATTATAATGATCTTAGGCAGATAGCAAATACATTATTATGATCTTAGGTAGATAGCAAATACATTATAATGATCTTAGGCAGATAGCAAATACATTATTATGATCTTAAGTAGATAGCAAATACATTATAATGATCTTAGGCAGATAGCAAATACATTATAATGATCTTAGGCAGATAGCAAATACATTATTATGATCTTAGGTAGATAGCAAATACATTATATGATCTTAGGTAGATAGCAAATACATTATAATGATCTTAGGTAGATAGCACTTGCATTATATGATCTTAGGTAGACAACAAATATATTATCTTCGGTAGATAGCAAATAAATTATAATGATCTTAGGTAGATAGCAAATAAATTATTTATATGATCTTAGGTAGATAGCAAATAAATTATTTATATGATCTTGTGTAGATAGCAAACACATTATAATGATCTTAGGTAGATAGCAAATACATCATAATGATCTTAGGTAGATAGCAAATACATCATAATGATCTTAGGTAGATAGCAAATACATTATATTATATGATCTTAGGTAGATGGCAAATACATTGTAATGATCTTAGGTAGATAGCAAATATCTTAGGTAAATAGCAAATACATTATATGATCTTAAGTAGATACCAAATAAATTATAATGATCTTAGGTAGATAGTAAAAACATTATGATCTAAGGTAGATAGCAAATACATTATATGATCTTAGGTAGATAGCAAATGTGTTATATGGTCTTAGGTAGATAGCAATGCAGTATATGATCTTAAGTCGATAGATAATACATTATATGATCTTAGGTAGATAGCAACTAAATTGTAATGATCTTAGGTAGCTAGTAAATAAATTATTTATATGATCATGTGTAGATAGCAAATACATTAAAATGATCTTAGGTAGATAGCAAATACATTATAATGATCTTAGGTAGATAGCAAATACATCATCATGATCTTAGGTAGATAGCAAATACATTATATGGTCTTAGGTATAGCAAATACATTATAATGATCTTAGTTAGGTCGCAAATACAATATATGGTCTTAGGTATAGCAAATACATTATAATGATCTTAGTAAGGTCGCAAATACATTATATGGTGTTAGGTAGATCGCAAATACATATGATAAAATTGAGTGGATACTTTTGAAGTTATGATGACTTAAGTAACCATAGTGCATACCAACCAAGCACAAAGTTGAATTAACCTAGTGTGTGCTCAGTGGGGACAGTTTGTGGGGTATGTGGGGGGGGGGGGGCATTTGAGTTCAGAATTGAAAGGGGTAATCTATACAACATTCCAAACCAACAAGAAAAAAAATCTGAGTGCCCAGGCAAAATAATTTTATTGCGTGCTAAATTTAAGTAAAAAACGCATATTTTTAATTTCATTAAACTACCAGTGTTGCCAGAGCCAAAAATAGGATACAAAATAAAGTTGACGAGTTGGCATTACCTGTCAGTAAAGAAGAAAGATAATGCCTTGCAACACTAAGTCCTTTATTTTATATCTTTTACACTTTTGAGACAGTAGCTTGGAAGAACTGGGCATATTTTAACATATTTTTTTCTTAGAAATGGGGAAAATAGCCAAAAATAGCTCCAAAAAGCCCAAAATACAAATGGGTGTTGCCATGGCAACAGAGGGTTTTTTAAATTTTTAAATGCATTTCAGTATGTTATACTATAAGACCTTCCACCATACTAAATATAAGGGAAATCCTTTTTTGTCATTCACATGACCTGGTGGTATTTTAATAGGTGATATGGGTCTTAATTACATTTTTTTTCTCAATCATTTCAAATTTCTTATTTCTTTCATACAATTTCAAGTACTTCGAACGCAAATGTCAGCTACCCTCTTTCCAACGCCAATGCAAAGAATTTAACTTACCGCATGTTCCACAAAGCTTACGACATTTCTCCCTAACAAATGTGTGAAGGGTGCACTGATGTAAAGTGTAAGATCCACGTCCTGGTGCCGGCTCACAGAGAAAGTAATGGTTGTCACACAAAACTGGATAAAAAGAACAAACAAAAGAAACAAATTGAGGGATTAGGCCTAAAAAAAGTGTTTGATTTGCCTAACATGACAAAAACAAATAGGGTAGGTCGGTCGGATTTTTAGTTTTTTGTTTGTTTTTGAAATCACCTGCTTTGGGGACTTAAAATAGCCGAAAATGAAAGCAAACAGCCAGAAACTTTAATACTTTGTTCCATTTTTTCTTTTTCTTTTTTTATATATATATTTTTTAATTTTCTAAATTTTATTTTTTATTTTATTCTTTTCCTCCCTCAAAATAATAAAAAATAGTCAGGGTCGGCGATGTATTTAGGGTCGGTCGGGTTAGGCCAATCAAACCTTTCTTTTTTAGTCCTTAGTGCTACCAGGTCCTATCTGTAATAGCTGCCAGTTGGTGTTGTTTATTACGCTGAGCAATGTGGGTATAAACTAAATGTAACGTGGAGCAGCTATTGAAGATATGGTCTTTTTTGTTAAGATACCTAGTGATGTGAAAATTCATTATCTACATGTATAATAGCTGCCATATGTTACACAGTGGCGGTAGAAGCAAAACAAATTAGAGTGATAAGCTCAAATTCTGTTTTATAAGGTTAAAACCTGAGACTATAGGTTTTCCCAGTTAGTTTAACACTTTTTTCATTATATTTCATATCTCGTTAAGTTAGAATTCGTCCCCAAAATCTGACTTACGCATTTTGTTAGATAAATTTCGTCAATGAGCATTATATTTCAAAGTATGACCATTTCATTTAATTCATTGGTCATTTCATTTCGTCAAGGAAGGATTGAATTCGTATCACCTGATGGGTAGCGGGTCTATGCACAAATATAATTCGTCTTTGTTCATTAATTTTAATACTTTAATCACATGTATTCGTCCTACATATTATTGCAGGTTAGATTTGAACCACCGACATGTGTTCTTTTGCCTTGTTGATTCAGATCGCGAAATATTCATGAATCATATGAAATAAAAGAAAAAAGAACGAACAAGAAAGAAAGAAAGAAAGAAAAAATAAATATATATATATAAAACGTAGGCCTATAGGCCTATAGCTGGATTTTACATGCTTCTAGGCAGGACGTTCCACATGGGACGAAATAAAGTGAACTGAATATGAAACTATTTGATCAAAGACGAAATAAATGTATACATTAGTAGGTTACCGCTGTATCAGACGAAATGGAAGTGTGTTAGGACGAAATAAAATGAACATTAAATGAAATTCATTGCGCAAAATATGAATATACTTGACCAAAGACGAAATTTACTTTAACAAATGCAACCTTCAAAATTTTGGGACGAATTCAAACTTAACGAGATATGAAATATAATGAAAAAAGTGTTAAACTAACTGGGAAAACCTATAGTATACCAAAATTGATTTTATTGGTATTGGGCATTTTTTAGTTGTCTGAAAAAAATTGGCTCTGAAAGGAAAGAAAGAAAAACCCCGGATCAAAAACACCATTATAACGGAATTTAGCATAGCTACTTTTTAATTGCTTTTAAAAAAAATCACATATCACACAGCTATTTTCCAAATGTATGTGAGACAAACTTTTTTGGTCCTCATATACAAATAACTTTTAACTTTCCAGAAGTATATTTATTGGTTTGTACACTCTTTAATTTAAGCTCGCCTACCAATTTGGTAGTTCAACCACTAACAAACTGGTCATACACCTGTTCACTTGGTGACAGACTGTAAAGAGCCTTAACATGGAGAAATTGTAACCATGTCAAATTCCGAAGAGAACTGGATGAGGCTAGAAACCTAGAGTGGTAGCTCACCTTTAAAGAGATTGTATTAGACAGTTCTTGGGCTACATGTAGGTTTGACTTTATACATCATTTTCAAAGAGGATGGCCATAGCAGGACTTACTAGATTTAGTCTAAGAGACAAGGCTAGATTGACACCAGCTGAGGGCTTTGTAGTGGCCATTTTAACAACCTACCTTCGCATTGTTCACCTTCCCATCCTGGGGGGCATTCACATCGGCAATCGTTGTTATCCGTTACTAACGTGCCTCCATTGACACAATCCAAGAGACAAACTATAAGAAAGCATTGAAAGGGTAGAAATAGCGATATGTACAGTGCTAAAAAGGTAATTTACCAGGTAAATAAATATGCTCATAACTCTAGATCCCATTGGAGCGATGAACAAGAGATAAGGGAGTGTTCAGAAATACTTTGGTGGGGGGAGCTGGGCAAAATGAGGGGGCCGGGGGGGGGGGGGAAGTTTGAAGTCGCCCAAAAGGGGGACCAAACAGTTTTGATACATAAAGGGGGGGTTAAAAAAGTTTGGCCAAACGTGTGGTATTACGTCTGGGTAAACCAAAAAATTGCGTGCTACGCGCGCTTTCATTTATAATTGTTTTAAAAAGGCAAGAAGTGTAAAAAGACAATTTGTGTAGCAAAAAAATTAATCCCACTACACAAAAATATTTTTGAGAACTTTTAGTTTAGAAACATTAACAATTTAATTAAAGGGTGTAAAGAGGACATTTTCATTTTGGGGTGTAAAATAAAAATACCCTTAGATCATGATAGGGTAGGCAACATCCAGACCGACCATTGCAAATTATGCGATCTGCGGAACCTGTATAGTACACAAAATGAAACTTTCCACAATTTCAACAAAGTACTGTTAACGAGATAAACACAATTTTGCTGTACAAAATGCATTCAAAAACGTGCGTAGCGCCCAAACCTTTGTGCAATTGAAATTGTCCACAATTTCAATAAAGTACCGTTGAAAAAGGTGGTAATAACGAGATTAACACAATTTTGTGCGCGCTGCGTGCAAATCTTTGTGCAACTTTGTCATTAACGAGATAAACACATTTTTTTTACAGCAAATTTCTGCGCGCTATGGGTGAATCTTCATACATTTATTTTTAAAGCAAAAAGAGGCATTCATGTTGAGTGAATCTGAAATGTTGCAAATTGTGTGATGGACTGATGGTCCGGACCGCCAGCGTCGTAAAAAGAAACCAACTGGTCTTTGTCTACATCTAATAGTAAGGGGGGGGGGGTCAATAAAGTTTTTCAACTTGTTAAGGGGGGTCAAAAAAGTTTTTCAATTTGGACGGTGTCCTGGGGATCAGGACAATGTCGTGATGAACGGGCATGTATGTTTCGAGAAATTTCTCATTGCGCTTGCCGATTGAGTCCAATCAGGACAGATCCGGTTGTTTTTTACCATGTGAAAGATACAAATCGTATCAGAATCAGATTGAGAACTGGAGAATTGTGACGTTTCCTGAACAATATCTGATTGGTGTCGTGATAAAATAAATGTTTTTTACAAATGTTAATGAAAAGTTTGAATTTCCCGTCACGAATCACATGATCTTGATCAGTCTTTTGACAAATTTTAATTGGGAATGGCCTATCCATGACCGCAGTGAAAATCCTGAATGTGTGAACAATGCACAAGCAGAACCCATGTTCAAGCCAATCCACAGGAATGGCAATAACACGTGTATTGTTGTGTGGTTGTTCAGAGATGCCAACCAATGAAATTAGAGAAAAACATGAAAAGGCAAATGAATGTTGGATACAAAATCTGAAAATTACTAGAAATTAATAGAACTGTGGAATTATGAGGAATAAAGCCTGGATTCAAGAAAGTAAAGTGAAAAGAGGCATTTCAGCTTATTCAGCTGGGCCCCTGGATACGCCACTGCATGCACATTTGTATAGGTTTGTCCGTTCCAAATAGGTGAGAAGTCTGCATTTTTATCTCCGTGTGCATAAGTAAGTAATTGATTGATTGATTGATTGATTGATTGATTAATTAATTAATTAATTAATTAATTAATTAATTAATTAATTAATTAATTAATTATTTGATTGATTGATTGATTGATTGATTGATTGATTGATTGATTGATTGATTGATTGATTGATTGATTGATTGATTGATTGATTGATTGATTGATTGATTGATTGATTGATTGATTGATTGATTGATTGATTGATTGATTGATTGATTGATTGATTGATTGATTGATTGATTGATTGATTGATTGAAAAATTACAAAGCACTTACCAAATCCTGGAGCTCCTGGCCCAAATTCCTCTGAAAATGAATAAAATGTTAACAATAATCAGCTGGGCGCTAGGCCTTTATCTGTTTAAGTGAGACATAGCCTAAAGTACATGGTTTTTTTTCTAATACATGCTATTTTCCATAGATAGCATGAAATATAAAATAAAAAGATACTGTTTGAATGATGTACATACCCCAATGGTGTATCCATAGTAGTTCTTCAGTTGTTGGAAAGCCCTACATGATGTAACATGTAGATTATGTTGGTGTAATGTATAGCAATGATGTACGGTTCAATGTGCTATCTTCAGTAGATAGTAAGAGTCCTAATGTAATGCTGTGATACAATGATGTGTGTTGCTATCGTCAGTAGAAAGCAATAGTCTTACATAATGCTATGCTGGTGTTCTGTTGTATTACAATGTGTATGGTTCAATGTGCTAACTTCAGTAGATAGTAGAGTCCTATATAATGTAATGTTGGTATAATGTTGTGTTACAATGTTGTATGGTCCAATGTGTTATCTTCAGTAGAGAGCAGAGTCCTATATAATGTAACGTTGGTCTAATGTTGTATAACAATGTTGTATGATTCAATGTGCTATCTTCAGTAGATAGTAGAGTCCTATATAATGCAATGTTGGTCTAATGTTGTATAACAATGATGTATGATTTAATGTGCAATCTTCAGTAGATAGTAGAGTCCTATATAATGTAACGTTGGTCTAATGTTGTATAACAATGTTGTATGGTTCAATGTGCTATCTTCAGTAGATAGTAGAGTCCTATAATGTAACGTTGGTCTAATGTTGTATAACAATGTTGTATGGTTCAATGTGTCAGTAGATAGTAGAGTCCTATATAATGTAATGTTGGTATAATGTAGTGTTACAATGTTGTATGGTCCAATGTGCTATCTTCAGTAGAGAGCAGAGTCCTATATAATGCAACGTTGGTCTAATGTTGTATAACAATGTTGTATGGTTCAATGTGCTATCTTCAGTAGATAGTAGAGTCCTATAATGTAACGTTGGTCTAATGTTGTATAACAATGTTGTATGGTTCAATGTGCTATCTTCAGTAGATAGTAGAGTCCTTTATAATGTAATGTTGGTGTAATGTTGTGTTACAATGTTGTATGGTCCAATGCGCTATCTTCAGTAGAGAGCAGAGTCCTATATAATGTAACGTTGGTCTAATGTTGTATTACAATGTTGTATGATTCAATGTGCTACCTTCAGTAGATAGTAGAGTCCTATATAATGCAATGTTGGTCTAATGTTGTATTACAATGTTGTATGGTTCAATGTGCTATCTTCAGTAGATAGAGTCCTATGTAACGTTGGTCTAATGTTGTATTACAGTGTTGTATGATTCAATGTGCTACCTTCAGTAGATAGTAGAGTCCTATATAATGCAATGTTGGTCTAATGTTGTATTACAATGATGTATGATTTAATGTGCTATCTTCAGTAGATAGTAGAGTCATACATAATGTTATGTTGGTATCATGTTGTATTACAATGATGTATGATTCAATGTGATATCTTTAGTAGATAACAAGAGTCCTACATAATTTAATGCTGTATTACAATGCATGTATGATGCTATCTCCAGTAGAAAGCAAGTCCTACATAATATTATGTTGTTGTAATGATGATATATTCAGTAGATATAGCAAGAGTCTTATATAATGTAATGTTGTATTACAATGATGTATGATTTAATGTGCTATCTGCATATAGATAACAAGAGACCTACATAACTATGTTGGGGTAACGTTGTATTACAATTCATGAATGGTGCTTGGTGCTATCTTCAGTAGAAAGCAAGTCATATTCATATAATTATGTTGGTGTAATGTTGTATTACAATGATGTATGATTCAATGTGCTATCTTCCGTATATAACAAGAGTCCTACATGTTGGTGTAACGTTGTATTGCAATGAACATGGTTGCATTTGCTATCTTCGGTAGATAGCTACAATTAACAATAGCTACAATTAACAATTCTAGATTATGTTGTGTTGGTGTTATGTTGTATAACATCGATTTGTATGGTTTCAATGAGCTATCTTCAACAATGGCAACAATTCTACATCGTGTTATGTTGGTGTAATGTTATGAAATGTTTCATGTACTGTCTGCAATATACATTATTGTCATAATGACGTACATCTTGTATGCCAATGATGCATGTTAACATGTGATATGTTACTTAGTAGAACGCCTGCAGAGTATACGTAATTTGCATAATGACAGGTTGGGTAAATTTTGAGGCATGTGTTATCTTCAGTAGATAGTTAACAAATACAACAACATGGTTTGAGGGAAAGTAGTGCAAACTACTGGCCCTTGGTGTTGGATGACTTGTGACTACCTCTCGACGCGGAAATAAACCATGTTGTAATTGTTTTATTACACCTCATATACATATCTCACTGTCTAAACTAAATTAAAAATCGAAAAAAGCTTGCAACATGGCTCGTAGTAGTAGACATCTACGTTCGTACAGGCTAAAACAGTACACACAGGGCGAGCAAGAAGCGGCGGACTCCACTCCTCTGACAGAAGAAAATATCATACAATACCCGTTACCTATTATACTTTACAATCATTGCTGCAGACCTTCACGGATTTCGATGCAGCATCCAAAAGAACCTCAAATCTGCGTCTGTTTGGTTCGCGAATTTCTTCGGCAGAGATGTTTATGTTTTTGTTGTAAACTAACCTCGTACTTAGCGTCACTGTTTAACATACGTAATATTCATGGCTCTAGAATTGCTTCAGGGACGGTGTTGATTAGCGGGAAGTAGTTCAAACTCTCGCATGTTACATGATTTATATGACCATTCGGTATGTTTTTTTTATTTATCCGACTTGGTTAAAAATGAAACAATCAAAAAAGAGGATACCCTTAATAAATATGTATGAGGTGTTAAATAACAATGGGTTCCTTGCTGGTATATTATTAGTTGTTAAAACACTTTCCACGCGGCTATTATTTTACCCGTATACAAAACAGATTTTGAGGAACCTTTCCGAACTTTCGATGAGTACAAACATGCCAAGTATTGATTAAGTGATCCTGAGTTAGGCCTTGAAAGTTGGGAGAGGTTTCTGAAAAATCTGTTTTGTATATATATGGTAAAACCAATAGCCGCGTGGATAGTGTTAAATCTGAACTATAAATGAATACAATTATCATAGTTACCGCACAATTCGCACATCAATGGGCAATTGTCGTATACCTGCCGTATGTGACATTGTCGAGTTGTCCACAGAGGGCATCGTTCATTTTTGTCAACACACTGATCTGTGGATTCAAGATGAAATTGATTAATATTATAGTATCTCCTTAAATAGTTAGTTTACGATGATGAAGTGCCTCCGTTTGAATGGAATAGGTAGATAGAATATTGTAAGAATAAGAATAAAAATGAAAAAAAGCAAAAATGTTAATTATTGCATAAAGAAAAACGTGTGGGTTGAAGAAAAAAACCACTGGATCAGCATATTTTTCCTTACAATTTTTTTTAACCCAAGCCTAATACCATTGTTTTCAGTGTAAGATCTAAAGTATAATTACCAAATCTTATTGCATATTGATCCTTTTGGAGATATTGTCTACAGGGTGTATCAAAAAAATAGGACTCTATTTCAGCATGGATTTAATCCTTTTTAAACCATGACCAATTTGATTTCATTGTAAAGTACAACTAATTAAGTTAAAATCCTGGAAAAAAGGGGAAAATCCATCATCAATAAAGGACAACACATTTTGTAGTAGGTACAATGGTAATTTACACAGTAAACATGGTAAAGGTAGAGTAACGTGATTTATGTGAAAGTGCAAGATTACATGCTTTTAAGTATGTAAAACACATGCTTAAGGGGGGACTTAAGGAAGTTTTTGATTTGATTTTTTGAATTTTGTGAGTGCTGTAATTATTGAACTATTAATCAAATGTAAATAAAAGTATACATTTTTGGAAAGGAAATGGATCAGAGAATCCAAATTTGGCATCAATTTTGACCAAAAAAGTAGATTTTTTGAGAAAATCACAAAATTCACTTTTTTGACCTAAATTTTTTTGAACAAAGCTAACAAAAAATAATTTTGAGTAAAAAATGGCCAAATCACTTAAAATGATGTTAAGACATTAATGAAGGGACGATTTTTTTTTTTTAAAGCCTAATCTAATATTTTTGAAAATTTTGACCAAAAAGTGCCAAAAAACGTGAAAAAATGGATTTTTAAATTTTTTTTACACTTTTTTGTCAAAATTTCAAAAAATATTGGATTAGATTTAAAAAAAAAAAAATCGTCCCTCCAGTAGTGTCTTAACATCATCATCAAGTGATTTGGCTAAAAAGGACAATTCTACCTCTGATCATGCTTATGGCCGAATTATTTGTTGATTTACCATTCCAATTTCACCCGTCTATGAATGGTTTTACATGTAAATGCCCATGTCTATGCTTGGTATAAATGCACTATTGACATGATTGGTGCTTTCCTACCACAACCTTCCTATATGCTGTGGCTTCTCATAAGAACACTGAGCAACATTGATCATTGCACAGAAATATTCATGCATTAAATTTGTAGATATTATGTAGCTATTAATGATTTGTGCCAGAATTAAAGAGGAATACCAAGCTAATCTATGCTATTGTTTTGACAGATGATTTACAATGTTAATGAATGCAAAGTAATAAAACGTAAACCATGCCATTTTCTGGGTTGTATGTGTAAATCCCATTGTAGTAAAGGTAAAGGTAAAGGCCGTCGATCCTGTAATACCAGGAGCGGAGTGCCCATCTCTCTTTCAAAACGATAGGGCCAGACTCACTCCTTTTTATAATGTTGCTGTGTGGGGCTCGCTACACCTCCTCCACAGCGAGCCTGTTACCTTCCCAGCACTGAAGAATGCCGGTACCCATTTAAATACACCTGGGTAGAGAGGAGTAATTGCGGTAAAGTGCCTTACTCAAGAGCACAACATGTTGACCACAGCGGGACTCGAACCCACAACCTTTAGATCATGAATCCAGTGCTCTACCCACTGTACAGACTAGTAAATAACAAAGTTTGCGCAAACTATGCTATGGTCTTATTTTTCATTGGATTAATCTCAGATTATGAAGGTAAATTGGTCATGGTCCAGTGGTTTTGACAAGTATAACACCGTCGTCATGAAACAGAGTCCTAATTTTGATACACCCTGTACACAGTAAAAATGGTGTCTTGGCGACTTTTTGAAGTCATGTCTTGCAAATAAACGTGTCTTAAACAATAAAATATGTAAAGTAAAATATTTGGCTGAAGACACGAGCCCAGACATATCTGGTGAAGCCAGATTTAAGACATGTCTCCAGTAAAACACGAGTCACATTTATATGCAAGACATGTCCCACAAAGAAGTATTGACATGCAAGACATGTCTATTTAATCCAATTTTGAGACATATCTTAAGTTAAGTCTCCTGGCAAGACACGACTTTCCTGAAGACGTGTATCATAAATGTTTCAATTGCCCTGAGTTGCGTCTTGGCTCGTGTCTTCAGCCAAATAGTTTTTTATGTTTTTATTTGCAAAACATGACATCAAAAAGTCGCCAAGACACCATTTTCACAGTGTATAAACAATCTATCGCAATTATTTTTAACTCTGGTACGCGTGAAAAATATGAATGCTATCTTCATTATTATTACATGTACATGGTGCTTACTGTATGGATGTGAATCCTGGGTGATATCCCAAGATATGGAATGCAAAATAAATGCCTTCGCTACCTCTTGCTACAGGATAATGCTAAACATCAAGCGCATGGATCATGTCCCAAACACCACAGTTTATGACATGACCAAGACAGAGCCTCTTATCCACCATGTAAAGCGCCGCCAGCTGAGATTCCTTGGCCATATACCCCGTCTTCCTGATGAAGAGCCAGCTAAAAAGTATGCCACCTACGCACCAACACATGGCCGAAGGAGACCTGGTCGTCCTTGCACAACATATCTGACATATATACAACGCTTACTAGGGGACAATGAAGGCATGATTGAAGATCGACAGATTGTCACTCTTGCTCAAGACCGTCGTGCATGGAAGAAACTTGTGGTCGCCTGCTCTGCAGCCGAAGGATGATGATGATGATGATGATGATGATGATGATGATGACATGGTGCTATCTTCAGTAGATAGTGTGAATGATTGCTATCTTCAGTATAAAACATGCACATGAATGCTATCTTCAGAAGATAGCAAGTGAAATATTGATATAACATTGAGCAGATTCAGCTACACCTATTTATTCCAAGGCTACAACAGTGTCGGGGATGATTTGATGATCTTGGAAAATTGACATTCTTGTAAAGCACGCAGTGGGGCTGAATCTTGGATACGCCCCTAGACTGTGTCTCCCATCTACCTTGGGAAAAGATCTCTATAGCATTCTTGTTTTCCTCTCTTAAATCAAAAGATTGAAAAGTCAATCTTAAAGATTGTGCTGAAGGAAGGATTTTAAAAGATTGAAATTAATCAATATAAAAGAGTGAAATTTCAGTCCGATATATTTATATTTTACTCTTTTAGATTGAATATTTTCAATCTTTTAAGATCTTTCCCTCAGCACAATCTTTAAGATCGACTCTTCAATCTTTTGATAACGAGAGTAGTATTCAAGCTTACATCAATAGTCAACTGCTATCAGAGGCTCTAATCTAGACCATGTACGTACTAGTGTGTTTCTGTAGTCGTAGGCTATACACTGAGATCTTTAACAATACATGGCAAGTTTTGGCGTCTTGTTGATTCGCTTCTTGTAGATCATTTCAAGTGGTCACTCTGAATTGAATTGCCACTTTCCTGCCATAAGTGTAGCCTATACCTACATGAAAGTTCTCTAATCCAAACATTGTTGTCAAAAGCTCCTTCTCGATTTGCGCATGTAATGGGGCAATCACATGTATCCGTGTGAGCTGGGCGGCCCCTTACCGTCTTATAGAAAAACAACAGAGTCAAACACGGTGAACAATCAGCAAAAAATGTCAACGGCCGCATTGATTTTTTTTTGTCACCGGGTTCATACTGTTCTATACCGGGTCCTTATCGGCCTGGAACCGGGCTCATACCACCTCCTCACCGGCCGAAACGCTCGGGTACCGACCGAACCGCCTTGATAACGTCATCAAACTGCCCTGTATAAGTTGAGCGCTCAAGCTCGCCGCTTCGCTCACATTCCGGGAATCTCTGTAAAATACATTTGTACTCACATGTATCCGTGTGAGCTGGCCGGCCCATTACCGTGTGACAAATTGGTGCAGACGGTGGCACACGGTGATGTCACACGGTGGGCCGTTTCCCGTCCGTTGAACACGTTGCCGGGGACATTGCCGGCCATCCGCGCCCGGCAGGAGTTTGACCATTCTCAAAACTCTTGCCGGGTGAGTAAAAGCGGCGGCAAACGGTGAGAGCCCGGTTTGAGGACGGTATACAGATGGCGCACCCGTTTCGCGCCCGTTCGCAGGGCGGTAATGGTAGGCGGTCACCTTACCGTCTAATAGAAAAACAACACGAGTCCAAACAATCAGTAAAAAATGCCAACGGGCTCATTGATTTTGGTTGGTGGTCACCGGGTCCATACCGTTATATACCGGGTCTATGCGGGGTCCTCACCGGCCTAGTACCGGGCTCACCGTCCTCATAGGCCTACGTAGCTAGCTTACCGTTCTCATCGAATGCATAACACCTCCTCACCGGTCCTCGGCCCATACCGCTCTACACCGGGTCTGTACCGGGTTCTCACTGGCCTGGTACCGGGCTCACCGGCCTCATACAGGTCTAGCTTACCGTTCTCACCGTGACCGTGTGCATACCACCTCCATACCGGCTCCTAACCGGTCGGAACGCCTGGGTACCGGCCGAAACGTCTTGATTATATCATCAAACCGCCCTTTTTAAGCTGAGCGCTCAAACTCGCCGCTTCATTTGCATTCCGGAATTCGTACGACCAACTTCTATAATACTCTCTAAATGTAAAAGAACTTAAACCTCACTCTTTCGAGAGCTGTAGGCCTAGGAGGGACGGCTCTTCTAGGAAGTGAAGTTCACTCTTTTCAGATTGATTTTTCACTCTTTTCAGATTGATTTTTCACTCTTTTAAGAGTGATTTCCACTCTTTTCAAAATGATTTTAACTCTTTTTAGAATGATCGCTCTTTTAAGAGTGAACTTCACTCCAAAAAAAGAGCTGTCCCTCCTAAAGCTCTCGAAAGAGTGAGTTTTAGCTCTTTTACATTTAAAGAGTTGCAACATGCATGCTGAGAGTCCGTTCCGCGAACGGTTACCAGGCTGAATGCGGCCATTCGCAGCTAGACTGGATCCTCCTGTCTTCCCGATTTTCCACACGGCCCTGGTGCTGGTCCGCCATTTTTTAAGATGGCGGCCATATAGAGGGACGCGGGGACCCAGTCTAATTCGCAGCCCGCGTCGCTAAGATGGTCGACGTCCACTACCGTCCACCTGCGAATGGGCGTGAAACGGGTGCGAAACGGGTGCGAAACGGGTGTGAAACGGGTGTGAAACGGGTGCGAACGGGTGCGAACGGGTGCGCCGGTCTTATACCGTCTTCATACCGGGCTCCTATCGTTCGTCGCCGCTTTTACTCACC
Organism: Ophiura sarsii; assembly: GCA_035610835.1. NCBI lineage: Eukaryota > Metazoa > Echinodermata > Ophiuroidea > Amphilepidida > Ophiuridae > Ophiura > Ophiura sarsii. Next base: position 25,699,574 of record CM069458.1, read on the forward strand.
CGCCGGGAGTTTTGAGCATGTTCAAATCTCCGGTGGCCGGCAAAGTCCCCTGAACGTGTTCAACGGACGGGAAACGGCCCACCGTGTGTGCCGCCGTCCGCACCCATAGTTAGCGCACGGAACCGGCTGTCCTTCCGGAAAAAGGGCTGCACCAAGATATTGATCCAACCCTTCAAGGTGCAGACGGAATTGTATTAGATATTGCATGTATATGAAATTAATGGTTTTGTACATGTTGATTGAAAAGGGATCAGGGAAGGAGAAAAAGAGCGCGAATGAGGAAGTAAGGGATAGACGTGAGTGGCGGGACTGGTGTGGTTGGAAGAGAGGGAGAAGGGGGGGGGGGGGGGGGGTGGGAGAAAGAATAAATAAAAAGTGATATTATTACCTTGACAATAGTCGCCCAACCATCCCTTGTGACAATCGCATTTACAAGTGGTTTCATTGAGGACTCCACCGGGCAATGAACACCGTAAGCCACACACTGCATGGATTGAAATAAAATAAAATGAAAATAAAATTATTATTATTCAAATATCTCGAGAACAAACATGTAAATTAGGTACACAGGTTTTTTAAAGATAAGCAGGTTCACCAAAGACAAACGGTTGTCGATGGAATTAATTTTTCACACAAAGTTGCTAACAAATAGGTCATTCTTACAATTCAAATTTCATCAGGGTTTTGAAAACAAGAAGGCTTATTTTCTCTAGGCCTAATGCAGGTTTTCTTTTGACTCACCCTGTATATCGATGATAATAAAGCATTTGTTGAAGTGTTGAAGCGCGAATTTAACACCGGATTTGTTCGATTTAATGACACTTTTATTTGATTTAATTCAAAATATCAGCAATTAAGAAGACATGCATAAAGGGCTAAAAAAAATTAAGAAACACTTTTAAAAAGGAAAAACGCTTGGCTACCTATAGAAAGTGCCCCCATTTCAATATCATTATTACTTTTCCCAAAATAGTCACATTTCCCCAAAATCATGCTTTCAGAAAAAGTGGCACTTTTCATGATCCTATACAAGTTTGTTTGCCTAACTACAGGGTGAGTCAAAATAGTCAGGTCCCGTTTTCAAAAAATCAGGAAAAATACTTCTTGTACAAAATTGGTAAAAATGTTTTCATTGTTTATGAGACTAGACATACTTCCTCATACCTGGTGATGTTTTCACGACAATATCATATTCCACGCTAGATTTACAGCATATTTACGAAAAGACGCGAAATCCAAAGTGTTCCAAGTTTGGTGGTGGATGTTAACACTACTGTAATATTAGTTATTCACACAACACAACACAAACTGTTGCAATTTATACCAAATTAACATGTTTTTTTGTTGAATCTCTGATTAATAAAACGATATTGCATGCACATTATTCAAATATATCGTAATATAACTCATCATGATCATCAGTTACGCATTTCGTCTTTGTTGACATGGCGCCCTCACTTATCAGTTAGTAAATGCCAGGTATATCTGTCACTGGCCAGTTCTGCTAGATTTTCTGCGTTTGTATAGTCAATATTTAGTTCTTGCAATTGTTTTTGGATCATTCTTATCCACGTCTGTTTTGGTCTACCTTGTGGTCTTTTAACACTTCTTCCTATTTCTGCTAGGGACATCTTTGCTGGGGTTTTCTCTGGGAGTCTTAGGAGATGACCAAACCAGGTCATACGCCTAGTTCTTATTAAGTTGCTCCATCTGGTTTGACTCGCTCGTTAGTTACTTTGTCTTGCCAGCTTAATTTCATCATTCTACGTAATAACGATCTCTGGAACACGTCGATTTTGTGTTCAGCTTTCTTGTCCATTGTCCATAGTTCACAATTATAAAGGAAGATGCTGGTTATGAATGAGTTAAATGTTCTTAGTTTTAAGTTCGTTGATGTTGTTCTTGAATTCATGATTAATTTCAGTTTATTGTATGCCATCATAGCCAATTGTTTCCTTCTGCAAATATCTTCATTTGTGTCCAATAAGCTGCCGAGATACTTGCATTTCTTCCATGACTCGTTTCCGTTTCTTTTTATTGTGTATTCTTCTGTTTTGGTTTGGTTAATTTTGAGATTGCGTTTGCTGAGCTTGTCTGGTATTTCCGCTTTGATTTGTTCAATTTTATGATTGCTGTTAGCGACCCAACTGATATCATCTGCGTATTGTTGGTCTATGAGGAAATACGGATCAGTCTTCCTGCAGTAGGTATGATCTTTTAGATGAGGTGGCAGGAGATCTTCGGCTTCCGATATATTAGGTTTGGCGTATGTATGATCTAGGTCTACGTGTTTTTCTTGCTCCAGGGCTTTGGCCAAGTATAGAGTGAAGAGGATCGGGCTGAGGCAATCCCCCTGAGGGACCCCTATATTAGTTGTGAAATAGTCTCCGGTAGTTTTTCCGCATCTGACTTTCAGTCTTACATCTTTCAGGAGAATTGTTGTCAGATGCAGCTCATCTGTGTTGAGAATGCTCTGGAGATCTTCATATAGGGTCTTGCGGATGACGCTATCAAATGCTTTGCTCATGTCAAGCATGATTATGTGAGTTTCGTAGCTCGAAGAAGTGGTTGCTTTTTCAGCTAGAGTCTTGAATGTGAACACATTTTCTGTGGTTGATCTTCCAGCACGGTAGGCTGCTTGTGTAAGCGGAATGTTTTCATTCAGTCGGTCATCAATTCTTCTTAGTAGACACATTGCCAATATTTTCCTTAGTAGGCCTACAGAGAGTAAGATAATTGGTCGTAGATTTGATGGCGGACCTTGTTTTTTGCCCGGTTTGGGAAGTGGTTACTAATATGCCATCTTTCATTTCTGAAGGAAATTGTCCTGTGCTGGCGATGTCATTAAGCAGTTCAGCTATAATTTCGTTTATTTCCGCTGGTCCATATTTAAGAAGTTCACTATTAATTTCGTCACATCCTGGACTTTTGTTGTTTTTCAGCGTGCTGATTGCTTCTTCGACTTCTTCCGCCGTAAATGGTGTTGTCATTTCTTTTGGTTCTAAGTCTGGTATGCTTTCAGCTTTGTCTGATACAAAGAGTGTTTTGAAATATTCCGTTATTAATTTGACTTTGTCTTTTTCACTGGTTGCAGTTTCATTTAGTTCATTGTGCACTATGAGATTTTTCTTGGGCTCTATGATTTTTAGAGCTTTGATTGCTTTGAACATTTTGGTTGAGTCATTTTTGCAGTTTTCAAGCTCTTCCAGTTTCTCATTAATTTTGCTTGTTTCATTTTCCTTAACGAGTTTGTGGATTTGTTTTAGTGTCTTGTTTCTTTCTTTCTTCAGTTTTCTTCTTTGTTCCTTGTTGTCAGATGCGTTGATTTCAAGTCTTAGTTTTTGTTGCTTTTCAGACATGTTCTTTATTCGTGGATCGTCTATTCGTTTGTTAACTCAAATAACTGAAATATAACTCAGTATTGCACAAACATATTCATAAAAATGGACTATGCACTTGGCCTAGTAAGTTGTCAAAGAAGTTTAAAGATATAAGATCTTTTTTTCTCTCAGACTTCTCTTATATCAGTTCGATTAAAATAACAAGTTTCAAAATACTTGGTCAACATTTTGTTAATACTCAATAATGTTTGTTATAGGCTATTCTCTGATTGCACAAAAAATCATTAAAAACATAACCGCAAAGACAATAGAATCTCTTTTCCTATTGTAAGTGCTGTGAATACCAACACGCCTTTGATTGACTTATTCAAAAGGCGCGCGTTAAACTTTTACATCCATAGGGATCCTTTAGATAAGTTGGAACAGAATTTAATTCAGAGAATTTGGAAAAATGCACATATCTCCCGTTTCGAATAACCAATTTAAATAAAATAAAATTTAGGTTATAGCTAGTAATGCTACCTTGCTGGGCAAGTCATTAAATGTATTCATTTTTGCATTTTAATTGGTTTAAAAAATCGGTGAAATCGGGATCTGACTATTTTGACTCGCCATGTACACACACCCCCACACAATAAGGCGTTTTGAGAGATTGAAACACTTATGAAAAGGGAAGACGCTTGGCTACCCACACAAAGGTTCCCCCTTTCAAAAGCACGTTTACTTTTCCCAAAACAGTCACATTTACCCAAAAATATGTTTCCCGAAAAGTATAACACTATTCAACGACGCAGGGAATGTATTGACGAACGGTGAATTTTGTATAATTATGGTGAAACAATTTATCGCGTGGAAAGTGTTAAGAATGTAATAAAAGCATTATCTTACCAAACCCTTCCGAATCGATGCCATGCGTCACTGAAATAAAAAAAAGTACATTCACGTAGTACATATGAATATCAAATTAGTGGGTTATATAGATTCTATGAAACATATAACATAATAACAATTATGAACAGATTAATCCAAACGGACGCAGGAACAAAACACACCAAGTATCAGAAAACTTTCGCAAGAGTATAATTATCTTGAAAATATATAATGTAAAGAATAAAACTAACTGTAAAATGAGTAAAATAATCAGATAAAGGCATTTTCGTATTAGTTCGTAAAGGGTACATGGTTGCTGTAATGAATATATTTTAAAAAAAGAATTGCGGGTGGATAATTGGAAATGTTCAAAGTTTTTTCAACCTTGAAAGGGGAGATTCTTTTTTTTAAAGAGTCAAACTTCAAAGACAATATTTGCGTTTTAACACTAAAAAGGTCCAGTATAACGTTTTAACGTCCCCCACATTAAAATTATGGAGACGTGACCCCGTATCCCCCCACCCATTTGCGCCGCTTATGCCCCTACCCTTAGGCTCCTCCCCTACCTCCTTCTTCTCCCCTTCCTCTGTTCTCCTCCGGGTTTTTAAACTCTTTTGTCAATGGGCGGGGGGGGGGGGGCATGGCCTGCTGGCCCCCTGGATACGCCACTGCAACACATCACTCGACACGACACGACACCAATCAACACAACACCACACCAATCAACGCCACATTACGCCAATCGACACCACACCATTCAACACCATCCTACTCAAAACCACCACACCACAGAGATCATCAGAACTTCAAGTAATGCTTACCGCAGTGTCGGGCAGTATACAGTATATCTGCGAAACCATTTCTCGTACCTTGTTTTATTGCATTGGCTTAAAGGTACATGACCCGATCACTTTTTTGGGGCTATGATTTATTTTTCACATCAAGATATTTTGGTATCAAAAGAATCCCAATATTTTTCTCATTATGTCTGTAAAATATTAGGGGCCAGAAATGTTTCATTTGGAAATGATAGGCTAAAATGTGGTGAATTACTGCCAAAGGTGGTTAACCACCAACCAGTCTGCATACTATTCAATGGGCACATGTCTTTTGACCTTACGCTTCTAAAAATAGAACCATTTGGAGTTATGCAACTCAAACTTTGGAATGCAACAATTTTAAGGATGACCTTTCATGTCAGAAATAGAAAACATAAAGTTAAAATCGGGTCATCTACCTTTAACTGATATCGAGCACAACCAGATGCGCTAATGAGTGCCAATCATTTAGCTGTGTAAGCCCGCGGCAACCAACACCACACAACCACACCACACAACACCACACAACTCCACACAACACCACTCAACACTGCACCATCCCACTCAACGCTACAACATTACACCACACAACACCGCCCCACTCAACCACACCATACCACTCATCAACACACCACTCAACACCACCACACTATCCCACTCAACACCACCACACCACACCACACCACACAACAGAGATCATCAGAACTTCAAGTAATACTCACCGCAGTATCCGCAGGAAGATGGGCAGTATCTTCGGAACCATCTCTCGTACCTTGTTTCATTGCATTGGCTTAACATATATCGAGCACAGCTAGCTGCGCTAAGAGTGTCAATACATTTAGCTGTGAAAAAGATACATATTTGAAAAAAGAAGCATTATAAACTGCTCACAAAAAGTTAGGAAACTTTTTTTAATCAAGTATATTTTGATTATTTATTACCCTCTTGTATTATGTTGCATATCAATGGAAAGCTGAAGTGTTATTCCTTAAAATGATACCAAATGTGCAATGATGACATGTTGCTGGACATGGCCACATTAATGAGAATGAGACAAAGTCACAAATCAAATGTGCCAAAATTAGCAATTTTGTGTTACTGTGCGAACCAACGAAGGGTCTCTCCAAATCTGTTAAACGCGGCATATTGAAACTGCAAAACGTTTACCGTGTCTCAGAAAAATTTACAAGTTATAGGCCTAAACCTTTCATCACTTACCTTCATGACCTTTCACCTGGAGTCATTGTTAACCCAGTCTGGCAAATACCCAAACAATGGTTTTCTAAAGAGATGAGGGTTAACTTGTGTGTGTTGTGCTCACCGGTGCAAATCTTTGTGTAAACCATTCATGGTTCTCAAGCATGACCGGTTTGATTATTGATCATTACCTATTGACTGTTTAGCACAGATAACGGTAATTTTGGCACATTTGATTTGTGACTTTGCCTCATTCTCATTCATATGGCCAAGTTCAGCAACATGTAATCATTGCAAATGTGGTATAATGTTAAAGAGGAACACTTCAGCTTTCCATTGATATATAACATATACAAAGAGGGTAATAAATAATCAAAATATACTTGATTAAAAAAAGTTTCCTAACTTTTTGTGAGCAGTAGTTTACTATGGTCATGTGTTTTAAGCTCGCCTCCTTTCGCGTTACACACGGATTTTGGCTTTCGCGACATGATTTTAACTTTACACATTTATATTTGCTTGTATACCCCCTGAGGTAGTAAAAGTATACCTTTTCTGAAGGGAAATTGCATGAGGAAACCAAATATGCCATTAAAATTATAGTACGACCAAGAACTAAAATGGTATGATCGGAAATGTTCGGAAAAATATCAGAGTTTTTTAATTTTTAATTTGTGATCGATATATATTTTTATATCTACCCATATCATTATTTACTTTACATATTTGAATTCCTGATGAAATTACCCATTAGATGATATATAATTGTCAAAGTTACTACGTCGGTATGGTAATTATACCGGCTAGTGAATATCTCCAATTTTTATTTTATATATTTTTAGAATTTTCAGAAATATTTGTTTAAGGATGAACCCTTTCCTGATATAAACTGCATTTCTGAATTCCTCTAGTTACAAGCTTTCCAAAAATGTATACTTTTGCTATCATAGGTTGAAAACTTTTTTTGTTATAGTCATTTTTATAAATCCGGTAAATTGAGGCTGATTATTCATGTTGACTGTGTAGCGAATAGGAAGAAATCTGATGATCATGGACTTATCCATAATTAATTAGTTGTTACAAATAGTTGACAAGTCTGTTGAACCACATACTTAAAGACTACTAAATATCCTTTAAAATGGGACCAGAATGGTGTTTGTAACATTAGGCGATGACTAGTTATTGTAAAAAGAACAAAGATTATCGCCATTATTGGATTATCCCCATTGAGTTTGTACAAAAACTCCAGCGGCACCCCTTCCAGCACCACCCCTGGTCTCCAAACATCAAACAGCTGTATCTCCCCTTCTGTATTAGCTATACCAATGCCTTTTTGCAGGCAGATAGCTTGTTATTAGGGCTTTAAAATGATACCAAATTTGTTGAGATAGTTTTTGTGGTTTTGAAAATATTTGAGGAAAATGACAGCATAAAACTACAAAATCTAACGGCACCACTCTATTGGGAGGCGAGTTCATAACGCGTGACCCTATACATTTTCTCAAGAGGCTTTGCTTTAAGCTAGACATGAACTGGTGACCTTCTTATTATGTATTAGAAACTCTCGGGGAACTCTCTGCCAAACAGTAACATGACTAAACTTTGTTGTTTAAAGATTCTTGAAAATTATTCTTGGGGTACAACGGAACAAAATGGGCCCACACAGTTGTGCGGCTCACACCGACACCGAAACGCACCACAAACAGCAAACTTATGACTCAGTGGCGGCGTAGCCAGATGGAAAAGATCTAACAGTCTGAGATATAAGCTATCGCCAAATCAGGACCATCGGAATATCAATGCTGCTTAGTGCTTAGGGAGAAAAGAAGAGGATAGAAAGGCAATATTATTTATCATCCATTCAACAAACCCCCATACCTTAAAGGGACAATAAGTGTGTGGGATGTAAAACACCCCTACATAAATAATGCTATGGTCCAGTGTTAGTAATTTGACTTTGTATCTTTTATGTTAATTTGAGCCAATCAGCGCTCAGATGTGAATAACCATGAGCCAATCACAGCTGAGCGCCGAATTGATGAGCGGCTTTGAGAAGAGACAGAGACCCTATAACTATGGGACAAGTATCTCGGAGGCAAAGTCCCCCGATATAGTAAGTAATTTCAAACAAATTCATTCTCTAAATGTTGATGTGTTACGGTGGTATGACAATGCTTGTCAAAAATCATCACTAAGTGATTATGTCAAATTTAAAAGTACACCTTTTCTTGAAGATTATCTTCTTGATAAACTTGATTTTTATGGGGCAAGTTTTAAAATTCAAAGCCCGTTCCAATACTTTGGCATTAGACAAGAAGATCAGTATTTGGGAAATTAATATTTCTGGTACATGCTCTCTTTGCAATGACGGATTGGAAGATGTCAATCACCTTTTGTTTCAATGTAAGTCTTATAATGACATTCGCAACACTGAAATGAATAACCTCAAAATTTCTCTTTTTTGAAGCAGGTTATGTTTTGGTTTGGGATTTTTTTCATTAGCA